>CM052702.1:129983368-130045037 GCA_028551405.1 Uromys caudimaculatus
ATTTACATTTTAAGCCACGACTCACTTATGAACTAACAATAATAACCATGGCCTCCAGGTAGGGCTATTTATCTCAGTGGAAAGATCTGCTAGACGATGCAAAAATCTGAGTCATTCTTATTAGTGAGCCAGCATAAGAGGAATGGCCTCCTTTTAAGGCTTAACTGCTGCCCGAGCCAACTCTGCAGCTTGTTGGAGGAAATCTTTGTTTAAATTGCTCGGGAAAGTACATTTTGTGTATGTGTGCACATGCGCGGCGAGTCCACATGTGTGACAAGCACTTGCATGCGTGAGGAGGTAAGAGGCCAAGCTTAGGAGTTGTTCCTCAGATGGTGTCCCTCTTCTTGCCTCTTGTTGGTTTTTTGTTTGTTATTGTTTGCTTGCTTTTTGTTCTTGTTTTTTGTTTGTGTAGTTGGCTTTGTCTTTTGTTTGACACAGAGTCTCATGATGTAAACCAGGCTGGCCTTGAACTCACAGAGATCTGCTTACTTTACTTTTTGGAGACAGCTTCTCTTACTGGCTTGGAGTTCACCAACTCAGTTAAACTGGCTGGTCAGGGAGCCTCAAGGATCCTTGTGGCTCTGCCTGCCCAGCTCTGGGATTGCAAGGATCCGCCATCACACCAAGTTTTTTCCTGGGTGCTGGAATCAAACTCAGGTCCACATGGTACCCAACAGAACTATCTTGCCAGCCCCTAGTAAGATACTTTTAAATCCAGTGTTTCTCAATCTCGTCTACATTAGAGCCTGTTCCAGACCCATAAAAGTTAGAAGATGTGCCTGCCAGGTAGTAAAAGACACAGAAGTTCACTTGGGCATCAAACAATCCCGGTCTGAATTTAGACTTGCTGTTTTCTAGCTGCGGGAAACTGAACCAATGATCTTTTCTCTGAGTTGCTTCAGCCACAAAATGGAGCAATGATTTTTACCTTATTCAAAATTAGAGTAAAAACACATTGGCTGCACAGAAATAAGAGAATGGTGGTTACCAAACATGTGCATGGGGATAGAGCTGAGAGCAGGGGACTGGGGACAACTGGCTAATGTGTGTCTTTTCCTGGAAAGTCGTGAACAAGCATCCTTTGGCTCCAGACAGGGCATGAATGTCAGACTAAAGAAGTAAGTATCTAAACAGTTGCTAAGATGTATCCGTTGTGGAACAACTTAGACATACGCTCCTCGGGCTGTGGCAGTCAGATCACCCAGTAACTCCTACCTGCTGCATTCAGACACTGGCGTGGTCCCCATCCATTGGTGTGGACTAGAGCTGTGGCTTGTTCCTAATCAAAAGGCACTGGAGTGATACCTGGGTGGTTATACTGTATGAGATCACAGATTCATCTTGCAATAAGTTGATCCAAACATACAGGGCACAAGGGGGTGTCAAGTGGGAAGACGTGGGGATTTATCAATAAAGAAACTGAGAAAGAAGATGAAGCAATAGCTGAGACCCAGAGGTCTTGCATAAGTTAATGGACTTACGCCCATCCAGTTTAATAAGCACAACCTATCTTGTATATTATTTGCAAGGAGAAATGGCCAAGGTCAGCAGAGAGCTAAGTCAATGTTGGCAAAGAGAACATGAAATGCCTCAGATACAGCTGCCTTGGGGAGAGTCCAGGGGAAAGATTCAGATCCCGAGAAACAACAGCTTTGACTCCTTCCAGTCACTAACCCCAGACCCAGACTAGTCCTTGCCAAGTCTGCTTCTGGATGAGGACACAATACTAATATTCCTTTTGTCCTTTCATTAGGGCCTCTGAGAAAGCCTCGGGTTGGCCTGACTTCCACCAATAAATCCCTACGAAGTTCCAGTAAAGAAGCTGCTCCCACTGAGTAACCGGTTAGAACTTCACTGATTGTAGAGAGGTTAGAATGTTGCAGGTCCAGAGTCTAATTACAATTTATTTTATGCCTCTCAGCCCCTTTCACAGCCATCACTTGCCCACTTCCTGGCCTGACCTAACAACCCTGTCAAAAACGAACAAAACTACAAAACAGAAACAAAACCCCACTTTGGTATATATTAACTTAGAGACCTCCTAGCTTCCAACAACTGCAAAGCCAACAACGTCATCAGACACCGTCTGATGCCTATACCTGAGAGTCCCCAGTTTGCTGTAACCACCTAATTGATGTTCCCACCAATTTTTTTCAAATGTCTTGATGCGTGAGCCACTTTGTTCTGTTACTAAAAAGGCATCACGAAACTGCTGTCCTGGTGGAAAGCGGAAATTGGGAAGACCTAACCCCGTGTTCCCGGGCCAATTGTCACTCATCTTTAGATACAGAATAAATCATTTATTCTTCCCTCTGAAGGCAAGCTTTGTTCCTTTGGGGGACACCTGATTCGTTGGGTCTTGGAAGCACAATGGTTGCATTGTGAGTGGCTCGTGCAGAAGCCTGCATGGTGGGTTCGGAGGTCAGCCTGTACTCATCAGCTGCAACTGAGCCCTTGAGGCCAGGGACACCCAAGGACTGAGCAATGCCAACCACATGACCCTGGGAGCTGGTCTGAAGTGTGAACACCTGCACCCCTCCCCCAAAGCCCACTAGAGCAATTGGCTGAAATGAGACACACAGAATGATAAATATGAGCCACCATGAGACAGAAACTTATACTGTATAATTCAGCAGCAATAGTTAACGACACATTGGCACTGGGGCAGACTCTGACAGGCACCATAGACTCTCTGGCTAGGGAGCCTTTTCTTTCTACCATTTTTGACTTTTTTGATCTCTCCCCACTGTGAAGGTCTCAAGCTGACAGCTTCTTCCTCTTGGAAAAAAATTTTTTCTTGTGCTCATACATCCAAAAGTTCGTCCTTCAAAGCAGCCACCATCTTTGTAATTTCAGACTATTCGCAAGATGACCACCTTCTAGGCGTGAACTGCATTCAATACGGTCCACAGATCCTAAGTATGGCTTGATCAGTTTTGACCAGAAACTAGTTTTGATAAGTGCATACACACAGTACCACTCTTTTGAGATGCAGGACTTTAGAGGACTTGTGACAGTTGGCAAACTTCCTGAAGGTGGGATGAGACAGTACATGTCTGGTATTATTTATCAGCAAAGTTTTGAGACTTTCTTGTTCTGTACATTCGTGGTTATTTGATTTCTTTCTCTATAATATTCTAGTATATAGATAGATTGCAGTTCATTCATCTATTGTCTTGTTGGAGAAGAGCTGCGCTGTTAAATGCTTGGTGCTATTGTCAATCAAGTAGCTATCATTCTTCTTGAATAGCAACTTTCACACACACACCCACACACACACTTTATTTCTTTTTGGAAGTTATACCCAGAGGACAGTAGGGTTAATATACATTTACCATTTTAAGGACGGTCCTATTAACCCTCAAGATAATCATTTTACGCTCTAGCCAGGTAACCTAGTTGTTGGACTGCACATCTTTCTCAAAGGCCATCTTTTCAAAACAACACTGTATTACGGTTGTTCATTTAGTGTGTGCCATGCATGGCACATATGTGAGGGTCAGAAAACAACTGGTAGGAGTCAGTTCTTTCCTTCTACTGTGTGGGTTTCAGGGATTGCACTCAGAACTCAGGTGATCTGGCTTGGTTGCAAGCCACTTGCCCGCTGAGCCATCTTGCCGGCCCCATCCATAGTCTGTAGCTTTGAACACGTATGCATAGTCTCTCAGTTGAACACATGGCCGTAGGTTTTCGTTTGTCTTTTATGGTGCTGGAGATGAGCCCGGGGCTTTACACGTGCTTGGCAAGAGCTGTACTCTTAAGCCTTATTCCCAGCCCATGACAACATTGATATTCGTCATCCATGCATCTCCTATTGGCATTGATTATTTATAGATCTTCTCTTGTGAGCTGATTATTAATGCCAGTCAAGTAATTGGGTCAATTCTTTTTCTTGAGTTGTTATTCTATTGTTGAGTTCTAGAAGGTCTTTTCACGTTCTAGATAGAGGTATTTTGTTGGTTGTACATATTGTGGATGTTTTTCTCTTAACTTGTGGCTTAATATATATGTGTCTGTGTGTGTGTGTGTGTGTATATGTCTGCATATGGTATATATGTGTGTTTTTATGATTTGTACGCATATTTATGTGATATGTCTAATGTATATGATTTGAGACAGGGTCACATGTGACCCAGGCTGGCTTCAAACTTGCTTTGTAGCTGAGGACAATCTTGACCTTAGGATCCTCCTGCCTCACTTCCCCAGTGCTGGACTTTCAGGCGTGTTATACCCACACCTGGTTTAAGTGTTGGGGGTGGAGCCCAGGGCCTCATATAGGCTACACCAGTTCATCTACTTGCCAACCCCCTTTCATTTTCTTAATGGTGAGCTAAAGATTTTTAATGTTAAGCTCAACCTATCGATTCTTTTTATTGCATTTTTCTTGCTTCCTGTCATCCAAGAAGTCTTTGCCTAACCTGAGGATAAGAAGACAGATCTCTGCATTTTCTTTCAAAGCTTCTGTGGCCTGTGGCTTTTACGTTTGGTATACAGTCCTTCCAAAATGAGGTTTTGTGTGAGGTAGGGACGAAGGTCCGATTCTCCTTCTAATATCCACAGGTTCTATGACTTGTCAAAAATTCTATGTATTCTTCCTTGGGCTGCTCAGCACTCCTGTCTCCCACATTTCCAGACCCTCCTGTTCCCTCACCGTAACACACCCACAGTGATTATACCCTCAAAGTACATTTTTAAGTCAGAGAAAGAAACTGGTCTAATCTTGTTCTATTAAACGTTATTTTTGCAATCTATACCGCCGGCATTTTCAATGACATTTTGAGATCAGCTGATTTATATCCTGGTAAAGAGAGGGCTAGGCTTTTTCTTTAGGATAAAATCTATAGGATTGACTTGAAGAAATGTGAGCCCTGAATAAGACCATGTGTCCAACCCAGGCCCTGGGATGTCGCTGCACAGACTCGATTCTCTGATTTCTGTCGTCAACTCTCTTCAGCTTCGCAATGAAAGATCTTGACATCTATTTCACATTGCCCCCTCCCAAAATATCGTGCAGGTTGGGTGCCATTTTAAGTGGTATCCTTTGTGTGGTTTCCAGTTGCTCACATAGAGAACCAGAATGTTCTACACTGCCTTTGTGGTTATGTGGCTGATAACTCACCTTCTTGTCTAGCACAGGTTTTGGTGGAACCTTTGCAGTGGTTCTCAAACTGTGGGTTGCACCCCTTTGCGGTTGACCTTTCACAAAGGTCACCTAAGACCATCAGAAAACACAGATGTTTTACATTCTGATTCGCAGCAGTAGAAAAATTACAGTTATGAAGTAGTCCTGAAAATAATTTTATGGTTGGGGGGTGGTCACTGCAACATGTATTAGAGGGTGGCAGCATTAGGGAGGTTGGGAGCCACTGCTTTAGAATCTTACGGCTATAAAATTATTTTCATTGATGGGTCACCCTTACTTCTTTCTCAGTTGTTATATCTTGATTTTATTCCCCTCACCCGAATGCGTGTGTGTCTGTGTGTGTGTGTGTGTGTCTACATGTGCTCACCCATGCAGAGGCCACCAGAGGAGGGTGTCAGGTGTCCCTCCCTATCTCCTTCCATCTTATTTCCTTGAGACAGGGTCTCTTACGGGATCTAAAACTAGGCTGGGATCAGCAAGCCCCTGATACCCAGCTTTTTACTTAGGTGCTGAGGATTTGAACTCAGATCCTAGTACTTGCATAGCCACTGGACCATCTTCCTAGTCCTTCTCCTGTCCCCTCTGCAGTGGACAGGGCTCTGGGTGATAACACAAGCAGACTTGCCTGCAGGATCACAGATAGAGAGTGTGACGTTTCAGCTGACACATGACAGCCACTGAATTTTCACACACTGACAAATTGAGAAAAAGCCTATTATCATTTTTTTTTTTTTTTTAAATCATGAATCAGTACTGTTTGCTAAATGCTTTTCTCCATCTGGCTAAACAACCATGTCATATTTTCCTTTGGCCTATCAACATGGTGGATTTTATTTACTAAAAGATTGTCACTAAGTTTTAAGTACACTTTGTATGTCTGGGACAAATTCCACACAGTCATGATGGACTACCTTTTGGCTTTAGTTTCTATTCATGTGTTGTTTTAAAATGGGGTGTTATATAGCTCAGGTTGGCCTCAATCTCACTATATAGGTGAGTCTGGCTTTGAGCTAACTATGTAGCCAAGGCTGGCCTTAAACTCACTACGTAGCCAAGAGTGGCCTTGAACCCTGATCCTTCTGCTGTCATCTCTCAAGTGCAGGGATTACAGGTATGCACCAGCATGCCTGATTGCTATTTTTAAAGTACAGACAACTGAAAAATTTCTGGCCATGCACATCTATGAGTCTGTTTGACTGTGATGTCACACACATATCCTGCCTTCTGATGACAACTGTGTGCACACGTCACGAGGCTTGACGTGGGTTCTTGTAGGCTCCTTTTGTTTCTCTCAGTGACCAAGAATGTAGTAACAGTTGCAGAATGCATTCTGAGTTGGACAAGTAGATGAATAAACCAGTCTGATCAGAGTGTGTGAAAAGTGCCAATAAGCATTGGGCGTAGGCACTCTGGAGTATGAGTTTATTAGTCACGAAAGAAAGAGGTAACGCTGTTGCTTTCTGAGGAGCTCAGAGCAAGGGGCAGAGTCCAGTTCTGCTCTATCCTCCAAACCAGGAGGCCTTTTGTAGCTTGACTTGGGGAATCCTTATTATAATCTACTTTTGATATTTCTTCAGTCATTCGCAGCCAAAGAAAGTTCAGGGCTTCAATATTCTTTTCCCTACTAATGTTCAACACCCTCTCTCTTTCCCGACATCCATGTACCATGGACATCCATAGACCAAAGGCATCTACAGACCATAGGCCTCCACAGGAAACCGATAACCACGGACCATGGGCATCCACAGACTACAGACATCCATGTACACGGAATCCACAAATCAGACATCAATGGACCATGAGCATTCGTAGACCTATAAACACCCCCTCTGTAACCAAGGCTGCTGCAGGTAGAATGCACAGCTACAAGCTTATGGGATGTACCCAGATGTCTGAGGCCTGGCAAACAGCTGCAGCCCCAACCTAGAAAGATAAAACTGCAAAATGAAAGAACTCACCACATGCGTGTAAGAAACCTCATGGCTCCACACCAGCAATCACATAATTGAGTGTTCAGATGGTGTTTATTTTTAATTACATGTATTTATTTGTATAGGATGTACACATTCATGCTATGACACATGTTTGGAGGTCAAAGGACAATTTGGTAGAAGTTTGTTCTCCTTCCACCATGTGGGCTCTGAGGATTGAATTTAGGTCATCAGGGTTGGTGGCAGCGCCCTTAACTGCTGAGCTACCTTGCTAACTCTGAAGTTTTATTACACTGGAAAATAATGTCTATATATAAAGTAATATATATATATATATATATATATATATATATATATATATATATATATATGCGTGTGTGTATATGTGTGTATATATATGCGTGTGTGTATATGTGTGTATATATATGCGTGTGTGTGTATATGTGTGTATATATATGCGTGTGTGTGTATATGTGTGTGTATATATATATATACACATACATATATATGCGTGTGTGTGTATGTGTAGGGATATCTATATATTTATATATTCCTACTTTTCACTTCAAAGAACCCATTGAGAAATTGGAGCCAACTTTAAACAAGTTTCTAGCAGTTAATTCGAAAACTTTTGAAAGACATAGTGATTCTTGCATGACGTCTCTGGGTCTCCGGAATATCTACCATGGGATCCAGGACTCTAGCGCTGGAATGGGATGAGAGCTTATCTGCTGGCTTGCTCAGGGTGCCCTTCACTTGGAGGCCATCTTGTAGCTTCTCCAAGCCAGTGTCCTTTCATGTTTTTTTCTTTTTAATAATCGGGATTTTAATTCTGATTACTTTTTTATTTATTAATTATGACTATTAATTATTCATTTGATGGAGACAGGCGTTTCCTATGTAGCCAATGCTGCCCTTGAAATCTCAGCAACCTTTGTTGCCTCTGCCTCCTTGTACACTTGCCACACTGAGCCACTGTTCACTGCTTTAGAAGTAAGATATTGTAATTTTCCAAAGAGAAGGTAATCGTTCCACATCCCTGGTGTTTTCTGACTGCTGATGAGATGACACAGTGCTGGTGTTCCAGGGACACCAGATGAAAACAGAGATAGACCTTCTAGGAAGCACGGAAGAGCTGCTGGGATCTTGGCAACTCAGGACACAGAAGCCACTCCAAGGTGAAAGGGGGCCAGGTCCTGGTTGGCTTGCGTGTTTGTCCTTTATAATCAGATCCTAAGTATCTCCTAAATTGAGCTGTGGGAGCTGCCCTGGGTGGCCCAGTTAAGCACAGCAGTCCTACTAGGGGGCAGATGTCACCAAGCAACAGTCATCAGGGAACTGACAGGGGGCAGGTTTAAAACTGAATGGGATGGCTCATATACAGCCCGGTGGTTAAGAGCACTGTCTGTTCTTCCTAAAGACTGTGGTTTGATTCTCAGCACCCACATAGCAGCTCACAGCCACCTGCAACTGCAGTTCCAGGAGATCCAATACATTTCAGAAGGACTCAGAGAATGTAAATGCCTTACTCAAAATCATGGCTAGTTAGTGACTATAGCCAACTCTACCCGGAGTCCCAGAGCACAGCAAAACCTTGCTGTTGACTGGAGCTGCCATCTTACCAGTGGTATAATGGGACGACAGACATGAGCTACCACATCTGGCTTTATGTGGGTTCTGGGGATTCAAACTTGGGTCCTCAGACTTGCAGAATAACCACCTCACCCAAAGAGCCATCTCCCCATGGTCATTTAAAAAGAGTATTATACATGTTTTTCAATTTTTATTACAAGAAAATAACATGGAGAGTGATTTTGAGTAACACACACACACACACACACACACACACACACACACACACACACACACACGGACACACCAAAACTTATGGTAGATAAATCCAGATAGATAGATGGACTTCGGTTCTGGCTCTCTTACCTCCCAAGGGAAAGAAGAAACTTGTAGAGTCACGAAGCCATTGTGGTTTTGGTTCTTGAGTTTTACAGAACAAAATGTCGGCTCCATCTCGTCCATGAAAACGTTGTAATGTATTTTTAATTGAGTGAGCTTGCTGAAGGAGATGGGAGCAAAGAGGCCGCCTGCCACTGTTAAGTGCCTCAAAATGGGTCTTAAAATCAGTTAAAACTAAAACTAATTAGCAGAGGAATTA
The DNA here is from genome assembly GCA_028551405.1 of Uromys caudimaculatus. NCBI lineage: Eukaryota > Metazoa > Chordata > Mammalia > Rodentia > Muridae > Uromys > Uromys caudimaculatus. The sequence goes on from CM052702.1 coordinate 129,992,613, forward strand.
ATTGAAAGGAAGATTTTTTTTTTTTTAAAAAAAAAGAGAGAAATTTCATTTGTCACCAAACTATGTCCAAACAAGATCCAGTGTGGGGCTCTTATCATAATCAGTGAAAACAGAGCATGTTTTTCAAAGGTGTGGCTGTCAAGGCCTAAATGATTATTCATGTAAAAGGCAGCTCCTTAACCAGCCTGAGGTTTCAGAAGCGTTACACAGAGAAACATTTATGTAGCCCGGGGGGACGGAAGCCTGGGTTCACCTTAGAAAATCCCTCAGAGAGCCTACAGCAGTGTCTTCAGTGGGCAACTTCTCTACAGTCGCTTGTAGCCAAGGGAGAATTCTCATTTGCTCTTGTAATTCATTTCAAGAGACTATCATCTTCATTTATTAATGCCAATTCTCCATAAATTGCCCCAAAGTGGCCGAAGAATTATGAAGTAGACGGAATCGTTCTGGTTTTTTTCCCTCTTACCCTGGCTCCCATGTTCTGGGAGCCTTATACCCAAAGACTGGACTGGGTGAGAGGTAGACTGTACCAGATGCCCACCAAGGCATATAATAAACGAGAGCTAAAGAAAAGTCCATCCAGTGAGGACAACCCTCTGCCACTGCCCTCTGAGGGCCTCTCCCCTCTACTCCTGACTCACGCCTCTCCTTGTTCCCAGAGAACCTGTTTCCTTTTCCTGTTTGACTTTTTTTCTGCATCCTCTTACCTTTGGTGTGTGTGTGTGTGTGTGTGTGTGTGTGTGTGTGTGTGTGTGTGTGTGTGAACGTGTGCGTGGATTAGTATGTGTGTGCAGGTACACGTACACTAGTGTGCGTGTTCCTGGAGGCAAGAGGGCAACCTCAAGTTTCACTACTCAGGAATGGTCTACCTTGCTTTGGAGACTGGGTCTCTCGCTGGGACCTGGAGCTCACTGATTAATCTAGGCTGACTGGCCAGTGAGACCCTGGGGATAGTTCTGTCTTTGCTTCCCCAGCACTGAGATAGAAACGCATGCCCACACACTTGGCTTTTCACGTGTGTGGTGGTTGGAATATGCTTGGCCCAGGGATTGACACTATTAAGAGGAATGGCCTTGTTGGAGTAGGTGTGGCCTTGTTTGAAGAAGTGTGTCACTGTGAGCATGGGCTTTAAGACCCTCATCCTAGCTTCTTGGAAGCCAGTCTTCTCTTGTTTGCCTTTGGAACAAGATATTGAACTCTTAGCTCCTCCTGCACCATGCCTGCCTGGATGTTGCCAGGTTCCTGCCTTGATGATAAAGGACTGAACCTCTGAACCTGTAAGCTGGCCCCAATGAAATGTTCTCCTTATAAGAGTTGCCTTGGTCACGGTGTCTGCTCACAGCAGTAAAACCCTAAAGAAGACCACATGGGTATTGGGGGTTGAACTAGAGTCCTCATGTTTGTATGACAAACACTTTACTGACACACCCAGCTCCCCAGGCCTCCTCTTACCTTCCCCGTTGTTGCTGATGTTATGAGTGGTTTAGGGGGCCTTTTCTCCATGCCAAGCATTAGCTTAAGATCGTATACGAATCATGTGTATTCATTCACTTATTAAGGGTCTGTTTTGTTCAGGCTCTTGCAGACTCGGGGATCTGCTAGTGCACAGAATAGAAAAGAACCATCTGCATCCTCCCGATACTCCGTGCTGAGAAGGAAGCAATGCCAGGTGCTAGAAGTGAGCCCAGTATGCAGAAGGCAGGAAGTGGTGGGTGCTAAGGAGCTGAAGGCAGGGCTAGGAGAGGGGTGCCAGCTGGGGAAGTGGCTAGGATAAGTGTCCACATGAACACAGGTCCCTGGGAGGGGCCTGCTAGAGAAGGGACACTGAGTAAAGAGCTACCTCAGCTGAGGGTTCAACTGTGTGGGTGATTGAGTGTGAGGATAACTGAGGGGGAGGTATTTGGGAAGGAGCCGTCCATGTCCAGGTCCAGACAGGGGCATCCCTGTGTGTTTTGAGAGCAGCAGAGAGCGCTATGCAGCTGTGGAGGAAGAAGGCAGGAAGTGGAGACACAGAGTCAGCAAGGCCATGTGGCCATCGGCGTATGTAGGGAGTCTGGGTTGAGAGTCACTGCGGAACTCAGAACAACGAACAGCATAGCATCGTATAAGATACAAGAGGACCACTCTGCCGGTGTTCTAACAGGGTCATGTGCAGGTAGACGTCATGTCTGGTGATTAAAACATCCGTCATTGGTCTCCACTTTACAGAGGAGTACGTGAAGGTCCATCTTTAAGAAGAGAAGAGAGCGTGGCCTTCATTCAGGAATAAAAGTAGCATCTGATAGTTTACCTGGTGTGTGTGTGCGTATGTGCGTGTGTATACAGATGTATGTAAGTGCACACATGTGGGTGTACATGTGTACTTGGAGACTAGAGGGCAGCCTTGGGTATCATTTCTCAGACATTGTCCACCTTGTACTTGAGACAAGGTCTCTCTGTAATACCTGAGGCTCACAGATTACATCAAGTTGGCTGGCAGCGGAAGAGCTGCCTCCATCTCCCCAGTGATGAGGTTGCAGGCACATGCCTTGATGCCTAGCTGTTCATATGGGTTCTGGGATGGAACTCCTGTCCTCATGGGTGGGTACAAGCATTTACCTATTGAGCCTGCTCCCAGCCTCTCCTGGCCTCTCCAGACCTCTTCTAGTCTCTTCCAGCCTCGGCCAGCCCCAGACATTTTACTTTTATTTTGAAACAAGTAACAGCTATCTAATGCTCAAAGGGGGAAAAAGGAAACATTTTCTTTCACAGCTTGGCAACTTCAGAACAAACCACACAACTGGCTTCTCCCACCGTGACTCAGAGAGTCCCGAGAGCCACTGCAGGATGCAGCAAAACCTTCATGACTAGAGGTAAGAAGCAGGTGCCTTGTGCTCTGTCACCCACAACTTGCATAAAACGAGATCAGACCACCCACAGCAGTGTCTTTGAAGTAATGCAGACTTGGCACTGAGATTCACACATCTTTTTCTTCTTTATAGGAGATAAAGACTCTGAAGCTCAGGAAGGCTTGGAAGAATAGTCTGAGGTCACTCTACGTCTGTTGATGTCAGGGCCTGAGCCCACATCATTTAATTCCCATTGGTAGCCCTAGTCTCTCACCTCCACCAACTGACACCCCTGACTTAAGAGAAGTCGGAACATACTTAAACATTTTCCACGATCTGGAGATTAACCATCCTTGGTTGTGTAATCTTCTAGAAATATATAGCTCGGTATCTCGGTTCACAAATAGTTTCTGAATATCTGCTGGATTCAGAGCATTGTGAAAGGGCACAAGGGACCAGGGATAAACGAGAGACGGCTTCTGGGGAGCCAGCAACTTCCAAAGCATGTGTCTAAGGGAAGGCAGAGTTCCCCAGTCAACCACAGCAAAGGAATTCTACAGGGAAGGGGGTGGGATAGCTGTGCAGATGAGCAGCAGGAGCCGGGTAAGGGTCTTGGGACTGCTCCCATTTCACACCAGGTGGAGCTTTGTTAACTATGGCAAGAAGTTAAGGTCAGAGGAGAACTCATAAGAAGAAGGCAAAAACCACACTTTCTGAGAAAAGTTACGTTTTTCTTATGTTGATTCATTTTATGGGTAGACTTGACTGGGCCATGGAATGTCCAGATATTTGGTCCAGCATTATTTCATGGGTTTCTAGGCTGTGCCGGCTGGCTCGGCTTCTGCTCTCTGCACATCCAGGGACCGTTGTGCACCAGGAAGAATGGAAGAAATGCAGCTTGTCTGAGTGGGGTAGGTTCTCAGGATCTCAGTGCTGGGGAAAAACAGCCTTCTCCGGGGGTTTCCAGTAAAACATCTCTCCTTTATTGGGAGTAGCAATATAAACCTTGGGGAGTGGGTAGTTTGGGGGATGTGTACATTATTGGCTGGGGCTGAGTGCTGGGAATGCTTCATTTGCAGGAAGAGGAATTCCAGGTGCTAGCTGGGCATGTCCTTACAGGGAGAGAGGAAGTTAAGCCTGTAATTTGGCCACCAAACTATGTGACTACCTTAACCGTGGTGGAGCTAGGGGTCGCAAAGCTATGTGCACCGGAGCATACAGGAATCAGAACAGGGAGGGATCGATCCTTAGGCCTGCTGGTCTCAAGTCGAGATTTTTCAGGGTTTGGACAGGTCTCGACATCACTCTTGCTCCAGACCTGTTCTTCCGGTTGTGTGGGCCTCGCTTGCCCCACAAGGAGGTTAATGTTAGTCAGTTTCTCCTTGGTGTGATTCACATCTGAAAGAAAATTCTTAGGGATCAAGGTGGTTAGAATGAAAATTGTCCCCTGTGGGCTTGGGTATTTGCACACTTGGTCCCCAGTTGGTGGCACTGTTTAGGGAGATTTAGGAACTTCAGCCCTGCTGGAGGAAATATGTCACTGGGGGGCGGGCTTTCAAATGTCATAGCCACACCCACTTCTAGTTCATTCCAAGGCTTCACTCTCGGAGTTGGGGATGGTGCTCTCAGCTCCCTGCTCCTGCTCTTGTGCCTGCCACTTACTGTCATGCCTCCCCACCGTGAAGGACTCTCATCCTTCTGGGGCCGTAGGCCCAAACAAACTCTTCACTCCACAAGTTGCTTTTGATCGTGGTGTTTTGCCACAGCAAAGGAAAATGAACAAATAGAAGGACAAATGATCAGTTCTGCCGTTGTGATGGTGGATGGCATGGCGTACCAGAACAACTCAGGATATCAAGGTTGAAGTACATGTTAGGGTTTAGATGGTGAGGTTTGGATATTCTCACTGGGATCTGAGGCTCACACATTAGATCAGCCTGGCTGGCCAGCAGGTCCCCAGATGACCCTGGGTCCACCCCCCCCATGACTGGAGTTAGAGGCACACACCACCACACCTGCTTTTTGTGTGGTAGGGATGGAACTTAGGACTTCATGCTCGTGAGGCAAGCACTTTACAACTCTATTCCTAGCCAAATAATATGGCTTGCTATAATCAGGGATATGAAAGGAAGGACAGGCCCCGGGGGAAAACAACAGAGCTAGCCTCAGAAGGCTAGCCAGCTGCCAAAGAGCCCTACACCAAGAGCATCAGAAAAACACCACAGCTCTTTCCCTCAGTAAATGTCTCAACGTTATAGGTATCCTGCATTCATACACAGCTCTTCATCTACCACATTTAATTATAGCAAACTGAAATTATGAGAAAGGGTGCCTTCAGTTGTCGTTCCATTACTATTGCTGTAATGAAATATCTTGGCAGACGGTAGATTTGGGCAGGAAAGGTTTACTTGGTTTACAATTCTAGATACAGTTCATCATTTCGGGAAGTCAAGACAGGAGTCAAGCAGCTGGTCATCATATCCACAATCAAGAGCAAAAACAGGATAAACATGTTCATCTTGTTCCCAGGTAGCTTTCTCATATCTCAGACTGTGCAGGGCCCCAGCCTAGGCAATGGTGCTGCCCACTATGGGCTGGGTCTTCCAACATCGATTAGAAATCAAGATAATCCCTCACAGACATGTCCACAGGCCAACTCAATCTAGGTAATTCCTCATTGAGACTCTCTCCCCCAAGTGCTTCTAGGTTGTGTCAAGCTAACCACTATAGTTTCTAAGACAATTTCCATCTCTTCCAGGAATGGGGTCATCTTGGACATGCTGGGGATGGATCAGGGGAAGAGAGTTGATAGACCAAGGTTTATAATCCTAAACACCAGAGGAAGGAGGCTGTGGCATGTGGCTATGTTTTCACTAATCCTCAGAGATTGGTTTGCTTTTGTTTTCTCACCTGAAAAAATCCAACTTCAGCTGCTTTCCCTACTGTGCCCCAGAGTTCTTCTCTCTCTAGAGCATAAGAGCCAAGACTGCTGTTGTCATCTAGGGAAATTGGGGAAGAGGCTTCTTCCTGTAGTGATATCACGGTGGCTGGGAAGCAGAGATGTTTAGGAAAGGATCAAGGCAAGATGTAGCCTCAAGCCTGGCAGTGGTGGTGCACACCTTTAATCCCAGCACTCGGGAAGCAGAGGCAGGCAGATTTCTGAGTTCGAGGCCAGCCTGATCTACAGAGGGAGTTCCAGGACAGCCAGGGCTACACAGAGAAACCCTGCCTCAAAAAACTGAAAAAAAAAAAAAAAAAGATGTAGCCTCAAAGACACATCGGGAGCGATCAACTTTTTCTAGCTAGGTCTCACTTCTTGAAGTTTGTGACACCTCCCAAAATGGAGCCAAAATACTGCCATCATCTGGGATCTTGTCATTGCCACATCAGCCAATGGGGGATAATTCATATGCAGTGCTTAGCAAGGGTATTTATTTGGAGATGCTATTACATTCTTAGTCTTCTATTGAATGAAGCATCTTGACCTATGTCATGTCCCTAGGCCTCATCCTACCTGGGAAAGGGCAGCCTAGGACAAAGGAGAATTCTTTTTCCCTAACAGCCTTTAGGTAGGGACAGCATTCTTGACCTCTCTTTGGACTTATATTGAAACATGGCTATATGGCTTGATACGTCTGTGTGTGTGTGTGTGTGTGTGTGTGTGTGTGTGTGTGTGTGTGTGTGTGTGTGTTATGTTCACTTGCACACTGCTGGGGTTATAGGCATGTACACAGCCACACCAGGCTTTTTACAGATGCTTGGCTCAAACTCGGGTCCTTACTCTTGCATGCAAGTGCTCTTGCCCACTGAGCCACCTTGCTAGCCCTGAGCCAACTCATTGTACTAACAAGTCTCTTTTCATCCACACATTTAAGCATCTTTGATATGTAATTTAGAATTCTTTGGCTAAGACCCAGGAAGGGTCTAGCTGGATCATAGGGTAGATATCTCTCCCCCCCCCCTCATCCTCCATGCTGACAGCCCCACCAGCAGCAAGGAAAGTTTCTTCCTCCTGCCCCCCACCCACACCAGCATCCATCAGGGTTTCTCTGTGTAGCCCTGGCTGTCCTGGAACTCACTCTGTAGACCAGGCTGGCCTCGAACTCAGAAATCCACCTGTCTCTGCCTCCCAAGTGCTGGGATTAAAGGCATGTGCCACCACTGCCCGGCCCACTGCTTCTTTCTTAACGACTGGTATTCTGTTCTGAATGGAGTAAGACAGAATCTCCATGGAGTTTTGACTTCCATTTCTCTGATGATTAGGCGTGGGATAAGGGGGGATGGGGATGGGTTGAACATTATTTTTTTGTATCTCTTGGTCATTTGTAGCTCATCTTTTGTGAAATGCCCCTTTTTTATTTCTGAGGAGCCTAGAAGCAGCCCATCTGGCCATCTGGTTTTCCTTCCTCTGTCATCAACCAGAGAAGTCATTGTCCATCCTCAGACAAGCTCCATACTGCCCTAAGAACTTGAATAAAATCCCTTCTACAAGCAAAGAAGAGGGGTAAATGGGCTCTGGGCACACAGTCAAGAGTGACAGCCATAGACTGTGATTAGCATAAACTTCTCAGCTGGAAGTGCAGAACAGTGATCTAGGAGAAGAATTTTAGGAATTCCACAGACTGTTTTCTTGTGGCTAGACGCAGCTTCAGATCTTGACAATGTTTAATGCATTGCATGGTTTCATATATAAACTATCCAGCAGGGTCCAGGGAGGTGGCTCAGTGGGTGTCGGGGCTTACTGTGAAAGCAAAAGACCTGAGTTCTAATCCCTAGCACCCACATTCAAAATCTGGGGATGGCCACCTTAGCATCAATCTCCAGCACTGTAGGACAGAGATAGCCAGATCCCTGGAGCGGGGCTAGCTGGAATGCAAATGTAGGATTAGGGGTGTGTGTGTGTGTGTGTGTGTGTGTGTGTGTGTGTGTGTGTGTGAGAGAGAGAGAGAGAGAGAGAGAGAGAGGAGAGAGAGATACAATATGACCCAGCTATACCCTCCTGGGTATTTATCCAAAGAATTCTAGGGGTTAGGTTCTGTCTTCAAGAATATGGTAGAGAACAATACACCTGGTGTCTTCCTCTGACTTCCACGTGTGTTGCCAAGGGCACCCCCAAACATCCACTTTCTCTTGTGCACACATGCATGCGTCCACATCCTATGGACTCTACTATCTGAAAGAACTCAGACATGGCCACTTCTCTCAGTGTGCGGCTGCTGCTCCAGAGAGAGACATGCCAGCATCCTTCACCTGGTTTCTGTGGGGACCCTCCAACAATGTCTGTCTCCCCCTTGTCTACTTTGTCCTTGGCTCTCTTTATTGATCCTCACTTCCTGTACTGACTCTCCAGGTGACAGTGAACAGGATTTGAGGACCCACTCCTAACAAACCCAACAAGAACTGACAATCTCCTTGTCTGTCTCTTCTTCTTATGTTATCTGTTCTTTCCCTCTCATTCTGTCTTCTTCCACCCTTCATTTCCTTCTCTCTCTCTCTCTCTCTCTCTCTCTCTCTCTCTCTCTCTCTCTCTCTCTCCTTCTCCCCCACTCTCCCCCATCTATGTCTCATCATTCACTCTGGAAGAAATCAGCTGCACAGCCTCGAGCAGACCATCAAGAAAACCCACAGGGCTAGAAGCTGAAACCTGGCCGCAGCTGCCTAGAGCATGAGCTTGGAGAAAGCTTTGTGGTACAGTCTGGACTTGTCGCCCTCTGCTTCCTACTGCCCTGCCCATCCTTCCTGAGCTCTCAGTCCTTCACAGCTTCTGACTTCCCACAAGATGAAAGCCAAAGGCCTGCATGGCTCACAGTGTTCCGTAAAGACCTGGTTCTGGCTGCCCCTCCGACCTGTGCTCCCATGGCCCAGTGGCTGCCACAGCATATCACAAAGACCTGTGGCTTTCCATCTCAGGGAGGTTTCCTCCCCAGGCACCCACGCCTGCCTTCTCTTACAGTTCAAGTCTCTGCTTGAAACGCTCCCTTGCTGGTGTGCCCATGTCTACATACTCTCCGTCCTGTTCTTACCAGCCTGGGCACATGCCATTCCACTGTCTCCTTTTCTGGGACATCCATCCCCTCGTCAAAGGATCCCACACTTTCCTATGTATCACGGATGTTGCCTTTCCTCTCTTTCTACATGAGCAGAACAACTCCACATGAGTCTCTGCCTCTGAGGACCTTCAGTGGGACAGTGTGTGGAGATAGAAGATCACCCACTGATGGTTCTGCTTCTGGTAAGCTAGTTCATGTGGTTGTGTCATAGTCTATAACAAAAATGGTATCTTGCTTTGTTTTTGAGACGAGGTCTTCCTATCTTGCTCAAGTGATCCTCATTTCCTAGGTATAGGAATCCTCCTGCCTCAGATTCTCAAGTGTTTAGACTCCAAGTATACAACACCATGCTTGGCAACAAAACCATTTAAGAAGTAGGAAAAAGTGCTTTTTTATGATTAATGAATTTACAATTAAAAATCAAACTTTATTAATTATGTGTGATGGTTGATCTTAACTGTCAACTTAACACAATCCAGAATCATCTGGAAAGAGAGTCTCAATGACAGACTGTCTAGATTGGGTTAGCCTATGGGGAAGCCCCGCCCATTGTGGGTGGTGGGTTGGCCTATGGGGAAGCCCCGCCCATTGTGGATGGTGGGTTGGTCTATGGGGAAGCCCCGCCCATTGTGGATGCCACTCCCCGGGCAGGAGATCCTGAACTGAGGGGCGTAGAGAGAGGAAGCCAAACACTGGCATGCACATTTTAATTCATTGTCCTCTGCTCTTGACTGTCAGTGCCGCCTCTGGAACCTTCTCTGTCCTTGATGTAAACCTGTGAGCATGCGAGCAGCCTCTGACTGCATCTGTCCAACCCATGTGTGTCTTGCTAGCTATAGCTATCTGTCAGCCGTAAAGTCTTTGTTGTTTAGCTTCAAGCAGATATGTCCTTAAAGTGGCAAGAGTCTGCTGAGATGTTGCATCCACCTGTCCAGCATAGTGCGGGCAGCTGGCCGACTGGTCGGAGCAGCCCACTTGTGGAGCTAGGAGCACTGCAGACCCAGTACAAGGAAAACAAGGTGCAGCTGCTGCAAGTGTGGCGTCGGTGTCACGTGATACAGCTCCCCTTTGCAGAACTTACAAAGGAGAAAAGGCTTTCCATTATGAAGATCTGGTGTTTGCCAGAGGAACACTGCAAAAATACTGCGTCAAGTTTTACCGCTTAGACATGGTGTGCCAACTCTATGAGTGACGTCAGGGATTATGGAAGTATTGGAGTTGGTAGATGAAGGCCTGCATTATCGAGAACCTTGAGGAAGCAGCTGAACTGAACCCTGAAGTTGAGACTTCAACTCTTTTGATGAGTGTTAGGTGCTGTGGACTGGCCATCTACACCTGGTCCAAACGCAGAGAACAGCTGACCACAGCCCCGACTGATGTATCTACTATACAGCCATTTTACCTGAAACTTAATGAACATTGCAGTAAGAGCCAGAGGACCAGAGTGTCTGCTATGAGATAATGTCTTCTAGTCATGACAAGGAGATTGTAGCCACGAAATCTTAAACAATATGGTTACCTAAACAAGACCTGTGCAATGATTATGCCGGCTGCCTGCCAGTGTAGATGGGAGGAAGTCTCACAAGGCTCCATCTCTACATGAGGAACTGTAGGAACTAATGCTTAATAAAATAGAGGGAATTAGAATTCTCCAGGGACAAGCACCCTAATAGATTATCTAATCCAATGTGGTCAGCCCTAAACACACACACACACACACACACACACACACACACATATATATATGCGCATATATATGTATATAGGTATATAGGTATACATACACACACATATACATATGTAGGTATAAAGATATATCGGTATATATGATGCATATATGATGCATATATGTATATATGTACATATGTATGTATACATGTATGTATGTATACATGTATATATTTATATGTGTGTATATATGTACATATGTATGTATTATATGTGTGTATGTGTGTATATATGTATATTATATATATTTATATATGCTCATATATATATATATATATATATATATATGAGCAATACCAAATGAACTCAGCAGACTATATATATACACAAGTGTGTGTGAATGTGTGTATGTGTGTGTTACAATAATTAAAGTACAGCCATAAATGTGAGAGAGAGAGCCAGGGGAGAGAGGAAGGGGTGGAAATGATGCAAATATAGTACTCATGTATGAAATTCCCAAAATTAATTACATTTCAAAAGGTACAAATAAGAAAGCTTACAGAATGGGGCGTAAGGAAAGAAATGGAACCAACGAGTGGACCCGTGGGGAGAACACTGATCAACAAGCTTAATGACTTGAGTTCCCCAGGACTGGGAACAGAGGACTCACACACACACACACACACACACACACACACACACACACACATACACACACACCAAATGAATAAATAAATAAACGTAATAAAAATTTTAAAAAAATTATGCTGCTACACAATGTAAGCTGGCTGTTAAAAAATTCACAAGGTTTAGGAGGTGAAAGGGGTAGATGGCTCGGTGGGTGTAGGTCCTTGTGGCACAAGCCTGACCACCTGAGTTCAATCCTGGAACCCCCATAAAGACGGGAGAAGGGAAATGAGTCAGAAGTTGCCCTCTGACCTTTATATGCATGCTATGGCGTGTGCAAGACACACACACACACACACACACACACACACACACACACACACACCAAAAACCAAAAATGAGCTACAACAACTTAAAAACAGGTACGATGACTATTATAGAAAACTAAAATTAATTCATTTTTGAAGTATCAGAGCACGGTCCAGGAATGAAGTCAGGTGCGGAGAATTCTGAGTGCTTGAAGAATACACGGCAAGAGTCTTGTGGCCTCAGTTTCTTCAAAACACAGAACTGTTCTTGGAGTATGTCTCTGTGCTCCTCGCAGGGGTGGCAGATAGCAGCGAGTTTGCTTCAGATCAGTCGCTATGGCTTGCTGTCGTTACTCAAAGAAATGTTTAAACTAGCCTCTATGGAAAAACCGTGGTTTTGCCGCATGCAGCTTGTCCTTGGGATTCTATGCAGTTTGGACTCATGAGAGCTTTACGTAACCCTTCACCTCTCTTAACCCTCCATGTATACATGTTCTGAGGACCTGAATAAAGCATGAGATTTTAGTCAGCCTCATTTATTGGCTCCATTCTCCGGAGTTCCATTGCCTTTAGAGCGGTGACATTGAGAAAGGCGTTTGTTTGTTTCTTTGCTTGCTTGCTTGTTTTCTTTTTGAGTCAAACCAGTGCAGCCTAGATTCAGTGAGTGTGTGAAGTCCACTGGGCCACACGACCATGACACAAGCCTCCACACTCACTCAGCACCTGCTTACTGGCATCAAGAACACCCTCTAGCCTTACACGTCCAGTATGTATAAGCATCCAATGTGGAGGGAAGACCTCTTTTTTTGCCCTATTTTTGGTCTTCTGTTGTTTGATCAGGTACACAAACATTGTATTCCAGTGCCTGAAGGGTTCAATATGTCGACATGTAGTACCAGTATGTAGCCTGGAGGAACAGGCCTTCCCACGGAGCCAAGAGGAGCAGCTGGCCCTCCATCAACTAGACTGGTGTACTCTGATATTCCCACAATGCAGTTCTCACAAAGTATCCATCCCTTATTTGATATATTTTGAAAAACATAGAGCTGATAAAATTTCCAAATGGCTTCTTCAATGATGTGGGAAGCAGGGAGACACATCAAGGATTGCTTCGGGGTGCATGTCCCCAGCCAACAAGAAAGATTCAATTATCTATCATGAATGTATAGCGCTGGTGGAGGTGGTCATAATTCATGAAGGCAGATTTGAGAGATAAACCAAGACTTTAGTGTGAACTTGAACTTTGAGGTGACTATGAGAGGCCAAAGGGAGGTGACAACGAGAGCTCAACTGTTTAACCTAAGTATCTGGAATTCTCAGCAGAAAGTCTGACTTGAAATAGGAAGACAGAAGTTTGTAATGAAGGGGTGTGTGTGTGTGTGTGTGTCTGTGTGTGTCTGTGTGATCACATGCCTGTGTGCATGAGTATGGGTGTACGGGTTTGAGTAGGAGACAGAGGTAAATGAATGTCTTCTCCAGTCACCCTCCGCCTTGTCTTTTGACAAGGATCTCGCACTGAACCTGGATTCAGCTATGCAGGCACAGCAACGAGTTCCAGGGACCCGCCCCTCACACATGTACCTACAGTGTTAGAGTGTCAGCACACACTACCATGCCAGCTTGGTACTAAGGATCTGACCTCAGATCTTCGTGTTTGTGCAACCTGTAGAGCGGTCTCCCAGATGTTGTAATCATTTATTTAAATTGACCTGTGAAGTCATGGGTTCCATTATAGCATCTTCACACATCGGTTCTTCCCCAGCGCTCTCTGCCCCTCCCTGTTCCTCTGTCCCCTCCTGATGGTATTTGGCAACTCCTCCCCTCATGTCACATCCTTCTCTTGGCTGGATTTGTAACTGCAATTAAGAGCCTTTTCCCTCCTTGTGGCTCATTTCTAGTTTCATGGCATTTACAACGATGGTTTTGAAAACCAAGAAACAGTTTCATGGACCTACAGAGTAAGCACAGACTGCTCCCTCACCACCTCCGGGAACCCCAGGAATAAAAAGCAAAGAGAATTAAAAAAAAAAAACCATCCAACAAGGTGGAGGAAGAGTAGATGGTGTGATTGGGGATTTCGGGAAAATATCCCAAGCCATATGCTGAGTATTCTGTGAACTTTCTAGTAATGGACCAACCATGTCAGGTGCTGCTCAAAGGCTGGGGAAGATGAATGTGGATCTGAGTAACTACTCTGTGGTATTTACTCAGGAATACTACTTCAAACAGCATAGAGCTGGTCAGACTTTCGGGTGAATTCTAAAGAGAACTTGGAATTGTAGGGAGCGCTCACATTGTGCTCAGGTAGCAGCCATTTTAGGTCACGTTGAACACAGAATATTGTCAGTATCCACAGATCTGCTCCAGTGGAATCTGCCTGGCATCCATGCTCACAGCAATGATGCTTAGCTCTCAACCCCCATGGAAGACATGGGGGAGGATGGAGAGGGAGGGAGAGAGAAGGAGAGGTAGGAAGAAGGAAAGAAAGAAGGCGAGGGAGAGAAAGGAGGAGAGTGGGGGAGAGAGTGATAGAAGGGGAGAGGGAAAGGGAGAGGAGGGGGCAGGGTGTGCAGAGAACAAGATGACACAAGAGCATTCCCACACGTTCTTGTCAAGGCATTGGAACCATAGACTTGGATCAGGGAAAGCCATAAAGCAGAAGAATTTGTCTCTACGCTATCTTTTTTTTCTCCATCCAATTATTTTTCTTCTTTTTAGAGAATTCTCTGTGTAGACATTACCTGATAATAACAGCCACCTTTCCCTGGCATTTGTAATTTTAGGGTCACCGAAGTAATTATGTGGACTCCTGGGCCACATTCATAACTTTTTATGTGGCCTGATGAAAATTACACATTTTCAATAAGGTTTCACAGAGAGCTTCGGTGTCTGGTATCAAGTCACGCCAGAAGAAGTGGGACTTGTTTGGTTAAAAAAAAAAGAAATGTCCTTTGAAATGTGAAGCCCTTGAGAGGTTAGTGAATAATAAGCATGAGGTATTTGAGATTGATGTTTCTAAGCACTTTCCAACCAAGGAAAAGCTTAGAATGGTACTTTATACACCTTTGAAACCAGGTGTGATATTAGCTTCAACCATCAATGCCACACAACCAAGAATCACCTGGGTAAAGAGTCTCAATGAGCGACTGTCCATATTGCATTGACCTGTGGGTATTAATGTGGGGAGATTCAGCCCACTTTGGGCAGCACCATTCCCTAGGAAGGGGGACCTAACCTGTATGAGAGCAGAGAGATGAGCCAGTAAGCAAGCATGCATAAATTCTCTGTTGTGAGGATGTTATGTGACTAGCTGAAGCTCCTGCCTTTACTTCCCCACAGTAATGAATTACAACCTGGAACTGTGAGCTGAAATAAACACCCTTTCTCTTCTAAGTTGCTTTTTTGTTGGGGTACCTCATCCTACAAGAGAAGTTAAACTAGAATTTGGGTAAGGTCACATACCTTATTTGCATCAAAAAGTGTGCAGGCTGCTATTACCTATATTTGGCAAGGTGTTAAAAGTATGAGAGAATTCAGAAAAGAATAGAGTCATTTTCAAATAGGAAAGAGATATGATGAGGAAAGGGGGGGTAGGAAAAGTCCATTAATTCAAGTAGATGTCAGGTTAGGAGCAGCAGTCACCATGTCTCAGTTTTGAACACCAACAGAATTAATACAACTATGGTATACGAAGGAACGTTTGAACCCCAACCTATGGCAAGGGTGGAATTGAAAAGTACCACAACCCCATCATCCCCACTGGTAAAGATGCTTTTAATGGATTGAAGTGTCTCAAGTAAAGACCCAGCCAACATGTGGTCCTCAAATCTCATCAAATGTACCAAGTGTCTCAGGGGGGAAATACCAACAGTGTGCGATTCTCCCCTGACCCTTGAGAGGTTGGTGCACAGTAGATCCAGTTCAAAGAATAAAAAGAGGTCATGAGAAAGTACAGACATCCTGGAAGTGAGAAGACCTAGCTGGGAATGAGCAGAGGATGTGGCTCCTGGCAAGGGGATTGGCTGGCTCAGAATGCTAATAAATTGGGGGCAGAGTAAAAGGACATGACCCAGGGCTTGGTGAGAATGTGAGTTTCTAGACTCAGTGGACCTTGGAGCCCCAGTCCTGCCTGTGCAGTGTGAGCTGGGAATGGTGCTTGAGCCTCTCCATATTGTAAGATGATAATAAATTCAAGAGACAAACGAAAACGAAGCAGCCTTTTAACATGCCGTTGCATGGCAAAGGAGACCAGTTGGGCACGGGATGACTTGGAGAAAGACAGGCTTTCAAAAAACCCCTGATACTGAGAAATCTCTGTTTCTCCCACAGGACAGGATTCACACCCCACCCCAAACACCCCATCTCTTGGCCTAGGACACAGAGCCTCATCCGATGAACAATTTGAGGCTGAAGTGGCCCTCCTTTTTCTGATGATCTGAGACTCAGCCACAAAACTGACCACCTTCAACTTTCAGTGTTCTGAGGCAGGTAGGTGCCAGCGCCTGCTAGGGCAGAGACGAGCCCAGTGCCCTCTGCTTGTCTGTAACGCCAATGAGCTCTAAGGGCACTTCGTACTGAGAATGTCCTATTCTATTTTTTATGTCCCACAGAAGGCTGACTCCTCCCCTGAGATACAGAGACAAGACTATGGAAAAACAAGATGAAAGGGGAAGATCTTCCCAAAGGGTGAAATCAGGGTCTTCTTCTGAAGAATTCTGTCTCTAGGGAAGGAAACTGCTGCTTTCCCTGACCCTGTTCTTCCTGGGTATACTGGATGTGGGAGGAACAGCTCTTCTTAAATCTGGTACCAGGTTTGATGCAGAGAGCACTCTCATATTCCTTTGAAATCATGGGTTTTGAGTTGATGTCCTGCATGAGAGGAAACGTCTCAAGGGGAAGAAAGATGAGGGGATGAGAAGATGACTCAGTTGACGAAATGCTTGCCTTGTGAGCATGGGGACCTGGATTTGATGCCCAGGGCTCATGTTTTAAAGGCTGGCCTTGGTGATATGTGCGTGCAATCTAATTACGAGGGATCCAATATTCTCACCTGGCATCAGCAGGAACTTACATGTGTGTGTGCATATCACAACTCCCCACAAAACATGTATATAAAAATAAAATACCTTTAATAACAAGGAAGGGAAGAAGAAAGGGAGGGAGGGAGGGAAGGAGGGAGGGAAGGAGGGAGGAGGGAGAGCTGTTTGGGAAGTAGTAGACTCTAGCTATCATTGCTCTTCCCCACCATCTACAGGCTCTTCCCCCTGCACCCTGCCTGCCAGCAGTGGCCATGGCCTTTGGTCTTGTGCCGCTAGTCTTGTGAAATGCAATGGAAGTATGCCTGTATGCCTCAGGGGAGGCCATCCACAGCTAGTGTGGGTTTACTCCTCATGGTGTGTCCCTTGAATCAGAAGACCAGCGGATGTCTATCTCTTTGTGCTGTGACCCAACTGTGGGACAGCATAAATGACAACCATGAGCTTCTGTAAGTCTCCAGATGTGGGGATTGCCCATCACCTCAGCACAACTTCATACCCACAGTCTGTTTGGGGCCTTTTCTCAAGGTATAACATTGGAAACACCCAACTTAGATGTCATCTTCCTACAACATTTGCCATTGGAAAACTGAGTCACACAGAGTGACAGGAAGGAGATACAGATGACTGCAGAAGACATGCAGAGATTGTTGGTAGAGGAAAAGAAGCCAGGAGTCTAATATTATGGAAGTTTGAAGGTACCCTAATTCAGGTCTCAAACATGGCTGAGACTGTGTCAAAGACCTCATCATTTTCTGTAGATGAACGAATTGTTTACAGAAGATCACACCCTTGTGGCGTGTTTTGTTTTAAAAGATTTGTTTTTACTTTTTGTGTATGAGTGTTTGTCTATATGTATATATGTGTACCACGTGGAGTTACAGGTTATTATGAGCCACCATATTAGTGCTGGAAGTAGACCCAGGTCCTCTGGAAGAGCAGTAAATGTCTCTTAAATGCCAAACCATCTCCCCAGAACCCCTATGTTTGGTTTTAAGACCATGTTTTTTCCAACACCTCTAAATTTTCAATGCCTACTTTTAATGACTGTCTTAAATGCTTTAACCTTTTCTAGCCCACCACCCACCAGAGGTAGTGGAAAAGAAAGGATACACGGCAATTGGACCTGTTTAGAAATAGTTCTTCGGAACAAATTCTATCTGTGTTGTCAGGAAATCGGCAGTTCGGTTCACAAAAGTCAGCAGCGGCAGCTAGGTCTACTCGCAAACATGTCACAGATACACCACAGTCCAGTTCGATAAAGTTGGCATAGCAAACACGAATCCGCAGCAGTGGCACTACCTAGCAGAGACAGCCAGGCCTCAGCCTCAGTTCCAGTCAACAGGAGAGATCAGGGTCAATAAGAATACCAGGAAAAGTTCTCGGCTGTGCCTCCCTCAGTGAAGTGAAGATCAGTAAAGAGGAGAGACCAACAAGCATTTAGCTATGCAAACAAGCCAAGCTCATCCCCCTCACAGTCTGTCGAGTCCTGTCTGCTCTTATTCCAAGCATCACGTGTCCTCTACTAGTCTTGTCTCAGCACATGTGACTGTCCCAGCTGACATCACTCTGCCAATCAGCCTGAGTCCATGGATGCTGCAAAAAGCCTTGACACACCACCAGACGTGTGTTGGTGTGTTTCTGCCTATAGAGTCCCGACAAATGCAGTTCAACTATGCAATGTAAGGTGGACCAACACATGCATGTCATTAGCAAAGAATCCTTCATCATGTGTCTTTTCACGTGCTTGCTTTAGCAGGACATCCTTTCACCTGTGTCTGCATTAGCACAATGTTCCTTGACATGTTTGCCCCAGCAAAACAGCATCCAACACAACCGGCTTTCCAGAGAACCCTTAAGTTTCCACTTCAAACAGCCTCTAGCAAGTAGGCAGGCAGTGAGCCGGAAGTGGGTAAGCAGAGCTTCAGAAATCACATGGAGTCTCACAATCGCTTTTCTGTGTAAAGTTTTAGTGTGGACAAAGCAAGAATTATACCATAAGGAAGGGTTGTGTCTGCATATGTAAAAAGGATCACAAGAGTGAGGGTCTCCGGGGCAACCTCTGGCTAAGAGTTACTCTTTCAGATGATTTCCCTTCCACCTTCATTGTGAGTCTGTAACACGTGTGTGTGTGTGTGTGTGTGTGTGTGTGTTACACAAGTTCACTTTGGGTGTCATTCCTCAGGAACCATCCGTCTAAATTTGTTTGAGACAGGGTCTCTCATTGGCCTGGAGCTCATCCCTTAGGCTAGGCTGGCTAGTAAGCTCCAGGGATCCACTGTTCTTCACTTCCCCAGCTTTGAGATCACAAGCACACTCCACTCTGCCTGTACACAGCCACATACCTAACTTTTACATTTAGGTCTGGGTGTCTGAACTCAAGTCCTCATGATTGCAAAGCAAGCACATTATTGGCTGAGCTAGCTCCCCAGCTCTTGGGTCTGCAACTTCTGTGGGTTGAACCCTGGCGCTAAGCATTCATTAGCAGGAAATCTGCTCTTTAATGAGTCGTAATCACTGAATTTGGAGTATATGATTAATCTTAGAAAAGTATAGTCTCGCCACCTGCCATCTGAAATTCCTGGCAAGTTCTGAGTGCAATGCTCTGGGCTTCAATGGTAATAGGAAATGAATGATGTCTTTATGGTACACGATGATCAATTTTCTGACCAAATACATGCAAATAAAGTTGGCCCTGCAGCTGGCTGGGGCTGAAGCGACGAACAGCAAGTTCTGTGGCCCTCCTCCACACACCGAGTTATCAGATCCCAGGTTTCAGATTCCAAATGCTACAGAGCCCTCTGTAATTACACATCTTGTAGGTGACCCCTGAAGCAAAGGGTGCTCAGCAAAGAATGGTGTTTTGTAACCTGAAGACTCCTGCTTCAATAACGGTAACAAAACACAGACAAAAATTTCCCTCTGGCTTTTTATTTATTTATTTTTAACTTTGTTTTTCCTCACTGTTAATTTAAAATGTATGGTCTAGGTTGATTTTTGACTTTGAGGTGTGTGTGTGTGTGTGTGTGTGTGTGTGTGTTATGCACACACATGGGCAAAAGTGCACACATGGTGTGTAGGCTTGTTTAGGTCAGAGGACAACCTTGGGTTTCATCCTCCTGCCTTCTACCTTGTCTTGAGACAGAGTCTCCTTCTTCTCTACTGTCTACCAGACTGAGTTGTTGCTGATTCTCCTGTCTCTGCCTCCCCATCTCCCAGTAGGAACACACTTAGATTACAGATGAGCACTCTATTGCATCTGGCTTAAAAAAACAACGCAGTTTGTTTTTATCATGTGGAGGTGGGACATTCATGCTATGGCATGTATGTAGACATCAGAGGACCGCTGTGTAGAGTCTGTTCAGTCCTTACACCTTTATGTGGGTTCCTTAGCAAGCACTTTAGCCACTGAGCCATCTCCCCAGCCCTGAGGTGTATGTTTCAAAATGGCAAAGGTTGATTACTCTCCCTGATGGTGTGACTGCACCTCTGTCGGTGCCAGCTGCCATACTGGGTCTGCTTCTTCTGCTTGGCCCATTGCTCACCAGGCTTGACTGGGGGGTGGAAGCTTAGCTGGGGCAGGTGAGTGCGGGCAGGGTCTTGGTCAGTGGTGAGTCTGTGGGTAAAGAACATACACCTGGGAACAGCATATGTGGCTTCATGTATTGTGGGGGATAAGGAGGTAGTTATATCCCTGTGGAGGTGACTGGGGTCTCTGGGGCAAGGTTTGTCACAATTGTCCAGGACAGAGGCATTGGAAGATGCTTCATCTGCGTACTCAGGGGATCTCTCTCTCTCTCTCTCTCTCTCTCTCTCTCTGAACCTTAGAAGTTCAAACAAGAAGTCTGATAACTGACAGGGTAATAAATTCCTACTAGGGTTGATGGTGGGGCAGCCAACTTCATGGCATCAGGTGGGGAGGGGTGAAGAAGCCAACTTCAACTGTTCTTATCTATCTGGTTTGAAGCCTCTCTGGATCCTTCCTCTATAGTCCCACAAGTCAGGTCTCCTTCACCTTGACAGACCAAAACATTTAAGCCAAAGAGCCCCAGTGAGCATCTCAGAAGTTCCACAGCATTCACTTCTTGGTACAGCCAGGCAAGGCTACTGTTCGCTTGTCAAGGTACGGTGCTAATTTCATAGTGTGTAATTTTGAAAACTAAGTCTCCTCAAGCTAGTTCAGTGGTAAAGCCAAAAAAAAAAAAATTACAGACATGCTTCTACTGATTAAAACCACATATTTTAAGTAATAAATCTGTAGAAAAGATGTTAGATGTCTCATTGTTAATTTGAAGGCTTTGGAATCCGAGGTCTCCAGAACACAGAGAGAATCAACCGGGAGTTTAAAGCATTCTGTTTTGATAGAAGCAGGACTTTGTAGTTCAAAGCTTTGTGATTCAAAGCAGGTTGTATTTGAGAGGAATGCAAAGCCTGCTGACTGTTGGTTTGATTATTATGTTTCTCCTAACAAAAAAACCTCACCATATTTAAATGCAAATGACAGAGCCAGGTGCAGGTGACTGCAGGAAACATTTAGTCAGGGCCCTGGGTGTGTGTGTGTGTGTGTGTGTGTGTGTGTGTGTGTGTGTGTGTGTGTGTGTGTGTGAGTGTGTGTGAGTGTGTGTGTGTGAGTGTTTGCACAGCAAGGTTCGGGGCTGATGCTTCTTTTTAGCTTTTAGAGATCAGGTAGCAGCTGGAGAAATTGGTGGGGGCTGCAGGTGCATCAGGTTCAGGGAAACAATTCCCGTGACTATTTCTAAACAGTTAGAGGTAAGATTAACATCAAGGTTAAGGAAGCGAATAAACCTCCCCAGTGGTGCCACGGTGGTGCTTCTCAGATTTGTGTCTATAAGAACCCCTTGAGAGCCCAAATAAAATAGAGACGTGAACCGAAGTTCCTGGTGAGGGAGAAAAAGTAAATACTGATTAAAGAGAGGGAATAGTCCAGGTTGGGAGCCAAGCAGGGCTCTATAATTGGTCCTGTAAATAGACATTTTTTTCTCACCTCTGTGTTTGACCTAAGACCCTTGTGACTATTAGGCAAATCCTTTCAGAGTGTATAAACACACCCCTGAATTCTATTAACCCAAAAGCAAAGGATGTCACCAGACAGCATCTGAGGCTTATAGCAGAGAATTCTATTTTGCCTCAATCTGCCTACTGTAAAAGTTGTTGCAGATTCATAGTTCAAGGTTCTCTTCAGAAGAATGCTATTAGGAGAGTCACAGGTTTGTGGCCAGAGTCAGCCATGATGTAGTCTTGATATTGGAAAGCATGATTGTAATTAATTAAATTATAAATGTAATCCATCAGGAAGGATGACGCAGATACGTTGAGATTGAATCTGAGAGACTCTCCTTCTCCTCAGCTTGGAAGCTGAAATTGTGGAGCTTCTGCCTGTGGTCACCGCATCTGTTCAGTCACATGTCATGTCATCCTTGTCATTCTGAAGCCTTCATTTCACAACTTTTTACATCGAGCATAATAGGGGCAGGAAGATGGCTCAGCAGGTAGAAGAACACCTACTGCTCTTGCAGGGGACCCAAGTTCAGGTTCCATTCCAGTACCCATGTCAGGTGCTGACAGTGCCCTGAACTGCCCGCTGCTTGACCCTACCTGCCGTTGGGGGTTGGGGGTGAGGTAGCTCACAGTCAAAGGCACAGACTCTGGGAGTGGGTGAGAAACACAGTGGCAAGCTCATCTGATGCTGCGAGCTCCTTTAATACCCTCCAACTGCACCCCATTGGTCCCAAGAAAGCAGCTCTTCTAAACAGCAGTTCCCGATTGGCTGGCATTGTCTGTGTCACCAATCCTTGGTCTCTCAGGCAGTCCTCAACTAGGTCTTCCTACAGGAGATACCTTTGTGGCTGCACCACACCCACATTCCCTAGTTTAAGCTGAGGCGACTGCACCATTTCTCCGACAGTCAGATAGTTCACAACACCTGCTAACTCTAATACCTCTTCTGGCATCCACAGGTACTGCACTCAGGTGTACACACACACACACACACACACACACACACAAGGTTTTATAAAATACTGGCCATACAATGTTTAGTACTAGAACCAATAAATAAGAAAAATTTTTAAATTTAGCATTATTATTCTTTTATGACTTTAGCAACAACAATGATAATAAGTTTCCAAATCTGTCCCCGTGATTATGGTTGACATACATTATTCATGGGTTCTGATTAGGGATAAAGTCATCGGATTGGACTCTTGGAAAAAGTGTTTTGTAAAGAACTTCTCTTCATTGTCCTAAGGGGAAGAAGGAAGTCTAATCACTCTCTAGCCTTCAACCACTAGAAAACAACATGATATGTAAAATAACAGTTGTGGGAGACTGGACAGCAGGCGGATTGGCTCTGTGACCCCTGAGAAAAGATAAGTGAAGATGGGGAGTGTATGAGTCCCCTGACTTTCTGGCCAGAAGCGTACTGCAAACTGGAGAAAGAGAAATGGCTGAAGCACAGGTCCAGGACTTGCTGTGGAGATGAAAAAGGGCGGCCAGACAGTCAGCAGTTGGGCTCTATAGAGGATGCAGCTAACAGGGTCTCATGTAGCCCAGGCTGGCCTAAAACTCCCAATGTAGCCCACAGTGACATTGCACTTTGGATCCTCCTGCCCCTACCTTCTAAGTGCTTTGATTACAGATGTGTATCTTCGTGCCTGTTTCATGCAGTATTAGGGATCAAACCCAGATCTTTGTAGGGATAGACCAAAGTTCTACAATCTGAGCCACATCCCAGTTCTTTAGGAAGATGGAGTCTCATAGGAAAATTGCTCTGTAACTTTGTGCCAGGGCTCCCAAGAGTTTTCTGGAAACAGAGGTTTATGTGTAGGATGGATGAGACAGACAAGAGCTGATGTGAGCAGCGTGCTAAGCGAAACAGGCAAAGACCGCCATGAGTGAGGTGCTGGCTGAGTGGTATCCAGCTGCACACAGCATGGGAGAGGCTTGATTTCAGGCAGAGTGACTACTGTGAGGTCTCTTTTCAGTGGGCGTTCCTTTGCGGGGAGACTCCAAAGAGACCCTATCCAGAGTTCTGTAGGAACTATTGTGAAGCAGCTCTTTGCAAAAAGAATAGGCACCCACGTGCCCACAGAGACATACATGAATACATATCATTTAAAGAACAAAAAAAAATAAACCTTAAAGAAGGAGTCCATATGTATGAAGCAACAACTAACAGAATGGAGGGGAGAAAATTCTAGAATTATTCTTTCAATCATCAATAGATGAAGGAGAGAGAGAGAGAGAGAGGGACAAAGAGAGAGAGAGAGAGAGAGAGAGAGAGAGAGAGAGAGAGAGAGTAAATGGAAAAGATGAACGACGCTCTTAGCCTGTCTGATCTGAATGACATTGGGAGGTGACTCTGACCAGATAGGGTGCATTCATCACAAGCCACATGCATGTGACAGTCACTGAGGCAATAAAGCAGAGGCGCCACAGCATGGCTCTCCATGAACTGAAAAAGACTTACAATTATGAAGACTCTTTTCTGTTTTTATCAGAAGAGGATTAAATTATAAATTAACATCAGGAAAAATTCTCAGAGAGGTTATTTTCCTAAATGAGCGTAAGCAAATGTCCCCCAAATGTCTATCTTTACACACATAGATTAGGGTGGCTCTCAGCCCTTCATTTTGCAGCGGAAGGCAGTTCACACAGAGAGACTCAGACTGATCAAAATACACAGAATAAATGTTGGTAGAGTGCTCGGCCCTAAATGAGATGTCAAGATCACACTTTCTCAACCTTGGGGTCTTCCAGATATGACATGGCTGCTGCACTCATGAAATCACAACAGCTGTGGTCGTCTGCACAGTAACAAGCCAACACAGAGGGAAGAGGAGCTACTGGCACCTGCTGGGGTAGGGACCCTAGGGTGTGTCCTCTGGTGTCTCGCCCACATTCCAGTCACCAATACTACAATGCTTGTGCACATGGACCTTACTAGCATAACGTTGGGAGGGGATTCTGTAAGTAGCTAGAGAGTGAGAACAAATTGGATTAAAATACATTGGATACATATATAAAATTCAAGAATAAAAAAGGTGTTTTTTAAAAATCCCTGATAATTGGTAATTAAACTACGTCCTTTTATACAATCTGTTAGTCGAAGAACAAATCACAGGAGAAATTAGAAAATATCTTGAACTAAATAAAAACTAGAAAACAGCAAACAAAGCTTAAAATCTTTACCTGCTATGAAAGGAAAATAAAGCTGAAAATCAATGCTCTTGGTATTCCCTTAGAAACCTAGATAAAGAAAAACAAATTAAACCCAAAATACATAGAACAAATAGCACAGAGATAACAGCAGATATCAATGAAACAGAACATGGGCATGTAATACAGAAAAAAAAGAACTGAACAAAAACTAGAAAAAGACCAACAGAATTCATTAATGACTGGCTAGATTAAGTGAGAAACATAGAAAGGAGGTAAAAATGATGAGGGGCATCACTAGAGACCCTATAGACATCGTGCTTTGTGACCATGGCAACTCTATAAAGGAAAACATTGAACTGGAGCTGGCTTACAGTTTCAGAGGTTTACTCCATTATCATCAAGGTGAGAAGCATGCCAACACGCAGGCAGACATGGTGCTAGAGAAGGAGCTGGGAGCTCTACCTCTTGATCCCCAGGCAGCAGGAGACTTCTACACTAGGCCTCGCTTGAGCATATGAGATCTCAAAGCCAACCTCCACAGTGACACACCTCCTTCAACAAGTCCACACCTACTCCAACAAGGCCCCACCTCCTAATAGTGCCATTTCCTGTGGGCCAAGCATTCAAACACACGCGTCTATAGGTGGGGGACATTCTTATTCAAACCACCATATGAATAAAACAAAACAAATATTCTTTTTTTCCCCTTTTCTTTTCTCTCTTCTCCTTGTTCATCCTCGCTCTATGCCTCTGTGTGTCCCTCTCCAATCACCCACTCACATATGCACACAGGCCACACTCACACTCACAGCTGAATATAGGCCAGACTGGCCTTGAGTTCACTACACAGTCAAGATGGCTTTGAGTCTTTGATCCTCCTATTTTCCCCTCATGAGTACTACTGAGATGGGCAGATTGGATGGGGGATGGGTAGATGAGTGGATTGGGGGATGGGTAGATGGATGGATGGGGGATGGGTAGATGAGTGGATTGGGGGATGGGTAGATGGATGGATGGGGGATTGGTGGATGGGAGATGGGGGATGGATGGGTGAGGAGTATGTGTAGAGATCAATGTGGTTGAGTAGATGGATAAATAGAGGAGAGGTTGAGAGGATAGATGATAGGTAGATGGGTGTATGTGTAGATAGATATGGGTGGGGAGATGGATGGGGAGGTGGATGCATGGATGGATGGGGAGATGGAGGGATGAATGGATCTAAAATGGAATGTCATACTAAACAACAGAAGCAGTGGTACAATGGTGTGACTAGTTGGACATGGTATGTCCTTGTGTCCAGCTCATTCTGATGTTTTAAGTAGTGGGCCTATGCAAGAAAGTGAGCACCTCGCTATTAGAACTAAATTCAAAGCCCTCTGCAGAGAGGAGGAGAAGGGTCACCGGTAGCCATACATTTTTGAAACCTACTTTTAATAAGGGTTCAACTTCTCCTCTAGCCCACCACCCAGCAGAGGTAGTGGAAGAGAAAAGTTATTAGGATATGGGGGAGATAGACCTGTTCAGCAATCGTTCTTTGAAGGTGAGCTTGATCTTCTTGGGCAGCAGTTCAGTCCCCATAGAAAACACCAACTACGATTCAGCAGCTGCAAACCAGTCCTCTAGGCAGGTAGACACCAGGCACGAAACAGCAACCCTAGTTCAATCCTGAAGAAACTGCCAAGCTCACCAACTGGCCCAAAGCGAGACTGCAGCAAAGTGCTGCAGGAACCTCACAAGCAGTTCTTGAGTGAGTTTCTCTCAATGGCAGCATTATCACAAGTTGAGCTCAACAATACCGTGTAAGGCAAACCAATGCATGCATGTCGTTAGCAAAGAATAGCGAGGTGGAGCAAACCCAATCAATGCTCAGTGCTCATCTCCCACTGCCTGTGGGGTCATATTTATACTCCTTCATCATGGGTCCTTTCACGTTTGCTATATCCAAACATCCTTTCACCTGTGTCTGTTTCAGCAAAAGATCATTTGATATAACTAACTTCCCAAAGAACTAAAAGTTTTCACTTCAGTCACCTGGCTTGGAAGTCATGTGAGCATCTTCTAGCTGAGACTATAATAACAAGAAAGAGGATCATTGATAACTGGTCTAAAAGGTTATGACAAAAGAAACCGAAGGTTCAGGAGTGGGAGGAAAGAAGTGAAGGGGTGCAGAGACAAACGTGAGTTCAGAGTCTGCGGATCCAGGTTCAAGTACACAATAGCAGTACCTGGGTTTGTTTCTTCAAAATACTGATAGCTGTTTCCTTCTTCTTGCAACAAAGACGGCCTGGGGATTGCTTTTTAAGTGGCTATAATAATGTGGAATGCTCAGTTCTCCCTCTGTGGTGGTCCCATACTGAGCTTTACAGATACCACTAGGCTTCCCTAGGTGAGTGGACACAGCTGTTCTAGTGAAAAGGACTGTCAAAAGATGGAAATTTGAACTTTAGTGGTTTAAATTGCAGGTAGGAGAAGTGGAATTTAGACTCAAGTTGGCCTGATGTCCAGGTGTGTGCGTGTATGTGTGTGTGCGTGTATTTGTGTGTGCACGGGTGTGTGTGTGTGTGTGTGTTCCATATCTAGCGTAATCTGTGTATGGAGGTCAGAGGACAACTCTCAGGGGTTGGTCCTCACTGCACATCTTGTTCTTGTTCTTGTTTCTGTTGTCGTATGTACCCCAGGCTAGCTGCCTCATGAGCTTCCATCTATTTCTCTAGTCTCTTCCTCCTGGGTGCTAGGATTACAGATGTGACCTACCACATCTAGCTTTGTACATTGGTTATGGGGTTTAATTCAGGTTGCCAAGCTTGTGTAATAAGCACTGTTACCTGCTGAGCCATCTCCCTGGTTCTTAATTAACTTTTTTACTGAAGTTAATGCATATTGCACCTACTTTTGGTGGCTCACAATGACCTCCTTCCTGGTGTCCACACCTTGTACAAGACCCAGTGTCTTTGGTGCCAATGAAAGACTAACAACAAATGATGAGATATCTTATTCACGATTAAGCCACAAAGGGCTGACTTTCACCGTTCTCTCTCTCTTGGCTCACATTCTGCGGAGAAACATGCTGCCCCACTAGGGATGTCTGTTTCACAAAGGTAAAAAGGGAGCTTTTAGGCAACAGACAGAAGCCATAGAGATCCTTAGTTTGAAGCTTGGGGGAAACTGAATCCTACCTCCACTCCCTGACAGTGCTTGCCAGTGGACTCTTCCCTAATTAAGCCTTTAGATGAGACTGCATCTCTAGCTGACTCATCAGTGCGTGCTTCCATTGCTATAGGAACTCTCAGCAAATAAATGTCTCTAACAGCTACATTTGGGAGTCATTTGTTAGGCAGCTTAGCTAACCATTACATGATACATAGAAAAGTATACAAGTCACAGTTGTATGGAATGAAAAGTTTTCACCACCCAGAGTGAATGAAACAATGTATCCAACAAATGGAAACAATGTATCTGTATCCCAGAAGCAATGCTCTTCACCTCTCAGTCGCCACCTCTCACTAACCCGAGAATGTCTCTCTTGACATATAATGCCATGCATTACCTTTGCCTGACTTTGAATTTTATATAAATGAAATAAAATAGTAAGTGCCTGTATTCGTTACATTTCCTGGTGCTGCAATCAAATTTTCAACAAGAAGCAACTTCGGGGAGGAAAGATAGGGTTGAGCTCACAGTTTAGGGCTACACATTCCAACACGGTAGAGAAGGCATGGCAGCAAACTTGTGGCTGTAGTGACAAGAGCTTGCTTACATCTGAACAAGACAGTAAGCAGGCTATGGCATAAGCCTTAAGGCCTGCCCTTCCTCCAGCCAATCACTTCATCCAGCTAAGTCCAATCTCCTCAAGGTACTGTAGCCCACCAGTGTAGGACCAAATGTTCAGACACAGTCTACATGTCAATAGTAAAAATTCTCTCATACCTGGCTTTGCTCTTGGAGACTGTGCTCTGAGTTGTCCCTTGGCTAACTCAGAGTTATCCAAGTTGTCTTTCTCATCCATGAATGGTTTGACTTTGTTTTTAATTTTATTTCATGGTGATCTGTATCTAATTCTAATGCAGATGGCGCAGGTGGCAAAAATGTCTACCTTGTAAGCAAAGAATTTGAGCTCAATTCCCAGAACCCACATTTTTTTAAAAGCAGGTACGGCGTCATGTTCTTGCTATCCCAGCAGCCAAAAGGAAGAAATGGGCAGCTCCCTGGGACTTGTTGGTTGGCCATCCTAGTCTACTTGAAGTTCCTGGCTAACAAGGGACCCTGTCTCAAAACAGAAGGGAGATAGTGCCTAAGTGATGATAGCTGAGACTGTCTTCTGTCCTCTACCAGCGTGCACACATGTGTATGTACAATAACACACACATTCACCAACACACACACATGCAAAAAGCCAATTCTGTACATTTACAAAAATTAAACACATGCTGTGTGTGTGTGTGTGTGTGTGTGTGTGTGTGTGTGTACATGTAAGTGTAGATGCCCACAGAACTTAAAAGCATTGGCTCCCCTGTAGCCAGGGATATGAGCAGTTGTGAGCCATGTGGTGAGGGTGTTGGAAGCCGAACCAACTTCCTCTGCAAGGACAGTATTCACTATTAACTGCTGAGGCATTTCTACTGATATTGCTTCTTGTTGGAAATTTCTACTGATATTCTTTTCCTACCTCGAAAGATATGCTATTTACCTCAGTTTAAGTCCTTTTAGAACTGTAGTCAGAGGAATTGCTACTTGTATTTCCTGTCCTAAAATAGCTAGAAGATCCTAAAAGAGTCATTTCATTTTGCCTGGTCCAATGTTTCTTTGTGGGAAAGGTTAGGCACATTGCTCCATTTCCGAGTTCCATCTGTGGACTCTCAAGCTTCTAAGAGGACTTCCTGTCTAGAGCATCATCACCCATGACGTCATCCGTTTAATCAGGTGTGTTGACAAACTTGAGTAATTCTTCAAAATCTAGTTTAATTTTAACTCACTCCAAAGATACACAAAATCAGCCACTTGAGATGGAGAGATATTATGAATGAAATAAATAATAAATAGGATATAAATTTCAAAAGGGCTGAGAATCATATGCCTGGAAAAAATGATGATGGCTTGGTTTCTTCGAGTGGAAAATGAGGCCAATAAAGACAAATTGCGATGATAATTGCTTCGTTCTAATCAGTGGTAAATTACGGGTAAGCAGATAGCCGGGAAGTAAGGCCCAGCAAATGGCATTTGTTCTATGATATTATTGAGATATGAAAATGTGACTCTAGGACCACACTCTATCTCCCACAAGCCCCTTGTTCCACATCTGTTCCTGTACATTTCTTTGGTTCGTTATCCTCAGGCCATGCATCTCTGTGTCTCTTTATAGCCAGACCAAGAAGAAATTGCATGTCATACAGAGAGGGAGAGTAGCACCCTGGGCTGCCTTGTAATGTGAGCTTGTGTTGTTGGTTTGCTCATCTATTCTCACTAGACTTGTCAGAAATTTCTACAAGAGCATTCAGCTTAGAGCCAAGCACCATAAAACCCTAAGGATTCTAGAGTGTATTTTCTTGTCTGTTCCAGACTTCATATGCTTGCATTGCTTTCTCTTTTTGTTAGAGTATCATCTCTTCATCTTTTTAGATCCATCCCCCCATCCATCTATGCAGTCATGAATTCATTTATCCATCAATCCTTGCACCTACTTATCTACTCATTCATTTGTACATACCTAAACCCACCCCCAAATCCCCATTCATCTATCCAACTTTTCATCTACCCACCCATCCATTTATCTATCCATCCATCCATCCATCCATCCATCCATCCATCCATCCATCCATCCATCCATCCTTCCATCCATCTAACCATCCATCCATCCACCTACCTATCAACCTACCTACCAAGCAACTCACCCACCCATCCATCAGTGCATTTATCCACCCACCCACCAACCCACCCATTGTGGTGGTTTGAATGAAAATTCCCCATATGCTCACAGGGAGTGGCACTATTAGAAGGTGTGGCTTTGCTGGAGTAGGTGTGTCCTTGTTGGAGGAAGTGTGTCACTGGGGGAGGGTGTTGAGGTCTCAGATACTCAAGCCAGGCCCAGTGTCACTCTCTCTTCCGCTTGCCTGCCGGTCAGATGTAGAACCCTCTGCTACCTCTCCAGAACCATGTCTGCCTGCATGCACCATGCTTCCCACAGTGACAATAGTAGGATAAACCTCTGAACTTGCGAGCCCCAGCTAAATGGTTTCTAAGAGTATCCATGGTCATGGCGTCTCTTCCACTCATCCAGTATCTATCAATTTTTGAGTGCATTTCACTGTGCCAAGTACTGTAACCACCAGAAGAAAGAATCCTAAGTGGATTGTATCTTTACCATCAGCCACATTGCAACTAGAATGCGTGGTATTAAATGTTGAGGGAGTACAAAGTTGTGTTTATCGGCTTCTTGGGGCTCAATTGTGATGTCCATGAGGTTTCTTTCCCCATTATTCTATCCTTCTAGTACGTCCTTTCTACATTTTTTACAGCCTTGTCCATCTAATGGCTTAATGCAATAAACTGCTAACATGGCTATATGAAAAGATTTTCAAAAAAATAACCTTACTGAAACATGTAAGATAAAACTTTACACATATCATCTTACTTAATGATTCCTATAAATCCACAAAAGAATTTTTATCATGCCATATGCAGGTAGGGACACTAAGACAGAATGGGCAAATCCATTGTCTTAAAGCTGGCGTAGCTGACTGTGAAGCCCTCGCTTACTCTTAAGCTCTTGGTATGCTCTATCTTCCTCTTACCTCCTAATGCAGGAGAAAGGGCTGGATCCACAGCTCAATAAAAGACAAAGTGTCTCCATGGTGACAAAGAACTTAGACATCCACTACCTCAAATCCTCTCTGACAGGATTCACCCACTGAAATTCCATCAATATAAAGTGACCTATCTCATCAGAAGTGGCATTTCCAGCCCCACTTCTTATGACCTAACCAAGCTCGTCGCTGAAGGCTCCCTTGCTTGGACATACCTGCAGGGTTATTCTATAAAGCGTACTTTGAGTGTAAATGGGGACTTCCCAGCCATCCACAGCAAAACCTATATTCCTTGGGAATTCTCAAATGTGGCAGCTAGCAGATGTGGTCTCAGAGCCTCCAAATGCAGGCACAGACAGAGTGCTCTGCATAGAAATTGCCGGTAAACTTCACGACTTGGGGACATCCAGATCTTTTACTCGCAGAAGCTGGAGACTGCAGTTTGAGCGTGTGAAACTGCCAATAGCCTGGTAAATATGTTGGCCCACCAGCAGCCTTGATGGGGAATTGAAACGTTCTAAAACGAAGTGAGGTAGCAACATATGCGTGTGCGTGTGTGTGTGTGTGTGTGTGTGTGTGTGTGTGTGTGTGTGTGCCCGCGTGTGTGCTTTCTGGAGAAAGATTTACACTAGACAAAAACCAGACCTGTAGCCACTGAATGTGAGAAGAACAGGTCATTAGGAAGATGGTGGATGCCTTTTAGGCCTGGGAGCATTCTCGGAGTTTTCTGTTGTGTTCGGAACCCCATGGTTTCTCCATTTTGCTGGCAGGAAGGAATCAATTTTCTTTGTTCTGGCATTTTCCATCCTGATTCCAAACTTGTCTCTTATATCTTTCTGTTCCGCAGCTCGCCCTCCAGAAGGATCTAAGAAAGACTCCTCAGGCATGACCTCTGGGTTCTGCCTCATGTGTCTTCACTTCCCCCTTCCTGCCCCACCTTCCCACAATGACATGTTCAAGTCTGACCTTTCTATCATAACTAGGAGACATCCTTGGCTGTCACCTGTTCTTCAACACCCAAGCCAGCTCAGCCCAGTCCAGTCTTAATGTCAAGTCCTGATGGCTCAGTCTATAAGGTGGTCTCATCTTTCCCATCTGCCCCATCTACTCCTATCCTAGAACCATCCACTATCCTGGCTGCTTCCTCTTGTAGCCATTCTGTTTCGGACTCAGCTCTCATCACTCACAGAATAAATTTGTCATTGTTTTCCCAGAATGTCAATAAGTCAATGACATTCCCACGTTGAACACCTTTCATGGGACGTGTCCTGACCACTTGGAATGCAATCTATATTCTTTCTGTCTCGGCTCCTAACCATCATTTTTGTCCCTTGACTTTGTCTTGTTCTTGTTGCAATGATCAGATACCCTGACCTAAGTGCGGTCCACTATAGTGGAGAACACACGGAGGGAAGATGGCGGGGCAGCTGCTCACTTTGCCTCTGCGGCAGGAAGCAGGGTACGATGAGTGCTCAGCTTGCGCTCTCCTCCCCATGAAGTCCAGGACCCCCTCCCCTCTGTGAGGAAGCAGTGCTGCCTTCCTTTGGGCTGGGTCTTTCCTGCTTGGTTATTCTAATCAAGATAAACCCTCACAGTCAAGTCTACACCAAGGATTAGCTACTAGCGATTCGAGATCCTGTCAGGTTGACAACCAATATGGCGATCATCATAGATCTCTCTCCCCCTCCTCCCTCTCTCTCCCCTCCCCCTCCATTCTCTTTCCTCCCCTTCCCTCATTCCCATCCCCTCCCTCTCTCCCTTTCCTCTCCCCTTCTGCCCATCCTCCTCCCTCTGTCCCCTTCCCCTATGTCCCCTTCTCCTCCCTCTCCCCTCTTCCCTTCCCTTCCTTCCTCCCTCCCTCCCCCTTCTTTCTCTCCTACTCTTCCTTCCCCTCCCCCTCCCTCTCTCTTCTCTCTTCCTCTCTCCTTTCTCTTGACACCATGCTTCTCTGCTAAATGATTTCAGGGCAGCTATAATTCCACACATTCTATTTTTCTACAACCCACAGCGCTAGTGGCTTCTGCCTTGTGAATATATGTCAATCTTTGTCAACTGACTGATATTTTTCACTTTAAAGTGGAGTTTTGGACAAATGGAAGGCATCTCACCAAAACATAACTATTTTTTAAAATCCTGTTTTATTTTTGTGACACCTAATTTCTGCTTTTAGCCTACATTCCAGCTACAATTTCAGATTCTTGGAATTTTGGAGCATCTGCCATCTGGAAGAAACAAACACCTCATTCAGAAAAACCTACAGGTAGCATTGCTGTAGGAGAAATGTTGAGGCTTAATTAGCAGAGAGACTCCACATATATTTTGACTGGCCCAAAGAGAATCAGGCTGCCAAGTTTTCATTAATTCTTGTTGAGTGCATTGAAGCCCTCAAAGGAGGGCAGCGTATGTTTAATGAAATGGCCCCCAAACAGAATCCCGCTGAGTTTTTCAAGTCTTTAGAAGGGCAACCCTGAAGAGAATCTGACAAACAGAGGAACCATACCTCACAGGCAAACGGGATGGCACAGGAAGCTGGCACCACCAGCCTTCCCAATAACCGGTAACATCTAATGGCTGCTTGTGAAGCACCGGACTCTAGTAGTCTCTGTGTGTGTGTCACTTTATTTCTTCCCCAGGGAACTCCCTATCTCCTCTACTGAGGTGCCACCTCCTAAAGGCTTCCCAGGCTCCTCAAACCGTTCCAGCAGCTGGAGACCAGTCACTAATGGCACCAGCAGCCTTCTCAGCACAGGTTTTCTGCTTCCCTTGATCACACCCAGCGAGTGATTGGCCTGAAGCATACATGTTTCATATGTACACTGTTTGATGCTCACACGGCATTCATAGTCAGCGGATCACATGCTTCTTAAAACTCGTTCCTATTTGTAAAATCACACACTAATGTGCTCCGACTCAGTGCTTGCCCTTGGGACCACAACTTCAAAATACATCTCCACAATTGTCTTGAAATCTCAGGAAACCTACAAAGGCTATTTGTGACCTCCTGCAAAGAACTCCCCATAGGACACTTACCTGGGTCTACATAATGGTTGTATCTTACCTGGTTGACTTTCTCGTGACCTATATGTCCATATAGATCCTATATGTGTGGCATGGTATGATTTCTAGAACACTCCGAGTAATTTGGAGCTTCTCGTCCAGAAAACCTTCAGTGCCTCAGTGTGTACTTCCCAAGAATATTCTCTGAAATACTCATGGGAGAGTTAACTCAATTAGGACAGCCAACATTCGCATGCTGTTTATAGTGAATATACAAATTCCACTAGTTGTCTCGGCAAGGTATTTTATAGCTGGGTTTTCCCTACTTGTGAATCCAACCCAGGAGTAACATTGAACTCAGCGGTCTCTAATCTGGAATGGCTCCTATGTCTTTATGCTGAACATGCTCGAAGAACAGTAGTCTAGAAGCCCTTTTCCCGTGTCTCCCACATTTCTGGCAAGAAGCCCATCATGACATTTGAATCTTCCTGCTACACCACTTCAAGATGCCTTTGGCCCAGTATTCAAGATGCTGGCTTTGATCGCTTGAGTGAGGTTGTACCTACCAATTGTCTGTAATACAAAGTGACTGCTTCTCCTTTTGTAGTTGATAAATAATTCGTGGGGAGATGCTCTGGGACTCAGTATACATCTTAATCCTCACCAGACATTTGCACATTATTTTTAGCACCTTTTCATGGGGAAGCATGACCTGTCACTACCTCTCTTTCTGACACAAGAGTGGGAACCAAGGCTCAGATAGAGGATATGTCTGAGGGCAGGTAGTGCCCACAGGGATCCATCCACGCTACCGTCTTAAAAGTTAACTGGACTAGTTCAAGGTCTGGGACTAGTATGGCTACGGAAATCTCTGGAAAACTCTTAATCTCTTTAAGTTTGTTTCTTCATCTGTAAAGGAGATTCCGTCAGGAAGAGGTCTGTGATGGAACACTGACTAGCCTCTGACCATGTGGATGTCAGACACCGTTGGGTGATAGGGGGAAGCAGTCTCACACTTTAGTTCTGAGCAAGTTTTGTCACTGATTAAGATGTCCACACCAGGAATGGCATGCCTAGCAGGACACCATACATAGACATGGGGATGTGTATATGGGTCGCGCACAAAATTGCGTGGAGAGTTCTGAAACACAGGTGCAGAGGGTAATGGGACAAGTGAATGATTTCAATGGAAGGTCAAGAGGATGTGGTGGCAACGAAGCCCTGGGACCACCAAGGGTTAACAGCTCGGCATTCCACTGCCTCACGCACTCTGTTCGCTGCTAGGGGCTTCAGGGTTCCATCCAATGCCAATGACATTAGAGAACATAGTCTCTGGAAGCAGTAGCAGGATCATGACATTTGCTCATGACATCAAAAAATGTAGAGAGAACAGCAAACGTGGAGCGTGAATTTTGCTAACTCAACCCTAGCTTTCCAATAGGAGGTGAAAGGTGAACGATGGCAATCTTCTCCCATGTCTCTGACAATGGGCCTGGGTTAGGAAGATGCCTGCAGAGGCTCAGCCCAAGGATTGAGATATTTCTAGTGGGATCTTGTGTGGCACTGTCTAGGGTCTGTCAGGCTGGAGTTGATCTAACCAGCTCCTTCCTTGTCTCTTAGTCTGTGACTCACAGCTCTTGTATCTCACTCAACTTGACTTGAATGTTATTATCTAGGGGCGAGGTTGAGTTGGGTCACCTTCGAATCGAAAAGGATATCCCTTCTAATCAGTAGCCTGAGGTGCATACCTCTGCAGCAAGGCTAGGCAAGATCTCATGGCTGTCCAGACCCAAGAGGGGACGAAATGAGAGGCTGCATGAATGGCTCAGGGGTGAAGAGCAGCTGATGCTCTTGTCGTGGACCTGAGTTTAGTTTCTAGCACCCATCCTGGGTGGCTCACAAACACCTGTAACTCCAGCTCCAAGGGATCTGACACCCTCTTCTTACCTCCACGAGCACCTACACGTGTGGCATATGTGCACACACAGATATGCTACATGCACGTACTTTGCTAAAAATAAATATAGCTATAAAATAAAAAAAATTTAAAGAGAAAAGCCATCCCGTTTCCTGCTCATCTCTCATTCTTTTTTCATTTTTCTTTAATTTTGACAATGGAGTATGTATTCACGCTCCATAAACCTCACTCTTTCCTTTTAAATCCTCTTTTTTTTTTATCCTAGTCCCCCACTGGGTGACACTAGAGAAAATGAAGAACCGGCTCCTCCAGCAACCAAGAATGTAGCTTGGGTTACATGGAGAAGGGCTGGGGCTCACAGGTGCCCCCACTAGCCCTTACCTACAGACTCCCTTTGTCATTCCCAGGCATCCTGCAGAGAAGCTGTGATTTCTGGCCCTAAGTGGTAAGGACCAAAAAGAAACGACTCATGTGGCTATGCTTGCATATTCTGAGGTGGTCCAAAGGCCTCTGGCAAAGACCTCTTTAAAGGACAAGCTTAGGGAGCCATTGCAGAAAGAGATGGAGACGTATAAGAATTTACTTTCTCCACATGTTATTTTTCCCCAAGATATACTAACATGCTCTAGTTAAATACATTACAAAATAGGTTTTTCTTTAAAAAAAAAAAAAAAAAAAAGAGCAACATTTTACAGTAAGGTTGTCTGCCTTCTTCACGCCCCAGGCCAGGACCATCAGTCATGCAATGTAATACCTTGAAGCTAAAATTGTCATGTTTCCTCTCATGATGGGGAGAAGCCCTCACAATCAGACAGGCAAAGTGAATGTGTTCTCCATGGAGGGGGGCAAGGTCATGCTACCCGAGCTCTTGGGTGGGTTCTCAGATGAGTAGAGGCCCCTCCATATCTCACATTGACAACACAGTGTTCTAGATGTTTCTGGATGGTTCCACAAAACAGACGTACAAAGGAAATGTCTTTCATGCTAGCATAGACTCACTAAAAATGGTCATGTGGATACTTTCTATCTCTGTGGCTCTGGTTCCTAGCAGAGACCTTGTTACCGAGGGCTCTGTAAAGGTCTCATGGACTTAAGGCAGAAGAGCAAGCCTCCTTTAGGCAACCACACTGTTGAGATCATGGATCCAGTTTCCTTGTTATATATAGAAGACACTATCTCAAAGCAGACACTCAACCCTGGTCCTCGGGCTCTTTTAACCTTTCTTCCCCTCCTTCCATGATGTCCCCTGATCCCTATGTATAAGGGTTGTATTATAGATCTATCAACTGTGGCTGAGCACCCCACAGTCAGGATTCTT
This sequence comes from Uromys caudimaculatus, assembly GCA_028551405.1. Lineage (NCBI taxonomy): Eukaryota > Metazoa > Chordata > Mammalia > Rodentia > Muridae > Uromys > Uromys caudimaculatus. Next base: position 130,030,344 of record CM052702.1, read on the forward strand.
TTTATTTTGACCAGTTGAGGCTTTCTGTAATGGTCTCTGTCCGCTGGATAAAGAAGTTTCTTTGGTGAGGGGTGAGAGCTACACTTATCTGTGGGTAACCAACTGACATGCCAACATGAATGAAGGAATTCTCACAAGGCTTCACCACCTATGAAAAGAGTCAGAGGCAATTAATGATGACCGAGAGGGCCTTAAACATTTACGAGCAACATTAAATGATTTCAGCAGGCTATAAATACATAATGCGTGTGTGTGTGTGCATGTATGTGTGTGTGCACACGCATGTGGGGTGGGGAATGAACTTGAGGAGTTGGAAGAACACAACAACAAAGCAGGATTTGGAGGGCGGGAGGAGAGGAGAATAATCATATAGTACTTATTTACAAAATCATCAAAAATATATATGATATTCGAAACACCAGAGAGCAGACCCAGCTCCTCACTGCCTTCAACATTCGGTCACAGTCCCCATACTGACTGGCCACCTCCAACGTCTCTCTTCACTGCTAGCATTGTTTGCAGGGTGGTACTGCCTGCATCTCAGGTCAGTACGTCCACCTGTGTGATCTGGAACAGGTGTGCACTTCCTTAGCATTCCCTGTTCTGTTCAGGATCACAAAGCTATGTGGAAATTGGACCAGAGAGATGGACTCCTTCAGGAAAATCGAGCTAGTGCCTTGTGTATTGCCTGTGGCTTGTCCCTCAATGATTCATGTGATAGAAAGTGTGGTCCTCTATGTGATCATATCGGGAGGTGATAAAATGTGTGTGTGTGTGTGTGTGTGTGTGTGTGTGTGTACATGTGTGTCCAACATGTGTGTGTTCCATATGTCAACATAGAGGGTCTTCCTCGACTGCCGCTCTACCTTATTTTTTTTAGGCAGGGTCTCTCCTCACACCTGAATCTCACTGGTTTGACTAGATTGGATGCTCAGTTAGCTCCAGCAATCCTTCTGTCTCTGTCTTCTGAGTGCTGGGACAAGTGTGCAGCACTACATGAGATCTGAACCCAGACTCTCATGCTTGAGGGAAATGCTGAGCCATATTATTATCCACTGAGCTTATTCTCAGCTCTGACGGTGGAATCTGTGAGAGATGACATCTCGGGGGAGGTGATTAGGTCGTTGGAGCTCTGCCCGTGGAAGGAATTAACACTAGTCTTCAGGAATGAGTTCTTCCATGACAGTAAGTTGTTATTAAGCCTAATCTTTGAAGATCTGGCTTACTCTCTCAATGTTTGACCTCTTTCTCTTATATATTGCTGTCCATGGTGTGGCCTTTACCAGTGAACAAACTAGTGAGGCTTCTCTGCCTTGTACTTTCAACATCCCAAACTATTAGCTAAGGAAACATCTTTTCTCAATAGATTACCCAGCTTCAGGTATTTTGTGATAGCAACACATAGGTGAACTAACACATGCGCATCTCAATGTTTACATTCAGTGTTAGGGAGCTATCACACACACTGAACAACCCTCTGACTCCAAGATCTAAATTAGATCTATAATGTCATATCATAGCTTATTTTCTGTTTCTCAAAGCAGCAGAATCAGCTGCCAGCCTTGATTTTGCCGTGTTGCTCATTCTGGAAGGAATGATTTTGGTTTTTCTTTTCTGTCTGTCTTCTACCTCGCAGTGGTGCTCAACAAACCATGACTGAAGCTGCCTAATGAAAATGCAGCTGAGACACAGCTGTACATCCATCCTAAAATGTGCAAACATGCTAATATGCAGAAAAGGGAAAGAGTCAGGTCATGTCTGTTCTCCATTTTTAAAATGCTAATCCTTTTATTCCAAGGCCCTTGGCTCCATCTTCTTACTAAAAGATGAACAAGCTTTGGCTGCAGAGTGACTGTGCTTCCTATGACTCCTAGAAAGAATAAAGAATGCTTCGATGAAAGGTGACATGGGCCTAGGTCTTCATCAGCCTCTGCAGTTGACATCTCTGTTATAAGTCGCAGGGGTTCCTGCAAACCATTCAAGAATGAAGGGGAAATGCAGATGTAAATTATGTCATGCCTTAAGACTGTGGAAAGGTGAGGCCACATGTTCTAGAAAGGAGGTTTCAAATGACTTTATAAAATTCAGATGTACCCTTGGGAGAACTCTGAAAACCCACTGTTTTCCAAAAGCCTACTAGATCTCTGGAAAGTTATTAAAATGAATTCATTGTCCATTTCTTTGTGGTTGATGTCGGAAAGAAAAAAACAAAACAAAAAACGCTTGACATGAAGCTAAGGAATGGACCAAACTGTTCTATAGATGGAATGTGATTTTAGCAAGCTGCCAAAATGCCTCCAGATGTTCACTGAAGCTTATCAAGATCCTGGGCTCACAGGATGGAGACAGGCTGAACTGAACAGTGCATGGCCCACAGGCATTTCCTTCAGATTTTGGCTTCTGACACGCGCAGGGCTTTCTTTCAAGGTCCTGACTAGGTTCTCAGGGAAGCACTGAGCTTAAAGCCTTTGCCATCTCTGGACTCTGTGTGTGTCTGCTTTCTGTTACTGTGTTGAACTATGCGATAATCCAGAGAGGAAAGATTGCTGTTGTTTTGTGGTTTGGGGCATTTTAGTCAGCTGCCTGGCTTCTTTGGTTAGGGTTTGAGATGAAACAGTAGGCGATTGCAAAGGTATGTGTGAGAGAAGGCCTGTTTGCTTCATGATAGTTGGGAAATCGTAAGGAAAAGGGGCAAGAGGCCCAATAGCCCTGTGAGGACACGCCTCCAATGACCTAACTTCCTCCCGTTAGATCTCACCTCTATTAATTCTATCATCTTCCCAGAGCACACAGGCTAAAGACCACACCTTCAGCACGTGGATTTTGGGAAAAGATCAACCCTTTACCATAGTAAGTCTCAAAAAGGGTTGTTCCCTTGAGACGTTGGGTGAGAGTCAAACACGGCCAGGTGAAACTAGGAACATTTTGCAAACCTCTGCGGCTGGTCAACTCCTTGTGCGAACTCACCTTTTGAAGAACATAATTTAAAAACTTCTGGGCTCATTTCCTACTACTTCAAATGAAAATAGTAAGACGGAAGGCTGCCTTGGGAAACTACAATATATAGCAGAAGGTAGCTGGGGAGATAGCCCAGTCTGTAAAGTACTTGGTATAGTAGCATGAGGGCCTGAGTTTGATATCCAGCAGCAAAATAATAATAATAATAATAATAATAATAATAATAATAATAATAATAAATCTGACTATGGGAGTGCATGCCTGTGATCCTTGGGGCTGGGGAGGTGGAGACAGGCAGATCATGGGTCAGCATAGCCTAATAAGAAAGCTTCAGGCTCAGTGAGGAACCGTGTTTCAAAATATAAGGTGGCGAGGTATCGAGGAAGACACCTGACATTGGCCTCTGGCCTCCACATGCACAAGGCGCACATTTGCATACACCTCAAAACACACACACATGCACACATGCATGCCTGCATGCACGCGTGTGCGCGCACACACACACACACACACACACACACACACACACACACACACACTCATCCCTAAGCAAAAGGGAGGCTCTGATTTCTGAAAGATCTGCCATCCCCACCAGCACTTGTAGCTAAGGTAAGTCCTACTTGGTTTCTATTTGGTGAGGCCCCAAACCAGCTAGCCATCATAGTGAGGGTCAGATACATTGTGGAGAAGGCTGTTGACTGAGCAATCTCCTTGCCTCGAGAAATGGGTGAAGCCCCCGAGAAAGTACACATGGCAGCCTCAGTTGAGTGTGTTGCTGTAATTGAATTGAGAAGACCAGAGTCATGTGAAAGGAAAGGAACAGGGCAGAACTGCCAGGGGCTGGTGAGGATAACCCTGTAGAAAGCTGAAAAGGGGTGGTGGTATGTCAGAAAGCTGGGGTACGCTTGAAGGGCAGAGAGAATTCGGGTCATCATAAATCGGAAGGGGAACAAATACAAGTAAAGACAAGCTTTGCACAATATGAAGCCAATGTGGAGAATGTCTAGAATTTTCCACCAGAGTCAAGGCACAAATTGTGTCACGTATCACAGTGAAGACTTGAAGGACCTGTCCAAAGCACAAATCCTTGTTTCTTCTTCTGATAGGTTGACTGTGTGATTCTGGACCTGGCCTCATCTACATGGTTTTGTTGACTTGTTTTCTGAGATGGGTTCTCACTCCATGACTTAGGCTAGCCTGGAAGTTGCCATGTAGCCTAGGCTTCACCTGAGCCAAGATCTTCTTGCCCTAGCCTTCACAGGGCTGGTATTAAAGGTGTCTACCTCCATGAATGACTGTAAAATCTGCATTTCTAACAGGTAATCCAAATGACTCTGATACAGGTAGCCTATGGACTGCACTTGATCAAAACACAGACATCTATTTCCTAGCAAGAAAGAAGTCCAAAGACTTCTAGGTCTGTGGGACCATTAGGGTTCATAGTCAACAAGGCTCTAGGCAGATTTGCAAGGGATTATGCAGACTCCAGCTGTATCTGTGAGGGATTGCCTTGATTAGGTCAATCAAAGAGGGAAGCTCCATCTTAGCTGCAAGTAGGGACATTCAGAGACCTTCCTTTTATAAAACAGAGCAAGAGAGATGAGTGCCCATATGCACGCATGCATCTCTCGCTGCTTCTTGACTATACATGTCACGTGATCAGTCACTTCAAGCTTTTCAGACATGACTGCCCTGCCACAATGGACAGGACCCTCAAACTCTAAGAAAAAAATCTAAACAACAGCAACAACAACAATGACCCTTCTGTTCTGGTTAGTTTTTGTAAATTTGGCACAAACTTAGACATATCACAAAAGAGAGAATCTTAATTGATGAATTGCTTTTATCACATTGGCCTGTTGCCAGATCTGTGGAGCATTATTTTTTTTTTTTTTTTGAAGAAAGGAGGAGAAGAAGGAGAGAGTAGGGGAAGGGGGAGAAGAGGAAGAGGAAGAGGAGGAAGAGAAGGAGGAGGACGAAGAAGAAGAAGAAGAAGAAGAAGAAGAAGAAGAAGAAGAAGAAGAAGAAGAAGAAGAAGAAGAAGAAGAAGAAGAAATTATTTGATTATTTGTATGGATGTCTTGCTTACGTGTATGTCTGTGGTGCCTGAAAAGGCTGCAAGAGGGTACCAAATGCCCTAGTACTGGAGTTACAGATAGCTGTAAGATATCCTGTGGATGCTGGGAATCAAACCTAGGTCCTTGGAAGAGCAGCCATTGCTCCTAACCACTGAGGTCTCTCTCTAGCCCTGTGTGGAGCATTTTCTCAATTGCTAATTGTTATAAGAGATTCTCGTGCATTGTAGGCAGTACCATCCCCAGACAGGTGGACCTGGGCTATCTGAGAAAGCTAGCAGAACTAAGTAACGGAAGCAAGCCACTCTTCAGTGCCCCTCTGTGGTCTCTGCTTCAGTTCCTGCCTCCAGATTCCTGCCCTGACCTCCCTTGATAACTGACTGTAAAGTGTAAGCTGAAACCCTTTCGTCCCCTAAGCTGTGTTTGTTCATGGCGTTTATCACAGTGACAGGAAAAAAGCAGACTAGGACATCATCCTCTATGGAGTTACTTTTGTCGGGTGTTTTGTTGTAGCAGTGAGACAAGTGATAAATACAGTTTGTTGTTATTATTATTATTATTATTATTATTATTATTATTATTATTATTATTTTTGGTTTTTCGAGACAGGGTTTCTCTGTGTAGCCCTGGCTGTCCTGGAACTCACTCTGTAGACCAGGCTGGCCTCGAACTCAGAAATCCGCCTGCCTCTGCCTCCCGAGTGCTGGGATTAAAGGCGTGTGCCACCACTGCCCGGCACTACAGTTTGTAACTTGGAGTTATATGCACCTGCAGGAAACAAACCCAGAAGAGATGTGGGGACCAGAACACACGAGTAGAGACAGACCTAGAATGCCACCGGCTACTGTCATGTCCCATCTCTTCCCTACCTCACTACAGCCACCTCCCACCCAGATGGTTCCCACCAATTCATAGCCAACACTGAACCCCAGGAGACTGCCCCCATCAGACACAGGCTGCTCACCATGAGCAGGCAAAGGCAGGGGAGACTCTTGGTGATCTGTAGGGAAGATGCATTTTTGTTATTTTCTGTAGAATTATGATCTGTGACTTCCCCATGAGGGTGCCTCTGAACACCACCTTTAACCAAGGTTGGAAATCACAGAGTCTTCTGAGAGCATGGGAAAACTCATGACCCTTCTCCCCGGGTAAGTGTGTATGGACTCTTGCACACCATGGCATTTGCCATGTAATTTCATGGAGTCCAGCAGCAAGAATTGACTAAGGTATTTTTGAGCCCCAGGAGTCTAATCTCAATGGGAACAATTTTGTCCACTCAACTTCTGGGATATGTAGGCTAGACTCGATATAACTATTTACCTTGAGTTCCCACCTTTTACTATCATCTGAGGAAGTGTTTGGAAGCCTCCTCTAGAATAGGTCTCTACTTGTCTGCTCATCTGACTCACTTCCTCAAGTCCCTTCTAGTGAAACCTGGAAGACACCATATTTCCATTCACATTCTGGTCTTCGTTGTTTGGAGAACAATTGACAACTTCATTAGAGACCTGTCTGCTCTTTCTGTCTCTGTGCTGTGACTGAAGGGACTTCTGCTCCTGAGCTTGTCATTCCTCACAGCCAGAGCACTGAGCCCATCAGCTCAGAAACAGGAAGGGACCGTATCGATGAAAACAGCATCTTCCACCCTTCATTCATTTGCCGGTGCACTCAGCAAGTACTCAAGACCCAGATCCTGTGCTCAGTGTCAGGACACAGTGAAGAGGCTCCACGGGGCTCAGAGTATAATCGGGAGAGGCAGATTGTAAGCAAATAAATACTCAAGGGCATTTCAAGTACCACCAAGGGAAACAGGGTCCTTTAATAGGAAGGAAGCGATGCAGGTGCAATGACTTGGGCAGAGATGTCAACAAAGGTGTCCTGGTTAGTTTTTGTCAAACTCAATACAGGCTTGAGCTATCTAGGAAGAGAAACCTCGATTGAGAAATGCCCCTATCAGGTTGACTTGCAGGCAAATCTGTGGGGTTCTATTCTTGATTAATGATTGATATTGAAGGGTGGTGACATCTCTTGGTAGGTGGTTCTGGATGCTTTAAGAAAACAGGCTAAGCAAGCCATGGGAGAAAGCCAGTAAGTGGTGTTCCTCTGTGGTCTCTGCATCAATTCCTGCCTCCATGTTCCTGCCCCGAGATTTTGCTCTGACTTTATAATGTACTCTAAGCTACATGATGAAACAAACTCTTTCCTTCCTAAGTTGCTTTTGGTTATAGTGTTGACTACAGTAACAGAGACTAAACTAGGTCAGGTGTCCTTCAGCTGCCAACTTGACACAAATGTGGAGTCACCTGAGAAGAGGGAAGCTCAGCTGAAGAATTGCTTCCCTCAGACTGGCCTGTGAGCATGTCTCTGTGGCATTTTCTTGATTGCTAATTGATAGGGGAAGGCCAGCCCACTGTGGACAGGGTCATCCCTAGGCAGGCGGGCTTGGGCTGCAAGAAAGCCAAAGAGAAAAGGCTGGTGGGCACTTTCCCTCCATGCTTCCTGCCTCTGCTCTTGCTTGATTTCCTGCTCTGACTTCCCTCAGTGATGGACTGTTTCCTGGACATGTAAGCCAAAGAAACCCCCTCCTTCCCTGAGTTGCTTAGGTTCAGAATGTTTTATCAGAGCCACAGACAGCAAACCTGACAGGTGTGACGGTTAATGCTAATTGTCAATTTGGTAGACTCTAGAATCTAGAAACCTCTGGTATGTCTGCAAGGGATATTCCAGATTGGGTTCACTGAAGCGAGAAGAGACACTCTGAATGTGGGCAGCACCATCCCATGGGTTGGAGTTGTGTACTGAATAAAAAGGAGAAAGCGAGCTGAGTACCAACATCCATCTCTCCCACTTCCTGACTGTGAATGCACTGTGATCAGCTGTCTCATGCTCGTGACGTCACACCTTCCCCATCATGGTAGTCTGCATCCCTCAAAATGGGATCCCAAACCAGTCAGCCAGCACACCAACCAACCAACCAACCAACCCACTAAACAAAATAGCCTTTCTTCTTTGAGATGCTTATATGAGGTATTTTGCCCTAGCCATGAGAAAAATGACTAATACAGAAGGACCCTTAGGGGATGGGACAGCCAGTTGAGCCTGAGATGGGAAGGGACCAGGTGTGGAAAGAAGGCACTGCCTTTCATTTGTTTTAGCCCCGTGGCTGGGGCTTGGCCCCCACGACTACCCACTAAACATCTTCCAATGTAGAACAAGCTGGTACCATAGAGATATGAACCAGTTTTCACATTTAGTGCATGCTTCCTGCTTTGGCATATGTCACGCCTCAGGGGCAGTGGACCCATACCTGAAGGTCAAATACAGCCATGTCCAGTGGACAGCTTTCATTATAGGCAGAGATTGATATGTCTTCTTAGAGATGTCATCTTGAGTCTCATTGAGAGAGACAAAGAGGAACGCAGGGGTGAGTCCAGGAGTGACACAGGTGCCGTGACAATGGGACTGATTTGGGGGCAATTTACAAAGCCCATCATTTAAAATGGCCTCTGTCAGGTGGAGAGGATTGAGCAAATTTTATACCTGCTCCTGCCTCGGGTGACCATTTCAACCTGACACACGGGTAGCAATCCTCCCAAAAATGATGTCAGCAGCCATCGAGGTATCTCCAATAATTTGTGACTTATACTTTAATGTAACATCAATCAAAGTCGAAGGCATTTCTCTTATTCTTTGCTTTCTAATGAGAAATGAAGAGTGAGAGGGGAGGGGAGGCTGAGACTAATGTTGGGGGCTGGGGAATTGGGAAGAGTGCATTGGCCAGTGTGTCTCCTAGGGAACAAGTTATCTCTGTCTCCAGAACTGCCAATTCTGTAATTGAATGGACCTTAGGGTGTGAGGCTGGGCTAAGCCCAATGACACTGTCCTTGGCTTTCACATCCCTCTTGTCCCTTGTCCACCTCTGTTGCAGAGGCTAGGAAATAAAGAGTGACTGTTCGGTCTCACTGGAAGCCAGGAAGTGGCCAAGTGCCACTGTGTACCACTGTAACACCATAAACATTGGTTTTGCTCTTCTGATAAGAGTAGATGGACCCAAATCTCCCCACAATGTTCGATATATTGCCCTGGTTTGATGTAATAATGGCGTTTGCAGCCAGAGCACAACACTTATTCCTTTACCAAAGCAACTGTCAGAGAAGCTCCAGAGAGCCCCAAAGGATGCTGACCTGACATGGATACCTCACAGAGCTCAGGGGGAACCCCTGTGTTCCACTTGCTGCTAGAGAAAGAAAAGGAGGGCCTGTGTGAGCTCTGGTGGCCAGGTGTTCTCTTTTTTCGAAGCAGAATGCATTGCTAATTGAATGAGGTGTGACTCAGCTCTTGTGACTTTGCTTCTGGATAATCCTGAAACATGCATGACCCACCAACATACACAGGGTGGAGAGCTCGAGAAGGATCGAGAGAGGGAGAGCGAGGGAGGACAACAATAAGCCCCATCTTCTGAGAACGAAGTATACAAACCCCACCCTACATTACTACAGAATACTTGTGTAGTTTCTACTGAAATGCAGGGAATATGAATAGTCACACACAGGCATCAGCAACAATGGGACTTGTGTTTTCTGAGCCTGGACTGGGAGTTAGGCTGGGGTGTGTGGGCTCCCATTTAGAACTCAGGACAGGACCATTAGAAATGATCTGGGCTTGCAGAGCTGAGCATCTTTTTCTCTCCTTGTACCCTTATGTGTCCGTGTGATGGGGGCAGGAGCTGGGAGGGTTTGTGTTTCTGGCCGTGTGTAGGGAGAGATGGGAAGACAGTAACATATTGAGCAAATGGATCGGGGTTACCGCAGGCTTCCGACTTGAGCACAGAGGACAGAAGGATGGAGGGGAGGCAGAGAGACCACCAGGAGCAGACAGAGACCACTCCCCAGTCCCCCCCCCCCAGCACCTTCACACTCACAGGGCTGAAGGAACCAGGTGTGTTGGGGAAGTGGCAGCTCAGCTCATCCATCATGAGCTGCTGCTGGGAAGAAGGAGCAAGAGGCAGCTGCCTTCCATCACCCCTACCCACAGACCCAAGGCACCTCAGAGGAGAGGTGGGGCTAGATGGCAGGCAGATTGGGGTAAGTTAGATGTCCAGGGGGAGAGGCCCCCATCAGTGTAGCTCCTGCCTTCAATCTTAAACAGCAGTCCTTCACACGAGATGCACATGACACCCCGATGGCGGGCTCTACCCATCCTTCCCATCTCCGCTCTTCTTCTCAGCTTGCACGATTGCCATAGACAAGGCCTGGAGAGTCCCCACACAGAAGATGCAGTTGGATAACTTTTCCCAAGGCGTTCCTGAGGGATCCCCCAGCAACCCTGTTTATCCACGTGGGCCCCAGAGCCTCTTCCCAAGGTGGCAGGCACGACGGTGACAGAGCGGCTGGACAGAGCAGACCCTGAGGTTAAGGGCACATACTGCTTGTTCTCAGTACCCTGGGGACGTGGTGGCAGAAGGCTCCTCCAGCTAATAAACTGTACTCGCACCCAATCTCCCCAGATAGAGAGATGCAGCCGTTCCCACTCTGGGCTTCAGCCCAGCCTCCTGTTACTGTTCCAGTCACTCCGATGCCCCATCTCAGCCCAGACCCAGCTGTTTCCTATGGCCCTTCAATCCAGAAATACAGCTGTTTCTCTGCAGGCTGCATCTGCATGAGCTCTTCTTAGTGTGGCCACAGCAGTCCTAGTGCAGGAGACCCCCTTTGTGTGTGTGTGTGAGTGTGTGTGTGTGTGTGTGTGTGTGTGTGTGTGTATGTGTGTGTCTGGTGTGTGTGTATGTGTGTGTGTGATGTGTCTGGTGTGTGTGTGTGTGTGTGTGTGTGTGTGTGTGTGTGGTGTGGTGTGGTTTATTTTCATATGTATGCAGGCACATGTGCACTGTGCACATGTGTGCATATGTGTGTGTCAAGGGGATCCGCCCTGATTGTCATTTCCTCGGGTAACATTCACCTCATTTTTTTGAGACAGGGTCTCTCTGGGGTGTGTTTCTTTATTTTATTTATTGTTGTTGGTGTGTGTGTGATTGCAGGTGTGTACTCATCATAGAATGTGTGTAGATTTCAGAGGACAATTTTTGGGGTCATTGCTCTCCTTTGCCATGAATTCAAACACAAATCAGATCACTGGGCTTATGTGGCAAGCACCTTATCTACTGAGCCATCTGACCGGCCCTCAACATCTTCTATAAGAATAACCCTAAGGGATGTAGCTCAGGAGGATTAGAAATTCAAGGTCACCTCCAGCTCCATAGTGACTGCAAGGCTAGCCTGGGCTATATGAGACCCTATTTCAAACAAACAACAAACAAACAAACAAACAAGGAATAACTCAGGAACACAGGGCCTTTCCTTCCTGGCATTCGCTGGATTCTGCCTTGACAAGAAGGAATTTTACCTCAAGAAAGAATTTCAAATCTGTGGATTTGACAGAATGCCTCAATATTGTCTGCAGATCCAGAATGGTAGCTTCAGACCTCAGGGAACTATTTGGTCTGAAAAGGCTGCAGCCCAATTAATATTCTGTGAAAGGAAAACACAGGCAGGCTTTGCTCAGAAGCGCCAGGTTCTGCGCAATACTGATACTGTTAATTGTGTGGGCGTCGTGCTCCAAGTCCCGCTTTGCCTTGGGAACCCCTTCATTCCCTTAGCTACCTGGAGAACAGATAAACTCACTTGTCTGACCTCCATCCAAACAAGGGCAGATGGGAGGTCCAAGGGGGAAATCACAGAAGCAGCCTACAGCTTCTAGCAAGATGATTCTCTGGCCCTTAGCCTCCAGGGCATCCCATTCTGACAAGACAAAGCATTGTATTCCTGGCTAAATCTTTCCAAAGGGGACCCAGTGTCTCTAGGTGGCTATGGTTGTCAAGGCCACCTTACCAACTATGAAGGAAACTTAGGCTCCTGGGACAACAGGGAAGGTTCTGGAATAGATGGTTCACTGCTAGCTGGCCTGACTTCAGTGCTGAGATGGGTCCCATGGGCTGTAGGTACACTGAGCAGGGCTCCTGTTTCTTGGTAATAAGGTCTCCAGGTAGGAAGAGTGTCTGGAGCTTAGAGGCTAACATGGCTGCCTCGAGAGGGTATCTGGGTCTTGAGAGAAATTAGATCATCTATTCAATTTGAGCTCCCAGAGCAGCAAAGGCACATGGCAAGAAGTGGTGCAAAGGTGATGGGTAAACACATGGGGGTTGCAGGAGCTCCCGGGAAACACGACTCATTCAAGTCAGTAATACAATGGAACCCTCACCCAAAGCCATTCATCTCGAGTTGGCATTGTAATAAGGGGTTATTTTCTTTCTCAATTTGGAGCTCTTTTCTGGCGGTTTCCATGCAAACATGGCTGACCACATTTTGCAGACCAAGAGGTCACCTGTACCTGTCCCATGTAGTAATGGAATCACACAGATAATGAATGGCATAGAAAACAGTGCCTGGGACAGATCAAGGCGGAAGGTATCAAACCTGTGTTGTAAGGAATCAGACATAGTTTTCCCGGGCTGGGTTGTAGCTCAGTTGGCAAAAATGCTTGTCTAGAGTGTACAAAGCCCTGCGTTCAATCACTTGCAACACAAACTAGTGACCCCTGCCTCTTATCCCAGCACTGAGAGGGTAGAGACAGGAGGATAAGAAGTTCAAGGCTATCCTTGGCTACATAGAGTTCACGGCCAGCCTGGGCTATATAACCCTCAAAACCCTGCATATGTATGTATGTATGTATGTATGCATGCATATATGTGTATATATGATTATTGTGTGTATATATGTGTGTAGATATATACATATATGTCTGCCGAGGAGATATTGTGTGAAATTTTACAACATATAAGAGATAGTGCAGACACGACCTGAGGCAGTATTTGGAGGCATTACTCAAGGTGTGTGTGTAGGACTAAGAATTGGGGGTCTTTGAACTAGGGCCGTTAGCTCTTCATGGTATGTCCACACTCTCTCAAATAGCCTTACAGCACAGGCAAGCTTAAAAAACTACCTTAGGAATGCTCGTTGCCTTAGTGACTGGCTGTGGTAAACTCTAGGACTCCCATGGGCCCCTTGACAGTGGGACCAGGTGTCTGTCATTCATTTCTGGATTTCCTGTGCCAAGCTCCGTACTTGGCCATGGCAGCATTTAGTAAACACTACTTGAATGGCGATAACATAGAACTCCCAGAATGCACTTAGGCACCACTGGCATTGAGGTGGTGCCAGGGAAAGACAAGGAGTATCTTCCTGTGTTCTAGAACATTCCAGCTCCTGGGTCAAGTGTATTACATGGATTATTTTCAAAAACCTAGGAGGTGAGATTTAGGAGAGTGAGTGTAGCTCACTGGGAGCTGGCACACTGTCTTTCACTTCTGTGTGCCTCAACAGGACTCAAAATAATCTCAGTCCCTAACCGCCACCGTTCATGCCTGGTGCCACCTTTCCAGCCCTTTGGACTTGTCCCTGGTGCCTGCTGCTAGACAGGACCCTTGTCCCTGAATATCATATTGAGGCAGACCTGAGATGGATCTCAGTTCTCAGAAGCACTAAAGTCCCTTTCCAGTGGGAATCCTGCGGTGTACCTGGGAGCTGGCTCACGTGTGTGGCTAAACAACCCCTGGAGCTGCCACTGATTAAAAACAGCATGCGTGCATCACAGCTGCCTTCGGCCTTGAGGCTCAGAAGAGACTGAGTTGGGAGATATACTGACTTAGGGGCAAACAGTCTCCTAAGGCTGCCCCAGTGGAGTATTTCTGGACTTATATTAGACTCAAAGAGGACCTTGAGACAAGGTGTGATATTACTTTAATAGGTCAGAGATCATTCCAGAAATACACAGTGGCATGCATTGGCTTTTTGTGCCTTTGAAAAATCTGGGTTTCAAGGCCAAGTAGAACTCAACAGTCTCAGAGCTTAGGTCTGACAGAGTCTTTTCCACATCATGACTACATACAGACTCTGCACTTGTGCAGGTTGATTGAGTCTCTATCATCCTCTGCAAAATGGGGAGAACTGCAGTGCCTGCCTCCCAGGGTCATGCTAAGGCTTGGGGAGATGGTTCCGTGATGTTAATTAAACACAATCCTGGCATACATGGGTTGTCATCCCACTTAATGACCAGCATGGGCTTCAAGAGTCATGGTAGAAAGTGCCACAAGATGGGGCTGGCTTCAACCAGATAAGTACATTACCTCACTTAGAGGTTAGATGTCCAATAGCAACTGGACAGGAGGGTCCTTGCTGTGAAGGGCTGTGTACTGGCTGGTTTTGTGTCAACTTGACACGAGCTGGAGTTATCACGGAGAAAGGAGTTTCAGTTGAGAAAATGCCTCCATGAGATCCAGCTGTAAGGTATTTTCTCAATTAGTGATCAAGGGGGGAGGGCCCCTTGTGAGTGGTACCATCCCTGGGCTGGTAGTCTTGGGCTCTATAAGAAAGCCAGCTGAACAGCTGATAAACAACTTCAGCAAAGTAGCCGGATATAAAATTAACTCAAACAAATCACTAGCCTTCCTATACTCAAAGGATAAACAGGCTGAGAAAAAAATTAGGGAAATGACTCCCTTCACAATTGTTACAAACAATATAAAGTTTCTTGGTGTGACTCTAACCAAGCAAGTGAAAGATCTGTATGACAAGAACTTCAAGTCTCTGAAGAAAGAAATCGAAGAAGA
>CM052702.1:130045537-130130468 GCA_028551405.1 Uromys caudimaculatus
CTGAATCTAATAGAAGAGAAAGTGGGGAAAACTCTCGAACACCTGGGTACGGAGGAAAAGTTCCTGAACAGAACACCAATGGCTTATGCTCTAAGATCAAGAATAGACAAATGGGACCTCATGAAATTGCAAAGCTTCTGTAAGGCAAAGGACACTGTCAATAGGACAAAACGGCAACCAACAGATTGGGAAAGGATCTTAATCAATCCTATGTCCAATAGAGGGCTAATATCCAATATATACAAAGAACTCAAGAAGGTAGACTCCAGAAAACCAAATAACCCCATCAAAAAATGGGGAACAGAGCTAAACAGAGAATTCTCAACTGAGGAAATTCACAGGGCTGAGAAATGCTCAACATCCCTAGTCATCAGGGAAATGCAAATCAAAACAAGTCTGAGATTTAAATCTTAGTACTGCCTTCATATTGACATTCCCTAAAGATACCATGTTCTGGTAGCTTGCTCCTCCAGCTTGCTACCTGGTGGAGACCCTTGAGAGTCATGTTTTCCCTGGAAGTAATATTAATTTAGGAATGTACCAGCCTTTCCCAAACTATAATTAGGTGGTTGAACACATACATATGTGTGGGGCTGTCTGGAAAGGCCAGAAAACAGCTCAGATTCTCTGGGCCTGCAGTTACAGGTACTTATGAGTCACCTAATATGGGTTCTGGGACCTGAACTCAGGTCCTCAGCAGGAGTACTGGGCCCTCTCCAGACTCCATATTAAAATTCTTTTTTTTTTTTTGGTTTTTCTGAGACAGGGTTTCTCTGTGTAGCCTTGGCTGTCCTGGAACTTACTCTGTAGAGACCAGGCTGGCCTCGAACTCAGAAATCCATCTGCCTCTGCCTCCCAAGTGCTGGGATTAAAGGCGTGCGCCACCACTGCCTGGCTCATATTAAAATTCTTAATGTTAGAGTTACATAATGCCTGGGAGTTAATCCAAAATAATTTAGAGGGGACAATAGATATAAGTTAAGATGAAATGAAATTGACCGTGAGGCAGAAATAAAGCTGAGAAATTGTCAAATGGAAATCCTTTACATGACTTCCTCTAACTTGGTATGTGCCTGAGAAAAATATCAGGGCCACACGTGGCATTGTGGATATGTTTCTTAAAAAACAAAAACATTATCTCTCAGAAACACACATTGATATATTTAGGTGTGAAATGATATGTGTCTAGGACTTACTGCAATAATTCAAAATTCTCTTTATAAAGAGATAAAATAAAATTCACCATATTGTCCATTCTTGAAGCTATGTAATGGGTATGTAGGGTATTTTATATTATTTTTCTATTTTTGTTTGTTTGAATTTTCATAACAAAAACTTTAATATGGAAAACAGAAAAAGAGGAATTACTTCCTAAAGCCTGCTTTATAAATCTACTAGAGTGTCCATAGCCAAGGCAGACAAGGACACAGCAATAAGAAAACTCACAGGCAAATCACATGGATGGATAGATATACAGAAGTCCTGAATCAAATCTAAATGAAATGGTAGCAGATTCAGCTCAACAGTGTACATAAACACAAGCAAAGGAGGTGTGCAAAGTTGGTTCAGCATTAGAAAGTAACTGATGGATGTTTTGGATTGAGCTGGATTCTATCCTTCCAGAAGTTTCAGAAGCCCCGGTGCCCATTCTTATGAGATTATTTACAGATGGTTAAAGCAAGGCGAGCTCATGAAGGGGGGACCCTAACCTTAGACAACAGCTATTCTTATAAACAGAGGAAAGTAGACACTGAAAAGATGAAGTGAAGACTATAGGTGCAGATGTCCATATAATCTGAGATGACTCTAGTCTGTGTTTTTAGACAACAGCTATTCTTATAAACAGAGGAAAGTAGACACTGAAAAGATGAAGTGAAGACTATAGGTGCAGATGTCCATATAATCTGAGATGACTCTAGTCTGTGTCAAGTTGACAAAGCTAGCTAGAATGCCCACCTACAGGCCAGGATTGGAATGAGTACTTTAAAAAGTTATAATCTCTTTATATAAAATAATGGTCGACTAAGAATTCAGAGAACCAAGCCCAAGAATCCACCTCAGCCCTGGTCTAGTTTGGATATAAAATGTCTCTGATGGCTTATGTTTTAATTTGGTCTCTAGGTGGTAGTGCTGTTTTGGAACTTTTGGAGCCAGAAACTTGGTTGGCAAAAATGGATCGCCACTGGCAGACTTTCAGAAGCCATCATCTGGCCCTGCCTCTGACCCAAGCTCTTTGTTTCCTGATCTATCAAGATATGAGAAGCTTACAAGGTCACTGCTATGGATGGAGCTGTAGCCATGGGTGGGGGAAGCCTGCCATGGATAAAACTGTAGCCATTGATGGAGACTCCACCATGAATGGAGGTGCTGCCACAGATGGAGCTGTAGCCATGGATGAAGGGAGGCTGCCATAGGTGGAGCTGTAGCCATTGATGGAGATGCTGCCACAAGTAGAGATACTGACTGGATGGAGTTGTAGCCATTGATGTAGATGCTGCCATAATGGAGATGCTGCCATGAACAGAGGAGCTACCATGAGTAAGGCTACCTTGGCTGCCATGCCTTTCCTGCTATGATGAACTGCAGCCTCTGAGACCTTGATTTAAGAAAATGGACTCTCCCAGCCTCCAGTTGCATCTGGCTACAGCAATGAAAAGTACCCAATGCTGGTCCCATGAAGCCTGCTCACCCCATTTACAAACATCATTGCTTTCCAATGCCTAGTAAAGGTTAGGCAGTGTGTTCCCACATGCATGCATGAAGTAAGTAATCATGATACTCTGGCAGCATTGCTCACCGAAGCTCTGCGAGGTATAAATAAACTATGATATATTGAACAATGAATTCTAAAGAACGGCGAAGGAATGGCCTTAGATGTATACATATGAATGAGTCTCAAATATAATATGAAGATCAATAAGTAGCAAAAGTCCACAAAAGTATAATTTTATTGGCATAAATGTTAAAATCGGTTATAACTAAATAATGTGCTACTTGGACACACACACACACACGCACACACACACACACACATCACTTGGAAGGGTTTATATAATCCAATTCCTTGGTAAAAAACTTGAGTTTCTGACTAGGTACATGTGAGAGTGGAGGCTGAGAATCTGTGCTTCTGACAAATATCTACGTGGTGATGACACATGCCATCCATGGATTGTACCCCGAGGGTCACTACTACGACATCACATATTGAAATGAGGCATATGAACAGAATACTGGATTCGCTCCCCAATTGAGGGAGAGGGGTGACTAGGAAAGAGTGCAAAGAGGCTTCAAGATACCAGTGACAGAGGGGCTGAGGAGAAACCTCAGTGATAAAGTGATTGCCATGCAAACATGAGGACCTGAGGTTAGACCCATAGCCCTCTTGTAAAAGCCATGAGTGTTGTGATCTTCCTATAATCCCAGTTCAAAGGCAGCAAAGACAAGGGATGCCAGGGGCAAGATGGCTAGCTGGACTAGCTGAATGGGCAAACTCTGGGTTCATTGAGAGACCCTGCTTCATTACATGAAGAAGAGGGGAACTGAAGAAGATACTTAGCATCAACTTCTGGCACGTGCACACATGCACACAGGCATCCACATGCATTCTCTCTCTCTCTCTCTCTCTCTCTCTCTCTCTCTCTCTCTCTCTCTCTCACACACACACACACACACACACAAACACACACACAGACACACACACACACATCACCACACCAAAAAAAACCCAAAACCACCAAATTTTAAAATTTAGAACTTAAGATGTACGTTTGCATGGCGGTCATCTCTGTAAATACATATCTAAAATTTAACAAGGCAGAACAGAAAAGGGTCTCATGCACCCCTTCTAGTCCCCCCAATCTCTTTACTGAATCATCTCCTGGCCTTAAAACATTGAAGCCAGACTCAAAGAAGAAAGAAAAACAAATGAAGGTAATAAGTGGACCACCTCCTGAGCTCTATCTAGACTCCACCTAGGACTCTCACCTGACATTTCTGTAATTTATACACATTCACCTTGAAGATAAGAAAAGCCAAAGAATAAAGAGAGAAGCAACTAACTCAAGAACTCATGGATAATATATGATGGAATTAAAAATTCAAACCCAGGTTAAGAGGTTAAGTCTACTCTTAGTCATTGCATTTTCAGTTTTCTGTTACTATAACAATATACCCGAGGCTGGTACACTATGAAGAAAAACACATAGGGCTAGAAGTTCAAAGACATGGAACTAGTACTATTTCATATTAGATGAGGACCTTATCACAGATGGAATCATAATAGTGGGGACAAAATTGTGAAAGAAAGAAGCTGGAGAGCCCTGAAGACACTATGGTCTTTCATGAATTAGGTTAACATTTTCCAAGGATAAGTTAAGTCCCCAGTGACCTAAAGATCTAAAGTAGTTGCTTCCACCTCTTCAAGACCTTATACCTGTTACACTTAGGACCAAGTTTCTAACGCAGGAGCCCTGAGGAGACACACTTGAACCGTTTTCAGACAACTGCAGGCTTCAGACTCACACTTCAGTCTGACTACATTGTGAGACACACATATAAAGTCAAAGTTGGAGAGATGGTGTTAAGAGTGCTTGTGGTTCCTGCATACAACTCAAGTTTGGTTCTCAGCACCTATATTAGTGAGCCTGAAATGCTTATAACTCCGGCTCCAGGGAATCCAACGCCCTCTTCTGGCCTCCGTGGGTACCCGCACACACACATACATGCACAGACACATATATCTACACATAAGAGAAAATAAAATAAATCTTAAAATAAAATCAAGTTCTCAAACCTCAAGCCAATGGACTCTAGTAGACTTTATTTGTACACTGGGGACAACAGAGCTTTCTAGGTGACATTTACACATAAATAAAGTCAGAATCGGAGCAACTGTTTTGCCAGACCCCAGAAGACAGCAGAATTTGTGATCATTGGTCCACTTTGTAAATCTTGGAATGGGTGACCAATGTAGGTTTAAAATCATGTCCATTTAATGTGGGGCAGAGACAAAACTGTGGGTGGTGTGTGTTAAAATGCTCTCAGCAAGAAAAGCCAGTAACCTAGAAATACAGAGCATTAAGGATGGAGGTGGTGCTGACAGGGGCGCTACTTCCCCCGTCATGTACAACAAAGCAGCCTTCTTAAAAGGGTTGTAATAAGTAGAGATGCGCAAATGTCTATTCTATTGCATTTTGCATTAACAAAAATATTCATCCCAAGGCAATATTTGTAGCTCAAAATACCCGTCCTTTCTCCATGTTCAAAAGCAGGCAACAAAGTCCTGTGACTCACACTGGGTGAAGCAGCCTTTGTGTATGCTAGCTCAGGTGTGTGAAGAAGGGGGCCGCGGATAGGACAGACAGTCCTCCCAGATGGCAGCAGGAGATGCTTCTGACATGACTACAGAATGAGTTCATTATAATTTGCGTTTAAAAAAAATATGTTTCTGCCACCTAAGTGCTTCTACTTGGCGGGTTCTTTTCTGTGAGGCTTGAGAGAATAATACAAACACTTCTGAAGCTCTCGGAGTTTGATAAAAGAACCTGTTTTCATAGAGATGATCTTGGCTGTCGGAACGATGAAGAGGGGGTGGAGAAAGGAAGGGGTGCACCAGGAAAATGACTTAAGGAAAGGAAGAGGCTGGGGACTCTTGGACCTTAGGAACGCTCTTGGGGGTCACTTGTTGGGATGAGGATATCGAAGAATATTTTTGTTACTCTGTAAAACTTCCTAACATATTTTACTGGCTTTGAACCTCTTTAGCTCTCTTTGAGCCTCTTTGCCCCCAAGAGTTGGTGGTAAATACAAAGACCAGTTTGCAGTCCATGCTCCTTTCTGATCAGCTGCTTTGGTATGAAGTATTGTGCTGATTTGACTGAGAAATGTCCCTGATAGACTCGGGTGTTTGAACTCTTGGTCCCCCATCAGTGCCGTTTGGGGGAGGTTGTGGGTGCTACAAGCTCACTGGAGGAACTTTGTCATTGGAGGCAGTTCTGAGAGCTCACAGCTTCTCTCCCCTTCAATTGGCTCTCCCTGCTTCCTATTTATGGTTGAAGATGCTCTGGCCACCTGCTGCTCTGACTTCCCCATTATTATTCTCTTGCTAGAACCACAAGTCAAATTAAACTCTCCCTTCCCTAAGTTGCTTTTGGTCATGGTGCTTTAGTTCTCACAACAGAAGAGTAACTAACACAAGTGTGGATTGCCTGGCCCTGCATAGACAGTCGTGGGCCAGCTCCCTTCCAACACTGTGAGGAGGAAAGTGGAGAAAGGAGCAGCTGCCAGTGCCATGAGGCAGTGCCATGAGGCTGTCCCATCACTAGAAGAAGAAAGGGTGGGTGTTAGTAAGTAAAGTCACAGCTGCTGGCCTCAGTGTCCCATAGAGCTCTGTTCTGACTCCAGTTCTGGAATTCTGAGCTCCTTATGTGTGATTTTTACAAGGCCATTCTTTGTTGAGGGCTAACGGTAACCACAGCATGCTGATGTAACTGTGAGTTCTTATTCATTTAAAAAAAAAGTGTAACCTTTGGATTATCAAAGAATTTTGTGACCCCATATTTCATTTATTTTTTTTAGAAGGATTCCCTGAATTATAGATAATTAAGTCTGTAAATGAAAATGCTAGTCCTTTCTTATTAGAACCAAGATGCAAATATTATAAGCATCATTATTTATTGTGCATATGTGTAGGAAAGGTGTGTGCAGGTGCCCCAGGATCTTAGCACAACTAACACCATGTTGGATCTTAGAACCCAGCATGTAGGTCCCAACACCTACCAAAACGGGGACAAAAAAAAAACATCAAAGATCTGGCCCATAATTCCAGGATCCAGGAAAGTCCCTAAATGTGCTAATCTTGCTTTTTGGCTTCGGTAGTTTTGCTTCTTGCTAACTGTTCTTACTAAGCGAAGTGTATCAATCAGGATGTAGAAGACAAAAGATGTTGAGGGTCAGGGATGTGTGATTTGGGCAAGTTCACTATCCAGCTGACAATACGGGCTTTCTCTTCAGCTTTAAGTGTGTCTGTCAGCTTGGGGAACGGTTCTTTCCTTCCACAACTGGTTTCTGAGAGACCAAACCCAGGTCAGCAAGCTTGTGGGCCAAGTGAGTTCTTAATCTAATGTCCCTTTCCCTGTCCCTCCCCCTCTCTATCTCCCTCCTTCTCTCCTCCCTCCCCCTTATTCTTCCCCTCCCCTCCCTCTCCCCCATTTCCCTCCCTCTCCCTACTCCTCCCTCTCCATTCCCTTTTTGCCTCCGTCCCTCAATTTCCTGGGAACTTATAACTTAACAAGTAAAGCTTTTTAGTGATAAAAGATCATATTGATTTCAGATTATTTTTTATCCCAATTTAACAATTTATTGTTTAATAAAGACAGAGGGAAGAAGAGAAGGAGAGAAAGAGTCAGATAGTGACAGACAGACACAGAGAGAGACAGAGAGAGACAGAGAGACAGAGGCAGAGAGAGAGAGAGAGAGAGAGAGAGAGAGAGAGAGAGAGAGAGAGAGAGAACATATAAGAGTAGAGAGGAGAGCTATGTTTCCAGGTCCGAGACACAGAGGCAGAGATTTTTGAGTCTCAGTTGGACAGCTGGGTCCTGAGTCCAGTTTCTCTCAGAGACAGCTCATGGGACTCCTGAACAAACCCTTTCTATTGTGTTAACTTCATCAGGGATTAGTTCCCTGCAGTTCAAAGGGGATTTAACCCCATCCTAATGGTTGAGAGTCTGTTAATGGGCTCAAGCCTAGTTAAAGGTTGTCACAGGCTGAACTGTAGCTTCATCCTCAAGAAGCAACATCAAAGGTTTAAGTCTTAAGTTCTAGCCCCCAGTCCCTCAGTGGCTAACTATTTGGAGACAAGGAGGTATTGCTAAAATTCCTTCCCTGGACTGGGGGTTGTAAACAGCCGCTATCCTATGCTCCTACTGATTAACCAAAGTTTTGCTCCGTCACAGTTCACTCTGGGGAACCGATAAGTTTACTGGGCTCACTCACAGAGCCTGGGTGAGGGGATACTGACGGGAGCAGGAGAGACCCCAAAGCAGCCACACTGGGAAGTCCTCAGTCATTATGTGGGGATGCAGAGGTCAACCTTGTGAAGGAAAGAGTGGGATGCAGAGCGAGAGGCCACAGGCTCCTGAGAATCCGCCAAGAGTCCTGATCCGCCATACATGGCATTGGATCTAAGATGGCTCCTGGCACACCGGCGAGAGAGCAAAAAGGAACAGAGACCAGGGCACCCCACTCCCACTCGACACATGGTGACAGTTTGCTGAGATACAGTTGGCAGAGGATTTAAGGGCTTGGGATTCGCTCAAACACCACATATAAGCTTTTGCAATAAACTCAGATCTGAACCCTAATGACTGGCATCTGGAGTCGGCCTGCGGTTTGTCACGTGACTCCATTGCCTCTCACCTGCCATCCTCTGCCCTGTTCACACAATTAAGGATAATAGGTTCCCTACAGCCATGTGGATTGTGTGTCCTTCTCCTAGCCCTATCTACCATCTACTCCAGAACCTCCCTGAAGTCCCAGGGCCACTTGCAATTAGGGCAGAACACTGGCTGGTACCTCAGGTGAGAGTCCAGTGACCCTTACCACCACGTCATCCTTCTCTGAGGGAATGTCATAGCCCTCAGACTCACCCTCACAAATAGATGCAGCTTACCACAGATACGGGTGGCTGCAAGTCAGAGGACAGTGGCTTACCATGGGTACCTTAGAACAGTAATCACTGTAAAGCAAGGTCACTAGAGGAGACTAACTCCTGAGTCCTCCTCAGAGGAGGGTATCAGGATGCAGACACACACAGAAGGACGCCGTGTGCAGACCCAAGGAGTCTGGACTCCCACTGGACTCTAGTCTCCAGATCGGGAGAAAATGGACTTCTATGCTGTATGCTCCAATCTGTGGTACTTTGTTCTCTCAGCCCTGGCAAACTCAACCAGGGGCTGATCCTCCCTCACTGCACTGTGACAGAGGCTTTGGTCCTTACAGGCTGAACCCCATTTTCTTGGCTAACTGTGGAACTATTCAAGCAGACACTGGTCAACTGAAGAGAGAAGGGGGAAATGAGAGGGGGGGGGAGGAGGAGAGAGAGAGAAGAGAGAGAGGGAGGGAGAAAGAGAGAGATCAAGACAGCATTGAAGGGATGTTGGAAATGGATTTATGTCTTCTGAAATAGATTTGTGTCTTCTGTTACCCCGGGAAAAAATAGGGATATTGAAAGAGGAGAAAAATACAGAGCAGTGTGCAGAATCGGGGGCTTGAGAAGCGCTCTGAAAGCACACAATGAACACATTTTGAATTTCCACATTGAATCCCCTTATCCAGCTGCTAACTATGGACATGTCAAGTGTTGGAAATGGTGTCTCTATGATAGGAGAGAATTCCCCAGTCAGAGAGGAAGGGGATCTCTCACATTGTGACCTGATCATAGGCCAGGGGCAGGGGCACTGACTTCAGTCTATGATTGGCCCTCTCAAGACTCTTAGATTGGGGGTTCTGCCAAATTCACTTCGATGGCACCTACTAGAAAGATCTGAGGCTCAGAGATGAGGAGGATTTGGTTTACAGGGTTGGTGATTCTAGAGCTAAGGTTAGGACACAGCTCTGTGGGACACCTTGACAGCCATCTCTGTCATGTCTCAACCTCATTCGCATGGAGATAGCTCTTCCTCTAGCTTCCTCCAATGGTGCTGGAGTGGGGCTGGCCCATGGCTGTCTCTGCAGGGCTGGGTAGCCAGACTTCCGGCCAAAGTTATTAAACAGAAACAAGCACTTGGTTCAGGCTGCTCCCACTGCTGGCATTCCCAACACTTGCTGGGAAAACAGAAAGGTATCAAAGCCAGTGTCTTCTCCATGATGTAACCCACTTTTCCCCACATTGCCAACAGCATGGGATACCCCAGGCCAGCCTCTGCTGAAGGGCACAGCCATTTTTAAGATTCTGTCACATTTCTCACCAACATCTGCCGTGTTGCCTGCCTTGAAGGCAATTTCCTTCCTTTCCCCACCATAACCACACATAACTTCTTACAATGCTTCTCTCTACAGTTTTGTCACCTGTCCTCTCATCCCTCTCTCTTTGCCTGACTGATCAACGTCAAGCTATTGTTTCTGTTCTTTCTCCCATTCTAACTTTCTCTCTGTTCCTTCATGGATTTGTCTATGGTTTGCACATCTGTATCCCCCACCCACAATCTACATTCTGCTTTCACTAGTTAACAAGCCATTTTAAAACGTTGACAATGAATTGTGTGGTGTGTGTGTATATATACATGCACTTGTGGGTGCCTAGGGAAGCCAGAAGTTCACATGAGGTGTCTTCCTCAGTCCTTCTCCATCTTTCAAAAAGATTTTAACTTAATTTATTTGATGCGTATGAGTGTTTTGCCTGGATGTATGTCCGGTATCACCTGTGTACCCAATAACCACAGAAATAAGAAGGGATCAGATCTCTTGAAAATGGAGTTATAGATGGTTGTGAACCATCATGTGGGTTCTGGGAATCAAACACAGCAAGTACTTCTTACCACTGAGCCATCTCTCCAGCCCCTCCACCTTAGAGTTTGAGACAGGGTGTCTTGCTCCACCTGGAGCTTGCTGAGTCAGCACATGGCTGGCTGGTAAAGGCGTTCCAGGAATCCACCCATCTGCTCCTCCTCAGTGCCAGGATCACAAGTTCATGTTTCTGTGTTGGGCTTTGATGTGACGTTAAGAATGACACTCAAGTCCCTGTGCTTGCAAGGCAAATATTTTACCAATGGAGCCATCTCTCAAGTCCTGCTAAGATATATTCTTTATCAGATATGGTTCCTCCTCCTGATTCTTGAGACTGGATCTCACTGCATAACCCAGGTTGGCCTTGAACTCACAATGCTTCTCCTCCATTGCCCATGCGCTGAGATTATAGGCCTATGACACCACGGCCATCTGGTTAGATTGCTCCAAGCCAGCTGTTCCCAATTCATTCCACAAAGGCAGTCTTCCGAATCTTCTTATCACTCCAAGTCCACCCTCAGGGAGTCTCTTCCACACCTTTTCCTTCTTCACCACTCCATTTCATGAAAGTTTAATTCCACAGTCATATCTACGTGATGTGTCCCATTAGAGGGCATTGAAATTGCAAGCAGTTTCTACGCCATGCGGAAATGTTGACTCTGTTCAGGACCCAGAAAGAGATGCAGAGAGACTCCGAGACAACCAACCAAGCCAAAGCAAAGACTTCCTGATAGTAACGTCGTCTTAAGCATTATATTGCTATAACAGGCAGAGGCAGCTCCAGTCTCCAGCACATCATTTGTGCTTCAACATATTGAAAGACATTAAAAATTTTTCATTTGCTTCCAGCATCCTAATGACTGTGAGCCTGAGCGGTAGGCTTATTCTGGTTTTACGATGCTCTTTGAAAAATGATAGAAGTTGCTTTTTTAAATTAAGGTAGCAACACCATTGATAATTTAAACATTGCAGGCATTCCAAAGTGCTGTGATTTGTAACACTGGTTTTAATTAATGCCTGCAACCGGGCTGTGAAAATTGGGACCTGTAATTTGTGAGTTACAGTAACTGCTAGTGTTTATTAACCTAGCAGGTCAAATTCTGGTTTCATGGTCTTAGATACACATATATATCATCAGCCTATTAAACTCCAAGTTGAAAGGTGATAGGCGCTTGAAATAATCACCCACAGGTAATGTGTCACCCCTGCAAACAGATGTGAGTAAGACTGTTAACTTTTCTTTCTTGGTTAACTCCTTCCTCCCCGCACTGGCCACTAAATCTCTTTTCTTCTGGACCCAGGGAGCTATTATTGTAGTGCTAGCCTTGACATTCATCTCAAACCTAGCTTATAGAAAAGTTGAAGTGTTTCTTCTACCCTGTTAACTTCTATCCATACACTCCAGGGACTAGATGGCCCCCGTACACAGTTTTCCAGTCATACCGTGGGGAAAACAAGAATATCATGAAATCTGCACTTTATACAGGGTCAGTAGGCATTGTGAAAACTTACACACACACAAACACACACACATATATACATACATGCACATACATACACACATACATAAACACACACACATATACATACACACACACACACACACACACACACACACACTGAGCATACATTTCAAAATGATTAAGATCGGAAGTGTCCCAGATTCTCTGTTCTGGGCTCTTCCATATATCACAGGAATAGAGCCCAGTCTGAACATGCAACTCATATGTTTCACATGCAAAGCATGCAGGGACTTGAACAACCAAGTCCCCTCCCCAAACACTCAAGTGCTAGGTATAATTTCATTTAGGCCATGCCATAGCGATGGAGAAATGTTTCTCCCTAGGACAGCAATGGTGGAGAAGCCTTTATCATGTGGCCATTATGGCCTCCATTCGTGCCTTCAGAATTTATTCCAGTGACGGCAATACACAAAGCACCATGCCATTTGTTCACAGATAAAAGGATGGCTCAGGAATGAGTGGCAGATGTCAATCAGTCCTTCAGGGTTCTTTCAGAGAGGTGTACACTTGGTTGAGACATCACCAAGAAATGAGGATGTGACCTAGCCCAAAGATCAGAAGGCTTCATTGAGGATGTGCACTTCAGTCTGTTGCTCATTCCCCTGTGAACTTGGGCTCGATTTCCTCATTTGACAAAGGAGGCTGTTGCAATGAGTTGATACAATAGCTGCATTACTTTTTCAAAAGACTCATAAGCAGCCATCAAACAGCACCAGCTAAGATGTCCCTGTGGTTGCCAGTCAAACGTTCTCTGAACCTCGTGGCTTTCCACTGAGCACCCCACCCTTGCCCAGAGTCTCACTGCTTATGAACACAATAGTGCTGGGCCTTATTTATCCCCTAAGGGTCTTTACAGAAACCCGTGTGTAGCTGTAGAGAAAGAGGAGCAGAATAAAAATCATTACCTATCCTCCTAGCAATAATCTGATGGCTAATGCTTAACTGTGATACTCTTGAGATTCTGATCCCATGGAAAGCCATTCAAAGAGTACTGAAATGGCCTATCTGCCTGGGCCAATTATGTCTATATGTGCATAATACCTCGTCATGATACAACTTTTGTGCTCCTTAAATCATGGCTACAGATGAAACTGTATGTAATATCTGGTCCTATTTCATCATGAAGAAAGAGTGTGACATCATTAAAAAAAAAAAAAACCTGTGTCTTTGTGGCCAGGGAGTCTTAAGGTGATTGCATCTTGGCTGCACAGTTCAGTTCAATCTCTCAGCTAGGTGTGGGGAAAGGTACATCACACCTGAACTCTTCATTATATCTATTTGTCCATCTGTCCATCCATCCATCAGCCACCCATCTATCTGTCCATTCATATATCCAACTGTCCATTTTGTCGGATATCTGTCAGTGTGTCTGTCCATCTAGCTGTTCATCTACAAATCATTCATTTATCCATCTATCTAACTATCCAGTGGTCCACCCATCCTCTCGTTTATATCTATCCATCTATTTGTTCATCCTCTATCCACCTGTCCATTTTTCCATGAATCGTCTTTTTTTCCATCAATATCCAGCCGTGCACTGGATTCATCTACTCATCCACCTAAACTTCCATGAATTTTCCACCCACGATTCTTCTGCCTACCCGCCACTGATCCATCCATCCAACATCTAACTATTCATTCTTCTGTGCATACCTACCTGCCTGTCTGTCTGTCCAAACGTCCCATCTATCCATCTACTCATCCATATATCCATCCATCCACCTATCGATCTGTCCAGCCACCTGTCTGTTCTTCCATGCACCTGCCTATTCATCAGTGTGCCCACCACCCATCCATCCAACCACCCATCGTGGAGCACTGAAAAAACGAAGCTGCTCACCTCCGCCATAGCATAATTCAAACGTGCTGCCTTCCTTTTAGAAAGAAGCAACGCTGCAGGCAGAGGCCAAGCCGGATAAATATCAATCTGGAACGCTTTGCATTTGTTCTCTTTGGAGAGTCCTTGTCAGGCTTGTTGCTTCGTTCATGAAGACGCAGAATGAAAATGAAGGAAAAAGGTAATCGCCACCTGCCGTGACTGTAACTAGAGAGAGTCCCCCACTGTCTGCAAACAGGAGTTCTGAATTCTGGTCCTGTTTGGGTCACCATGTCATCTTTGATGGATGACTTAATCACTCTCTGCATCTGTTGCTGAAACACAAGGATGCTGCAGGGACATGGAGAACAGAATTGGGTCATTCGGAGAAAAGACATTCAGCTGCTACACTGTGGATCGTGTTTCTGATTCTCTGACAGAGACTTGGATGAAGTGGTTGTCTGTTCAACCTGCTAGGGTCAAGCACTACTCAGAGGAAGCACACAATGCCAGGTGATGCTCTGGAGACTTGAGTGGACTTTGAGGTAGCTGTGGAGGTACGACAGATTACCACACTTATCACTGCTGTGTATTTTGCTGTGCCTTGAGCTTCTGGTCACTTTCAATCTGTGGATCCTGACCACACCTAAAAGCAGCCCTGGTCTCCTTTCCTCACAGCTAAGTCATCACCAGTGACTACTTAAATCAATGCCGAAGCATCAGCAATCCATGAGACTGGGGGGTTTACACGTGCCCACAGAGTTCTCTTTGGCCACTCTACCACACTGGACTCTTTTCACTTTGAGTGACTGTGTTCTTTTGAACCAGCTAATTTAAAACCAGGAGTGGTAGCCGGGATGCTGCCTGGGGCAAAATTCAACTCTATGCTTTCTTTGGGAAAGAAAGCATTAGCTAAATTGAAATGATCTATGTGAGTCAGGCCTGGGGAGAACATTTAAGCTCCATGAAGATAAAATACTGTCATGCCAGCACTGTCCCCTGCTGATCACTCAGCCAGCAACTTCACGCCACTGAGATGTCTTTGATGGTTAATCGTGACTCTAACGTTCTGGTATTTAGAATAATCATGAAAACAAACCTCTGGGCATTTCTGTGAGGGGGTTTCTAGATTTGGTTAAGTGAAGCAGGAATGTGGGTGAGTCCACCCTATGAGCCTAATAAAAAGGGACAAGAGAGTTTATCACTAGCGTTTTATCTCTCTCTGCTTCTTCTCCATAGATGCGACATCACCGGCTATTTCATGCCTCTTTTGTAACACCTTCCCCACCATGATAGACAGTACCCCAGAACCATGAGCCAAAATAAACTCCCATAGTACATGACCCAAGAGGCTCTGCAGACGTCACCAAGTTTACTAATCTTAATATGGGGAGATGACTCAAGGTCATGTGCATGTTTCCAATCTGTAAAGAACTTTCTTTGGCTGGAGGCAGAGACATGTGACAAAAGAAGAAGCTGGACAAATCAAGAACATGAGATGAAGGTCCTTGGAGCCTTTACTGCAGGGTGAGGGGGTCTGGAGGCACACTAAGCAGGTTATGCCCAGGAGCACAGACTGACCCCGGAGGACAGTCACCAAGGAAAGGGTGACTTGTCTTACAACTGCAAGCAGTCAAGTTTGATGAGTATCATGAATAAGCACGGAGTGACTTGTGTCTGGAAGGGAACATGGCCCTGGGGTCACTTTGGTTTGAGCCTTGTTTGGGATTCTGCAGAGTCCGGATGAACTGCACAATGCCCCAATTTCTGACCTATAGAACAATAAGACAATAAGCATGTGTCACTTTAGGCCACTGAATCTGTGATCACTTGGGATGGTGGCAGTGACAACTAAACAGTCTTTAAAAGTAGGCTATAGAGTTGATAGCCAGTGACTGGTGGGCTGTCACTCAAAACGGCCAACATACAACTAACTCAGTGAGTCTGCATAGTGAATCAGCTTTGCTGATAAACTCAGAAGATGGTCGCATGGGGGTCAGGGCTGGCTCAGTGATAGAGCACCTTTGTGGCATGTACAGGTCTGGGGTTGGGGCATGAGCACGCGGGAGGTGGGGAGAGAACAGGGAGAGGTAGGGAATGAAATAGGAGAGAAAGCAAGAAGAGAAAGAGAGACACATGCACAGAGAATGGGAATCAAGGAGAAAAATGAAGAAAGACGCCATTATCATCTAAAATACCAAAAGGTTAGGATCGGTGTGGTGGTAAACCAGGTGCACTTTACACATGCAGCTAAATCTTATATGAATTTTTTCCTTATCTTGTGAATGAATCCAAGTTTCCCTCATGGTAGCATGGCTGTGCTCAAAAGGTTTGAGGTTTTGTAACTTTGGGGATATGGGATTTTCAGGTTAGGAAGGCTGTTCGGTTTGAAAATTGTTCTTAGCTATGTACACTGAAGGTCTCTAAAATGAAACGTTTTATGTCAGCTGCATGTCCTTATGGTCACAGTCGGGTGCCCTTGCTACCCAGGGCATCCATCAGCTCTTCCATGGTGGAAAGTCAAGTCATGTGACAAGTTCTCCTTTCTGTTAGCTTGAGCCTCCCTTGCTGACCTCTGCTTTCCCAGTTCCCCCTTAGCTACAATCCAGAGGCCATCCTCAGATGCCAGCCAGAGTCAGCTATGGGTTCAGAAGTCTTCCTGGCTGCCATGGTGACGAGAGATGCTCCTGTTTCCAGAGTTGCATCGGAACAAAGAGAATGAGTCTAATATGTTTGTCAACCGTCAGCAGGCTCCGCCTCCCCAATTATCCCATCTAATTAGATTAGAAGTTGACAGCTGAGAGCACGCCCTTTCGACATTTCAGTTTGCCATAAGAAAATGAGGTGCAAACAACTTGGCTTGTTTACTTCATTTAAACTCAGATCCTTTGAGTTGTTACAGGAACTGATTTTGGTAATTAGCTATCATTTATAGTATTACGTGGTTTCATCTTCTCTGTGCCACCTACACCAGATGAAGCCATGTCATCAGGAGCGTTGGGATGACTTGAGGAAACCCAGATCCTAAACCCAGATCTTTAAAGGGTCTTGGTGAGTGCTTAGGGACTCTTATTGAGTATTCCTTTCTAATTTGGAGAAGAAAACAATCAAAGCTAAAGGCTAGAAAGATAACTCAGTGGGTGAGTGTTTGCAAAGCAAGCGTCAGAACGTGAGTTCAGACCCCTGGCCCCCACATGAAATGCTGGTATGGCTGTGTGTGTCTATAACCCCCAATACTGTCGTAAGCAGAGACTGCAGATTAACTGACGCGTGGTGGCCACCAGCCTAGCTCCAGGTTCCATAAGAGGCCTTGTCTCAAGAGAATAAGGCAGAGAGTGAGAGAGCAGGTTACCTGATGTCTCCTGGCCTCCATGTAAGCATGGACGTGTGTATCTGCATGCACATCCATCGTATGCCCGCAGAGAAACAATCAAAGTTATAAATGGTCATTAAGATGTTTGAGTGAGTTCACATAGTTGAAAACACACATGCATACACACACACACACACACACACACACGCACGCACATGCACACGCACGTGCACATGCGCACATGTCCCAACACCCGCCACAGTCGTAGAAGCAAACGCACCATCACACGGCTGAAATTTTATGCATCTGAGTGTTACACAGGGGTTGTTCAAGAGGCAGTAAACTTCTACCCTGACTTTAAAGGGAAATGAAAGGCTCCCTCCCCACAGTCATTCTCAGCTCTAGCTACAAACCGGCTGCCACTGAAGATGCCATTATGACTTCTTGTACCAACGGAGGAACGATTTACAGCATGCCTGGACCATCTTACAAGAGATAGTTTGAGAAACGACTCTCAGGAAGGCTTGTATTTCTTAGTACGAACAGTTTCGAACAATAAATTTGAACAGGAGGCTTAACAAGGTTTTTGAACAGAGATTGAAAGTGGTTTTATCACGGAGGTCCTTCCAGGATTAAATGACATTGGACAGTGGCCAAGGCAGGCAACCCATCTTCTGATACTGAGTTCTATAGACTCATAATGGAGGGCCATGACATGACTCTTGTGCTGAACTTAAGAGGGATTGGGGGCCACAGTGGACTGGCTACCATGATATTAATACGTGGGAATCCCTAAACTTAGAAATTACCTATGCTGCACAGAATGGGATGCAGCCAAAGTGGCAGATCCAGGATTTGAACACAGGAAGCTCAACTCCTACCAGATCTTCTCAATGAGCTTTTACAACTGAGTCCCTAAATGGTTCCACAGTGTTTAGAAAATGCTTATGCACCACGCTCCCAAGAGATGCCTTTACACCCAGGGACTGCCTATATGATGTGCACCCACTTATTCTCATGTGTCACACATGAGAGACCCTTGTGTGTCTAATCATGCTATTCATACCAGCCAGAGACTGTCTGCCCAATCCCAATTCGAACTACTTCCTCGCTGCGCAGCTTGTGATCGTAGCTAGAGCCCCCATCTTGTCACTGTGAGATGTGGGTGAAGGTAGCTTTGTATTCGTCTCTTGTCTGCAATGAGTGGCAGAAGCTGACCGTGGATATGTGCCTGGCAGAGAAGTCTGGTGCTTGGCAGCTGGTTGTGTCCTTGACTCCCTGGCATTGAGCACCCAAGCTTCTGCATGGATCCTGGCATCTCCCCTCAGCTAGTAGCTTGGTCCTGGTTCTATGCAGCCTTCTCTAGCTCACTTTGCTCCAGCCATGCTGGACACCTGATTCCTACATGTCCCTGCCTCAGGACCTTTGCACTGGCTGTTCTATTGGCCTTGTGTACCCTCTGGGTGGGTACCTTGCCTCTGCCAGGTTCTGCTCAAATGCCCAGATCCACTTCCCTCCTGTGTAGCTATCCATGCCCTCAGGAAACTCACACTCATTAGACTCTCTGCATATTTTATTTCCCCACACCCCACTTTGCTGACTGCCAGCCTTGTCTGAACACTGCCAAAAGAGTGACCCATGGTGAACAATGCCTTGGGGAACACTGAAGGCCTTTTACCTCAAGTGCATTTTGTTCCCTGGGTTGTTCTTGAATGTGATTTCATGTCTCCTGCGCTAAACATTTACATTCAATTTATAAGACATGTTTATTCTTGTTGGATCATAGCTACAGAACCCAATCCAGTCAGTGTGTCCTAAATCGGGATATGGGCTCCTGCCTCCCTTTCATGCTTTCCCAGAGAGAATCTATAGCACATCTAGACAATTACGTTTAAAGTGGTCAGTCCTGAGAATGTTCTGGGAAAGGGCTGCTCTTCTAATATTTAGTATGTGCTTAGTGATGTTTATTCACATGTTTTTCTGACCTCAAATAGTCTTCCTTGGACCATTGCTTTCTTTGTTTCACTGTGTAAAAGTACACTGAAAGTGAAATAAGGCTGTCTACGGCTGTAGTCCGTCCACTCTTTCAGGTCCTCAGGTCTCAGGGCTTGCAGACACAGCTCTGCGTAGGTCGATGAAAGTGGACAAGCCTCCTCCAGGCTCTGATCAGTGATGAACAGATCTTAGTGTGTGTTGTTCAAGCCCTGCCTCATGTATCTAGATGATGAGCACCCACGCCTCTTAAGACCCCAGTGCATGCCTGTGAAATGAAGCATCAATAGTTTTGTCAGGCAGAAGGACCACTGACTTCAACAGCACAGGAACCAGAAACAGCAGAACAGCTAAGCCAGGAAACACAAGAAGACAGGAAAGAGTTGGCACCTACCAACCATCTATAAAAGGAAAGCACCCTCCGGCCTGAGTGTGTCTGTGAAACCTCACAGTCTGTGACAAGAGCTCACTCACGAATCTAGGAGGACACAGACCAACAGCTCTTAATTCCCTAGGCCCACTCAAAAGGTTCTAGGTCATCCAGAGTCATCCATGAGCTGACAATGTCACTGAGACCTGAAAACAAAGTTCTTTAAAGTTGTCCCCAGACCTAAGAACTGCTGTGTCTCTAGACTCACAACCAAGGTTTTTTCTGGATCTCTATGAAAGAAAGAAAGAAAGAAAGAAAGAAAGAAAGAAAGAAAGAAAGAAAGAAAGAAAGAAAGAAAGAAAGAAAGGAAGGAAGGAAGGAAGGAAGGAAGGAAGGAAGGAAGGAAGGAAGGAAGGAAGGAAGGAGAGAGAGAGAGAGAGAGAGAAAGAAAAAGAAAGAAAGAAAGAAAGAAAGAAGGAAGGAAGGAAGGAAGGAAGGAAGGAAGACCAAAAATTTTTAATTACACATGTATTTATTTATTTGTTTGTTTGTTTGTTTGTTTGTTTGTTTTTACTGTGTATATGTGTGTCCAAATGTCCAAGTGTCCACCTTGCATGTCTCAGAATAGAAGCAAGTCTTCACAGCAGAGACTGGTACCCATTGAGCTATCTCACTGGCCTGTCCCCTCGCCCCATGTTTTCTCAACTAGAGAGAGAACGTAATAATAAAGGCAGTGTCTGCAGCTTGACCAGGCTTCCCCATCTGCTCTGGATGAACAGATATTCCTCAGACTCACACAATCAATCTGCTGCTTCTAGAAAGTTCCTGAATCACAGCCAGCTCAACGTGATGTGGGAGACCCTGCCAGACACCCCAGAGAAGGAACTGGGGTGTTCCTGAGACTGAAAAGAGAAAGCACCCAACAGGGTGCCTGACAGTTTGAGAAGGGCACCTGGGGGTGTCATGTTCCCTTTGTCTACATGCTGTGGCTTCTGTCCCAATGAGGCACAGTGAGGGCCTGTGTTAGGATTCATCGGTCCCAGTGGGGAGGATGAGGGCACAATGTACTCCCACAGAACACCAGGTCCTTGGCCTCAGCACCTCACAGCTGTGTGTATCTGGAAGAGAGTGCCCTGAGAGAGCTGCATAAACACAGAGCCCAGTGAGGAGTCAGATGCTGAGGGTAGAGCCAAGGCAGCTGAGGATGCTGCTGCCTTGTGAGCTGCCTCACAGTGCAAACTGAAGGGACACTGCTGGCTTCTTTGTATGTTTATTTTTAACTAGCATACAAAATAACAGGTTTCCTATGGGATTTTCCATGCATAGTTTTGGTTGATCCTCCATTCCACTCCCTCATCTCCCTGGCCTCCATCTTTACTGTGCCCCTCTACCCCACACTCCCTCTTTCCTATCCCTGTGGGTGATTTTAGATTAATTCATTTTCTGTGTATGAGTATGTGCCTGCATACACATATGTGCACCAGGCGTGTGCCTGGTGCTCTTAAAGGTCAAAAGAGAGCATCATGTACCCAGGAACTGGAGTTACAGATGGTTATTATCCACCATGAGGATGCTGGGAACTGAACCTGGGTCCTCTGCAAGAGTAGCAAGTGCTCTTAACTGCTGAGCCACCTCTCTAGCCCCATGATCCATGTGTTCTATTGCCCACCTCACTCCCCTTCCTCAAAGCTCTTTCTCTCCATCTCACAGATTCCCCCAACCACGAAGGCGAAGGACCTCTGCACAGGAATCTCATGACTCTGAAAAAGAAATCAATGTTAACACTGTGTAAAGAAAGAACTCCCGTGCTCCTGGGCTGGCGGAAGGAACAAAGTGAAGATGGTCACCCTTCCAAAGATTATCTGCAGATTCCTTGTGGTTCCCATTGAAGTCCAACGATCTTCTTCAGAGAACTGTCCAAAATCAATCCTAAAACATGCACTGACACAAAGGAGACCACAGATAATGGGAAGCAATCCATTAAGCAGAAACAGCCATTTGCTGTTGTGGCTTCAGTTCTGCCTGAGCTATGACATGCTTGTCCTTCATGATGGCTTATCTCATAGAATAGCAACTTAGCCTAGGCATCTCCAAGTCCCCCTACCTTCACAGGCATCCCCTGGTACAGTCTCTCATCCCCTCCTCTCATCAGATGTGAATCTAAGCTCTGTCTTTTGCTGTTAAAATTCAAATGCTAGCAAAATAAACAGTTGGTGCCTGCCTGTCTTTAGGGTTTTACTGCTGTGAGCAGACACCGTGACCAAGACAACTCATATAAGAACAACATTTAACTGGGGCTGGCTTTACAGGTTCAGAGGTTCAGTCCATTATCATCAAGGTGGGAGCATGGCAGCATCTAGACAGACATGGTGCTGGAGAAGAAGCTGAGAGTTCTACATCTTCATCTGAAGGCTGCTAGGAGAAGACTGACTTCCAGGCAGGTTGGATAAGGTTCTTAAGCCCATACCCACAGTGACACACCTAATCCAACAACGCCACATCTCTGAATAGTGCCACTCCCTGGGTCAAGCATATACAAACCATCACAGTGCCCATTTAACAGGAAGATGACAACATGAACCTTCTTTGTTTCTATTTGCCTGCCTATCCCTGTGAAATCCTTGCCACCTGAATTCCAGGTGGGAATCAAGAACAAAAGATGCAGGAAGCTACCCAGCCACTTTGTGGCAGAGCCAAGATTTTAACCCAGCCTGGCCAGGTGACAACCTACTTACTGCCATGCCCTCAAACACTTGAATAATGAATTTTAATATTTGGGAAACAAGACATCTCAGCTCACCCATTCACATGGCCCTCCCTTGTGTAGATTCCCCATTAGACAAATAGCAAGAGTCCCTCTCCCAGAATCATAGCTGGGCCTGTCCTTAATCTTATGTCTCTCAAAATACAATTTTGGACTGTGAGTCATTTGTGGCATGAGATCCTAGGTTCCTGATCCACCACTTACTACTTTTCTCTCCAGCCCCTGATGCTCATTGAAATGTCTCAGCTTGTGTCAATTAGTCTAATCTTTTCCTGGTTTTTACCTTTCCTCTCTTTTCAATGTTTCCTTTATAAAGAAAAACACATGGGATTGAGTGGTAAGCTCAGTGGCTAAGAGTGTTTATTGCCTATTCAAGGGAACCAGAGTTTGAATCCCCAGAACCCAGGTAAACAAGCCAAGCCAGGCTTGGCTGTGCAGACCTATAACCTTCTGCACTGTGTGGGGAGAGGTGCGTGGAGACAGGAGGTTCACTAGAGCTTGGGGCCACCCGGCTTAGCCCTAGGACCAGTGAGAAACTATCCTAAGAGAGTAAGACAGAAAGTGATGGAGCAGGATTCCAGATGTCCACCTCTGAAATGAGGGTGTGCATATGTGTTCATATCTGCACACATGGAGACAGACAGACAGACAGACACACACACACACACTAAAACTATTGCCCATTCAGGATCATACAAATTGTAAGAGTAATTTATAGCAAAATGAAACTAAGACATCGATTACATTTTCTCCTTCCTTTCAATTCTGGTATTACAGGGCCTCGTGCATACTAGGTAAGTGGTCTGCCACTGGGCTCCATTCCTAGGTTAGGGTAGGCATCCTGAAGAAAGGGTAATTAAGAAAGGTGGCCTCTGGACAGTTAGCAGGGAAATGCAGAGATTTTCATCTAATGTGGAAATAAAGCAAACCCTGTCATGACGCCTTTGGGCCAGGGCAGGAGGGACAGACTTGGGAAATAGGAGGCATTGCGGAGGTCTTCAGAAACTTTGCAAATGAAGTCACTACAGGCATGAACAGAAAAGACGTGGCTCCCTTCCCAGGGAGCGAATCAAATGTTATGGCGCCATTACACATACGCTCCCATTTATTTTCTGTGCAGTTCTTTGGGGGCGTGTGCTATTATCTTCATCACAGATGCTGAAGCAGAGGCTCAGGAGACTTGGATGAACAGCCTGGAGCACACAGCAAGAAAGGCTCACCCCTCAAAAGGCCCAATGGAGAGGATGGGGAGCTGATACAACCTCCACTTCCACCGTGTTCTCCTGTGATCTGGGCATCAGGAAGCAGCTGAGCAGTGAGGGGTTCTCCCTCCCTCAACCCCGCCCTCTTACTCCATTCTTGCTCATTCACCCCTTCCTCCCTTTCTTCCCTCCCCCTCTTTCCTTCCCTCTCTCCCTCTTAAATTCGAGATGAAACCATGACTTTGTTATTTAAACAGGGTTCTGCTTCCTGACATCGTTGTTTATCGTAAGTGCTCACGGGCTTGAGTCTACCCAGCACATCTTGCATCTTTGGGAATCTAAGAGTCACTGGGGTGAGTCTTAAGGACACTTGTTATAAAACTCTTAGTGACATCAACATGGACCCAGGTCTCATCTTTCCTGAGCCAGTAGCACAGGGGGATACTGAGGAGGATAAAGGGGCTTAGGTCCAGGAGAAGAGGAAGTCTGGGAACAGAAAGTAAAGAGTAAGGAGGGATCTAGGGGGTACAGACCCTTAGGGATCTGGGAGGCGGCCCTAACCAAGCAAAAGGAACCTAAGTGTCCTCTCTGGGCTCCGCCAATTCACCCTTTTCTTGCCTACGATGGGACGTTAGTGACGATTCACAGGGACCATAACATAGGGATGCACTCTTTGGAAGCAGCCAGACCTTGGGCCAACTTGTTATTTTGTTCCCCACTTAAACTGAACAGGCTCTCCGGTGCCTCCGTCATCAACAGTCTACCCCATAAAACAGACTTCACAATATCACCCTGCACACTGCGCTCAGAGTCCATAATGGCAGCTAGCTCAGGGGTCAGTGACAGAACCTGTCTCAAGAGAACACTGTAGGGGGCGATAGAGCAGGTCACTTGGCATCCTTCTCTAGGCTGAGTGCACACCTGGGGCACACACATCCACATATACAGTATACGTTCACCTCTCGTGTGTATGCATGTACGCACACATGCACACGCACACACGCACACACGCACGTGCACACACACACACATCACAACCGGCAATGACTTTTGTAGGGGGATCAGCCCAGTGTCAGTCACACTGTAAGCACTCTACCAGTGATCACTGTGAAAGTGAAACCACGCATCATTTTCTGGAGGATTTCAGCCACGTAAACATGGTGCAGATGGTTAAATGCTTAGGTCATTCCATTGGGGGGGGCAAATCACCAGTCATCCCCCGCCCCCATTCCACCCCTCTGTGCACACACCTCATACAAGATGGCAGGGTTCCATATATTACTGCACTGTGCATCTCTGCTGTGAGACTTCCATCTTGCTGGACAGATGTGTGTGGCTTCATGCACACACATACAGGAGGATGAAAAACTTCACGAAGCAAGTCCTTTCTCATTATACCTGGTGCTTAGCCTTAAAAGGGTGGCTTAGCCCCACTCAGGGAGGAAATCTGAATTCGTTACTTTTATCATTGTTGCAATCAAATTCCTGACAGTAAGCAATTTTTAGGAGGATATGGGGGCAGGGCTCACAGTCCATCGTGGCGGGAAACCTATGGTAGTGGGTGAGGGACGTGGCTGTTCACATACATCCACCATTGGGGGGGGGGGGGATTGCTGGTGCTCGGCATGCTTTCCTCCTCCTCCTCCTCTTCCTCCTCCTCTTCCTCCTCTTCCTCCTCCTCCTCCTTTACCTCTTTTTTCTTCCTCCTCCCCCTCTTCCTCCTCCTCCTCCTCCTCTTCCTCCTCCTCCTCCTCTTCTTTTTCCTCCTCTTCCTCCTTCTCCTTCTCCTCCTCTTCCTCCTCCTCCTTCTCCTTCATCCCAGGACACCAGCTTGTGGAGCAGTGCCAATCACATTCACATTGGGTCTTCCCTCTTCCATTAAATCACTCTTGAAACACCCTTGGAGACTCTCAGAGGGTGTCTCCTAGGTAATTCTAAATCCAGTCAAGTTGACCCTGAAGAGCACCCATCAAAAACGACAGTGGAGTTGACAGGCAATCTGAAGGGCCGCATTTTGATCATTTGGTTTCTGAGCCTAATCCCACCTGGAAGTGGCTCTTATCTCGTGCAAAAGAGTCTGTTGGATAGGGAGAGCATCACAGGCCTTTGGTTTGCGTTGCCAACAGAAGACAGGTTCATACTGCTTCAGTCCCTGTGCAAAGCCGGGGAGATTCGGGTCACACAGATTAGGGCTGATGCCGCCCGGAGCCTCTCTCCCTTTCTGCTGATATTGGGGTGAACTTCAAACACAGCTGAGACTCCAAGTGCATCCTATTAGCATGAGTTGCTGGCTGGAACAAAGTCTGTCAAATTATTTGATAAAGATCTGTTCATTACCCTTATCCAGCCCAAAGGAAACTGTAACTGAAATTCGGTCACACGCTGCAGCGCATGTGGGAATAAGACTGCTTCTTCTTTCTCCCTAATTAGAAAACCACAGTTTAGAAAAACACATAAAGGCAAATCAGATGGGTGGCCACGTTGCAGGCTTGGTGTGTTGTTTCGGTGTTTTGTTTTGCTTTGTTTAGATGAGGAGCCTTTTTTTTTTTTTTTCCTGAGTGAGCCACCAGTTAAGAGATGTTATAAGCTCTCCAAATGAAACAGCCTCAGGGCTGGAGAGATGGCTCCGTGGTTGAGAGCACTGTCTGCTCTTCCAGAGGTCCTGAGTTCAATTCCCAGCAACCACGTGGTGGCTCACAACCATCTGTAATGGGATCTGATGCCCTCTTCTGGTGTGTCTGAAGACAGTGACAGTGTACTCACATGAAATAAATAAATAAATCTTTAAAAAAAAAAAAAAAAAAGAAAGAAAGAAAGAAACAGCCTCCTTCTATGCCTCCATCGCTGACACACAGTGCCTCCATCGGCCACAAAAGTCACTCTGGAAATATGTACCCTGTGTCTGGAGATTGATAACAGCTGTGGGTACTCATGTATCTCTGTGTGGATATCTGGTTCATGAGGGTACTGGGAAATGGATGAAGGCATTTGTCGGTCAAGAATGCTCTGTCTTTCTCTCTGTCTCTCTGTCTCTGTGTGTGTGTGTCTCTCTCTCTCCCCCTCCCCATGGGGGGAGGATAGAAAAGGGTGCAGAGCAGGTCTTGTGCAGATAGCCACAGCTGCTGTGAGTTCATGAGTGTAGCACTCCTGAGCCAGTGGACATTCTAGTGTGAAGCAAGAAGGCACCGTGAGCCCCACTTCCTTCTACTTGAGGGGCTATGGCCAACTGGTAGCTTATGAGAGTCAGTTTCTACAAGGAGGTGGATCCCCTGGGTGGCCCCACCTCCAGAAGTATGTGGATAACACAAATTGGACTTGATGAGTTATTAAATTTTACAACCCCCACAAAAAGGTGACATGACATGGGGTACGGGGCATCTACGGAGTAGAAGTGGATCTGGACGAGCAGAGGGAAGCAGTGGAGGGAATATGATCAAAATGCATTATATGAAATCCTCCAAGAGTTGTTTTAAAATGTTTAAAGAGACTGTGGTGTGAGCAGTAGAAATCTCCAGGTGCCCCTCTGAAATTTCCATTGCATCTGCAAAGAACAGGGAGCTACCAACAGTTGAGCCACTCGATATTAAAAAGGAGACTGGTGTCTGGGGTCTCAGGATCTCAACTCTGGACCTTCCTCCTTTTCCCCAGCAAGCATTACTTCAAAATGTGGATAAGCTTGGGGACAATTCTACATTAGCCTGCTGTCAGCCATTAGCCCAGAACAAAGGGCTTCAAAAAATTGTACTGTTGGCAGATGATGTGGTCCGTAAACTACGTGTTAAACAAACTCTAGGACCTGTGTTTGATCACTAACAACCTATCTCTTTTTTTAAAAAAAAGAAGCCAGGTTTGCTTGTAATTTTAGCCCCAAGGAGGTAGAGAAGACCAGAAGATCCCTGGGGCTTACTGGCCAGCTAGTCTAGTCTAGTCAGGAAGCTCCAAGTTTGGTTACAGATTGGGTCTCAAAAAACAAGGTAGAAAGCAACTAGGAACACAGCAGATGCAGACCTCTGTCCTATATGCAAATGCATGCGTACGCAGAGACCTCTGTCCTGGCTCTTCTGCTCCACCAACCCTCCTCCCTGGCTTCCTTAAGGGTGATCCCCCTTCCTACTCGGTGCCCTGACCATAATGTACTATGTATCCACATTGCCAATGTAATGGGAACAGGTGGCCATGGACTGAGCCTTTTGAACTGCGATTCAAAAATAATTCTTTCTTCTTTGTAAGTTAATGATCTTAGGTATATTGTCATGGGGACCAGTTAATGATCTCAGGTATATTGTCATGGTGACCAAAAGCTAGTATAGAGAGATCAGCTGAATTTTTAGGTGGATTATTTAATGGGACAAGGGCCTTGGAATAACCTTGAGGCAGAGGGCTCTCTGCTTCTCTGCCTATAGCATCTATGATTCAACTGGCTGTGGACCGAAAGTATTTGTGACATCATCACTTCTGTATTGAACAGTCAGACTTTCTGGTCATTATTCCCCAGGCATAGAGTAGAAGGATGATTTACATAGCATTTAGACTTTAATAGGTGTTATAAGTAACCAAGAGATGAGTTCATTTATCTAGATTTGTAGGGTTAGTCTATAAATGACTTATCCTGCTCCCTAAGAGTGTAAGTGTAGGTTATACCCAGATGCCACACCCTTTCACACTAATCGACTTCAGGATTTTGGTGTCTGCAGGGATCCTGGAGGTCATCTCTCAGAGACGTTGAGGAATGACCATGACAATGGCCTCATCCCTCGTCCTTCTATGTCTACAGCTAGACTACCTGCCCCATGGGCCCCAGCATGGTACACACATTTAATCACAGCATTTGGGTGGCAGAAGCAGGTAGATCTCTGTGAGTATAAGTTCAGCCTGGTATATATAATGCATTCCAGGCCAATCTGGGCTGCAGAGTGAGATCCTGTCTCAAAACAAAGCAGGGCAATTTGGAAGAAGGGAGTCTATGATATCCAGGCCAGCTCACAACACCTCCTGTGCCACCCTCAATACTTTCTATTTCTGAGGCCCTAGAAGAAGATGGCCAAGCTGCCTGGTAGGGGGAACGAGAGCCCTGACTCCTGAGAAAGCCACCTCTGCTGACTGGTACTGGATTGTGGAATAAGTGGGAAAAGAAACATTTATTGTGACAAGCCCTTGTGCTGTGTGTTGAAGCCACTAATGCCCTAGAATCCTAACAATAAAATAGCAGCTTTTTTCATAGGCATGTCTGTCAGAAATGTTTAGAGT
The DNA here is from genome assembly GCA_028551405.1 of Uromys caudimaculatus. Lineage (NCBI taxonomy): Eukaryota > Metazoa > Chordata > Mammalia > Rodentia > Muridae > Uromys > Uromys caudimaculatus. Next base: position 130,074,268 of record CM052702.1, read on the forward strand.
CTCACAAACACCTAGGTGCTCTAGTTTTACTTCTGCTACTGTGATAAAGTATCCTGACAAAAAACAACATAGGGAAGAAAGAATTGGTTCGAATCACAATCCCAAATTACAGTTCATCATAGAAGAAGAGTCACAGTGGTAGGGGCTTGGGACATGCCATACCACATTCATGGTTCAGAGCCAAGAGAAATTAATGCACCCATGCTTCCTGTTAACTGTTGCTTAGTAGTCAGCTAGCTTTCTGTTCAGGGCTCAGCCTAGGGAATGGTGCCACTCACAGTGGGCTGGGTATTTCCACATCAATTAACAATAAAGGCAATCCTCCATGGACATGAGCACAGGTCAACTTGATCTATACAGTTCTTCTATTGAGAGTCTCTTTAATCACAAGCCTTTGAGGAATACTCTGGATTTAAACAACAACAGCACAATTTGACCTACTTGAACTTGAGAAGAAATTCCAGAAAGAAGATTTTTCTCTCACCTTCCTCAAATCTTCCAACAAAAAGTAGACAGTAACTTCCAATTTCCTCCCTTCTCTTTAAACCCAAGGGAGGTGAATCCAATGACACAATAGAGAAGAGAGAACTCAACAAGAAGGGCAAATGCACTGGGATCAAGGTCAAGGTCAAGATCATCCAGGAGCAAGATGGCTGGGATCTAGGCCTGAATGAATGTTTGTCTCTGTAGACCTCATCATCAGGAAAGAGCTGCTTCCTGTTGTGACACAGTGACAGTGTTAATATTCACCTCCAGACAGCTCCTTAGTTGGTGTCCTCAATGTTTCCTGTGTTGAGAGTGGAGTTATGAGTACTCTGCAGGGACCAAGGCCTCAGGGTAATTCTGAGCCAATCAAAATCCAGGTGATACAGACCACATTCAGTCCCAGGCACAAGCAATCTTAATTGCTGGTAATTCTAGGTGACCTCGGAGCAGGGCACTGTTTAAAGGCTATAAGTTGTCATCTCCCCTCCTTAGATCTCTGCTTCTCCTCTGCCTTTTACCCATAAAGCACCAGGTTCCTCTGAATGCCTTGATGATTCTCATTCTCTTTTTGTTTCATGTTATTGATTGAGAAAAGAAAAAGAAAATCCCAGATCTCACAAACTTGTGTTAGAGAAACCCGAGCTTATCAGTGAGCTCACACATCAAGGCTTTGAAACAAAGACACTTGGAACAGGAAACAGGATACAGAGCTTTAGGTGCTTAGGCCACAGCCTTTGAATAAAGCATAATGATTAGAATAAGATTTGTGAGGCTAAATATCTTCTAGTTTTAAAACAATTGATTTTGTTTTAGAGAAACCTTGGGTATGTTCTATTTGTACTACTGTATATAACTGTATATAAAGAAATCTGCTATTAAAATTCACAAATGTTTACTAATTAACAACAAAAAAGAGAGGCTGTAGAGATGGCTCCATGATTAAGAGAGAATTTGCTGCTGTTACAGAGGACTCAGGTTTGGTTCTTAGCACACCCACAGGCTGCTCACAACCACCTGAACTCCAATTCATGGGATTCTAGTGCCCTCTTCAGGCTTTTACAGGCACTGCATGCATGTGGGATACATACATACATACATATGCAGGCATACATACACATAAAATAAATATATCTTCAGAGAAACAACAAAAAGGAATAACAGAAGAAGAAGAAGAAGACTCTGTAGAACTAATAAATATTTTCTGGCAACCGACCTATTCATGTGAGTTAGACCAGTAGTGGATAGTTCCAGGAAATCTGAGTGGTGCTAAATTATGCCCAGGACAACTGTGGGAAAAGCAAGAAGTCTCTGTCTACGAGGACATCATTTCTTCCCTTAGCATCCATTTCCTCTTCCTCTATTAGGGAACTATGGTAAATAGTACATTGTCAACTTGACCCGAGTGGGAAAGCAGGAATCTCACTTGAAAAAAAAAATGCCTCCATAAGATGGGCCTGGAGAAAAGTCTGTGAGACCCAGTCCAATGTAGACTGTACCACTCCTGGACAGGTGGTCCTAAGTTGTATTTTAAAAAGCGAACTGAAGAAGCCATGGGGAGCAAGCCAGGAAGCAGCACCCCTCCATGGTCTCTGCATCAGCTCCTGCCTCCAGGGTTCCACACTGAGTTCCAGCCCTGACTTCTGTCAGTGATGGACTGTGCTGCTGCAGAAATAAACTTTTTCTCCCTGAGTTGCTTTTGGTCACACTGTTTTTATCACGCCAATAGAAACCCTACCTAAGACAGGAACCATAAGCGCTATCCTGTCTTCTGACTCAAAGGGGAGGAATTTGGTCCACCAGACTAAGTGGGGTATGGTACATGACCATGGCCATAAGGTCAAAGGTGGTATTCATTTGGCTTTTTTTTTTTTTTTTTTTTTTTTTTTTTGGTTTTTTCCAGACAGGGTTTCTCTGTGTAGCCCTGGCTGTCCTGGAACTCACTCTGTAGACCAGGCTGGCCTCGAACTCAGAAATCCGCCTGTCTCTGCCTCCCAAGTGCTGGGATTAAAGGCATGCACCACCACTGCCCGGCTTCATTTGGCTCTTAAAGGTTGACCATCTCATCTACCTGTTAACGGTTGGTCTTCAGATGGCAACACTATCAGGAAATGAGAGAACTCTTAAAGGAAGAGCCTAGTTAGAGGAGACAGGTTACTGGAGACCTATCCCTGAAGGGGCTATCTGGTCCCTGCTCCCTACCTCTCCCAACTCTTTTTGTTTCCTGGCCACTTTGAGGTGAGCAGCTTTGCTCCAACATGTCCCTTGCCTTCCACCATGATGTTTTGCTTCAGTGCAGACCCAGAAGCAATAAGCATGGTGCATCTTCCCCATATGCCTCCCAGTCTGGGCACTTACTTCTGATAACATCCTCCCTCTTCCCATCTCTTTCGTCTTCATCCTCCAAGCCACTGTGCCTCCAAGAGAAGAACCCCCACATCCTCCTCAAGTGAGTAAGGGCCTCTGGGTTCTATTGGGCATAAATCTCACCACCTAGTGGACAGAATCTTTTTCCATCACTCCTCTATAAATGGCGGTCACCCTGAAGCACATGCACCCTGCCTTTTCATTGTTTTAATTTTCCTTTGAAGGACTCGGGATGCATCTCTGTGGTAGGGCAGTAGCCCAGCACATGCAAAGCTCTGGGCTTCATCTCCAGCACTATAAATAATAGAAATGAAGACAGGAACCACCAAATAATGTATAGAATAATACTGAGAATTATTATTTTGGCTCCTGGCAGATCACAGATGCTAAAACATATGTATTTGGTGAAAGCTGTCCAACTTTCTCACTCTGTAAATGAGAAACACTCCTCCAAAAGAGGAAGTGCATTGTTTAAAGCCCTAGGACTTACATGGAAGGGTCTCAGGTCTGTGACACCCCCAGAGCAAAAGTCCAGAGTGTCACTTGAGAGGGTGGGTGTGTGAGCAATGGAAATCTACTGAGAAACAGCTGTAACCACCACTGGCCTGTGAAATCCCTGGATTTCCAAACTCACTAATGTGTGAAGCTTTCAGAACCTGAGAAAGGGACAGATCGAAAAAGTGGTTATGTTTGCAGAGGCAAGAAGCAAGCAGGATGGTGGTGGAGTTCACACCTAATTAGGTCGTGCATTTTGTCAGCAGGCTGCGAACTTTTCTGCTAACCATAAATGGATGAGTTGCACACACGGCTTCCACACACACATGGGGGCCAGATGTTGGCATGCTGATATAGGCAAGGATTGCTGTGGAGAGGGGTTGAGAGGAAGGGGTAGGAGGGAGGGAGGGAGGGAAACAGGGAGTTGTTTTGCAAGGTTAGAGGCAAACAGTATTTGCTTTTCATGAACTTGTCACAAATGAGAAATCAAATGATTATCAGCAGAAATCTACACATAGGACAGAAGAGATGGCTCGTCCAGTCAGTAAGGTGCTTGCCATGCAAACATGAGCACATGAGTTTGAATCCTTGAATCCTCCAGTTCTCTCTCTCTCTCTCTCTCTCTCTCTCTCTCTCTCTCTCTCACACACACACACACACACACACACACACACACACACACACACACACACACACACACACACACCAGGAGCATCCCTGAGGTTCACTGGCCCACCAGCCTGGCTTATTCCATGAGCTCCATGCTCAATGAGACCTCCTGTCCCAACAAGATGAGGGTTTGGAGAGACGCTTAGCGGCTAAGGGCACTGGCTGCTCTTGCAGAGGACTCAGGTTTGATTCCAAGCACCCATATCATAGCTCATAACCTTTTGTAACTCCAGTTCCAAGGGATCAAATTCATTTCCTGGCCTTTGCAGGCATGGGGCACGTACATACATGCAGGCAAACACTCAGACACATTAAATATAAACCAACCGACAAATAAATAAATAGAGAGCAATTGAAGAAGATGCTTGATGCTGACCTCTGGTCTTCGTATGTACACACATGTGTGTGCATACATACGCATTTGTACTTCCTATACATATGTGTACACACACATACATATTTGTCTTCACCTACACACACACACACACACACACACACACAAGGAATCTGTATATAAAAATAAGCATAGCCATACATACAAGGTGAAGAAAACCCAGGTAGTGTCACATGGTCTAGGTCCATTACTAACACTTCCTAGAGCATGGGTGCCCACTTTTCACCTACTGACCCACTTCTTGCTGGCAGGTGCTTTACCTGCTGAGTCATCATGCTGGCCCAAATCTATGTTGTTCAGGAAGATTTACACATTAGGAGAAATGACAAAGAATGCATGGAGATATCACATCAAATCCAGGAGACTGATTTGTATAACCAGAGAGAAAGGAGACCTTAGACCGGGTACTGGGAATACGGCTCCCCACTAAGCTGCACAAGGAGTGAACAGATACTGGTTTTATTTATGTCCATACCTTCTGCAAGAACACCAGATATTCTTATGGGGCAATATTTCTTAATTTCCCAAAACAAAAAAATACAGAGCTTACCCAGGCAAACCCTTACATCTGCAGCACTTACTTGTGTCTTGTAGTTTGGGTTGTGAGCCTTGCCTTTAATGGCTGAGCTATCTCTCCAGCCCATAATAAAATGTCTTTAATACATTAGGCACTCTCAAAGACTTGTAAGTCAAAGGCATCTAGGTGGCCACATAACAATATGGGCAAACTGCTGGGAGAAGGCTTGGTGGGTAAAAGCACCTGTGTGCAAGCTTGAGGATCTCAGTTCGAATCCCCAGCACCCACTTAAAAGCCAGACAAGGTCACGTGTGTGTATAGCTTCCAATGGGTGGTGGAAATCCCTGAGGCTTGTTGCCTAGCCAATCTAACTAAACCTGCTGGGTTCAAGCTCAGTAAAGAGACCTTGTCTCCAAAATTAACTGAGGAAGACACGTGACATTGACAATCCACCTTCCATACACGTGTGCACCCACACAAAACCATGTATACATCTGCATTATATGGCAGTTTCCCACAGAATGAAACATTCACTCTGGGAGGTCAGGGGAGGCTCATGAGACACAGATGGTAAGTAAGTAAAGGTCACGTGTCTGGGAAAGCTGAAATGTGTAAGATAGTCAAGGCCCCTCCCAGTTTTATAGAAGCAGCTGGGGGAGGAGGCTCTGAGCAGTGGCACTGAGAGGAGTGGCCAACTCCTGAACATGCTGAGCTGCCAGCAAGCTACTCAAGAGAGCTTTAGGGGAGCCGCTTTGTGAGTTATCCCTCATATTGGGGTGAGCTTTTCAGTGTTGCAACTGCTTTTTATTATCTGGATCCTGTAAACTCTCCCCCACCATGCCTGTCAGGAATCCCAACACAAACTCACTGCTTCCCCCAAACTGGACCTTAGTGAAATTGTTACTTTGGTCTGACATGGATTCCCTTTCTGGGATAATTAGGGGTGTGCGTGTGTGTGTATGTGTGTCTGTGTCTGTGTCTGTGTCTATGTCTGTATCTGTGTGTGTGTCTGTATGTGTGTCTGTGCCTTTGTCTGTGTCTGTCTGTCTGCCTATCTGTCTGTGTCTGTGCCTATGTCTGTGTCTATGTATGTGTGTCTGTCTGTCTGTCTGTGTCTGTTTCTATGTCTCTGTGTGTGTGTGTGTATACATGTTCATGGTTTTATGTGTCAGACTATTTCTGGGGGAGATACAACACACACATTCATTCTCTCTCTCTCTCTCTCTCTCTCTCTCTCTCTCTCTCTCTCTCTCTCTCTTCCCCCAGGCAGAAACAATGAGATGGTAATAAATAACATAAACCAATGACATCAATCTATGCTCACTCTTGCTCAGGATATTTCCGACTGGCTGGGGAGACAGGCCCATGGCTAGCAGGGATGTACTCTCTACAACTTTTACCCTATATAATATCCCAATGTCATGGAAGGTACCAAGTGTCTGCAACTATTTGCAGACCTTGGTGGATAATTCAATGGAAGGAGCCAAGGCTCAGGGGTGAAAATTCTAGAAAGTTCCATGGAAAACTTATTTGTCTCACTGAATCTATCCTGTTGAAGATTTTGACTCATGTTGAAGTGTTTGACTCATGACTTGCTGGGTAAACGGTGGCACATCCATGCAGAGAGATAATGCAAACACACTGAGAAGATGGTATTACTCTCAGTCAACATGGACGAACATGAGTGGTGTTACATGAAGTAAGGAGAGCAGAAACTGATCAGAAATATAGGAATACAAATGCCTTCTTTTTCACAGTTGTGTGTGCACGCGCACAGTCAGGCTGTTCCTTGTGGACATCCTCACTTGAGAATATGGTCGCCCTGCATGGATTCCTGTAGTAAATTCTTAGCACGGCATCTGCATGAGCCTTTCCAAACACAGCCACGTCAACTTGCTCCTCTATGCACGGGCTCCAACTGCTTCAGGTCACTTCACTCAGCATCAAGCCAGGGTTTGCAGTGCTGAGAAACACACTGCACCTTCTAATGTACGTGTGCTTCCTACTGACCATCTAGCCATAGACGCCCTCCCCCACCTGCTCACCCTACCCTAGCCACTGGCTGTCCTGCCCTCTGTCAGCCCTCAATTCCCCACAAGCTCCTGCCTCACCTAATCTCATATAAGGTCTTTCCCAGTGTCCTTCCATGAGCACCCCACCCCAGTGGTCTCCTCCGTCTTCCCCTAAGACCCCATCACCCTCTGCATGGTCCATGGAATGCATTTACTTTGTAGGTCTACCGCCTGTGGCAGCTCCTGAGGACAATGGCTTCCGTTTGTTTTCATCGCTGCTGTACCCTCAGAAACCAGAACAATACTGGTCACAGAGGAAGCCCCGACACATGTTTCCAGAATGATTGACTGAACAAAGGCAGGAGACAATTGTAGACAGGAAATCCAGAGTGGCGGAATAATGGACTGCAGAGTCCCTGTGGAACCAGGCACACAGGTTGTGCCTTTCAATAACGCATCCAGAAATGGCTTCTCAGGCACGTGGTGTTTGAGCAAGATCCGGAGGAGAAGCAGGATTTGGGTGCGCAGAGGCATGGGGTAAAGCTGTCCCAGGAGAAGAGAATAGAAAGAGACCGTGTCCTGGGGCTAAAGTAGCCTAAAGTTCTCAGACTGGAGAATGGATAGCTTGAAGGGGTGACTGTATCTGACAGGGACAGTGTCACGGATGGTTCGGTAACTGCCGCTTCTTTTTAATTTTAAGAAATATTTCCTTACATTTTATTCAGTGTGTGTGTGTTTGTGTGTGTGTGTGTGTGCCTGTGTGTGTGTGCCTGTATGTGTGTGCCTGTATGTGCACACACATATGCACGTAAAGCCGTCCATGTGGAAGTCAGAGGACAGAAAATTTGTTGAAATCTATTCACCGCATGGGACCCAGGGCTGAAACTCAGGTCTCCAGTCTTGGCAGCAAGCACCTTCACTGGCTGAGCCACCTTGCTGTCCCTGGATTGTAATATCTCTCCTTTTGTCACGCTACAGGGATCTAGGATTCTGGACTGTCGGCTGTTCTGAAGGTCTATGTTGGACTGGATCCATATCAGGAAGATTTGACTTTTCCCTCAACGCCCCATGCAGCTTTGACAGTGGCCGTGGGTGAGAAACCCCACTAGCGTTCTTGTAAAATGAAGATACCGGGTTCTGAAGCACAGGCAGTTACATCTTTTGTCCTGTTCTCCCCAGAGTGAGATTAGAAACCTCTTCCCTTTGCACTCAAGCAAGCTCAAGTCTAAGTTAAATTTACATCCGGATAAATAAGGTTGCCCCTGGCAACAGCTTCAGTGGAGCTGTTTCACAGAGCAGGGAATTATGTCCTCACTTATTTGCTTGTTTGTGTTTGTAGCAGTGAGGACACTTAGGAGGGGGCCCCATCTTCCTCGTTAAATGTGAAGTGCTCGGTCCTGTGTGGCTAACTGCATGCGGCTACTTTTGTGTGCTTCTCTCTCCCCCACTGTCTTCAGGATGGCTACTGTGTGCAGAAGAAAAAGGAACAAGATTGAAGGGTGACGTTAAGCCCAAACCAAGTGTGCCGCTTTTATGCTCTAAATGCCCTGGCAAAATTTACATGTCGATGCGGCAATAAATCGCTCTGTGATCTCCTCCTCTCTAAAACTGGCTGAGGAAAGATAAAGGGGACGACATTGACCTTCTGCCTGGGGTAAAGGACAGCGCCTGAGCGCCTGGCTGGAAGCCTGTGGCTCAGCAGAGTGTGTGAATCTAAGGAGTGTGGGGAGTGAGAGGGGAGAGAGCCTGCTCTCAGAGGGAAAGGAAGGATGCTGAGACTTTTTTAAAAGAAAGCTCAAGAGCAAAGAAACAGAAGACAGATACGTTCTTATACAGAAACACTTCACCAGTTGAGCTGTCTACCTAGCCCTAGCCCCTGGGACCCACCTTCTTTAGTGCCCCACCCCACCCCCTCGGAAACACATCCTTGCATATGGACCTTTATGGGGCACTCAACCTGCAAACCATAACAGAATGAGGGGAGGTAAAGCCAGAACACAGAGCGTGACATTTCTGGGTAACGCCTGCCAAGGAAGAAAATACACCGACAGCCCTGGCTCTGTCTGCCCTACTGGGCCGGGTGGCTGCTGGCCCCAGGCCGCCTTGAACTTGGAACCATTATCATTTCCCATTTCCCCAGCCACTGCTGACCCAAGAGCTCTGTATCTGTATCTGAATTCAGAGCTCTATCATCCTTGTTTTTAAAAAGCAAAGTACAGCCGCAGGCACCTAGGATTCCCGGGCTGGAGAGGTGTGGGGACAGGAGGGAGAATCCCCTAGGGCTCACTGGCCAGTCTAACTGAATAGAGGAGCTTTTAGTTCAGGGAGAGGCTGTTTCAAAAAAAATGACATTGGGAGTGACAGACAAAGACACTTGACATGGACCTGCCTCTGCCTTCTACATGCAGGAGTGCGCCAAGGAAGGCAGAGCCCAGCAGGGGGTCCTTAGGCCACTGGGAGCACAAGCTGCTAAAGGAGACCAGGAATCTGGTCTTGGGGTCTCTCTCCTCCCCCTCGTCCTTCTTTCCACCACTGTGGAGATAGTCTCCTGCCCTCCTCACACACGCGCACGCATAAACACATGCACAAGCATTCACGGCACATGTGCGCAGACAGACATGAAGCAGAGTCACCTGGTGGGGTAGAAGTTTGGACAAAAACCTAGGTCCGATGACAACCTAAGGCGCTGGTCTTCACCTTCTGCTTTAAGACATTTACTGTGATTAAATCCTGTGACCCAAAGCAACTTGGGGGTGAAAGGGTATATCTGGTTTACACTTCAGGGTCACAGTCCATCACTGAAGGAAGTCAGGGAAGGAAAATGGAAGCAGGAACTTAACACTGAAACTATGAAGAGATACTAATTACTGCCTCACTCATAGGTTTAGGCTTAGGTTGCTTTTTTTTATATAGCCCGGCATCATCTGCTTGGGGCTGGTGCTGCTTGCAGTGGGCTGGGAACTTCTATATCAATTAATTAACAACCTAGACAATGCCTGCATCCCAACCAGGAAATGCCCACTGGCCAATCAGATCTAGGCAATGCCTCCACTGAGGCTCTTCTCTCAGTTGGATCCAGGCTGACAATGAACGTTAACCAGGACAAACTCGTTCGACTTTGTCACTATGCACACCAGGCAATCTGTCCCAGGAACTTTTTGGGAATTCTCTTGTCGTCTCTTCCCATGCCCCTGTAGGTGGGCTAGACTTACAGGTCAGCGTGCATATCAGGTCCTCACGCTTGTCCATCAAGCGCCTTCCCACAGAGTCATTTCCCCAGACCCAAGTCAAAAGTTTCCATGCATCCCGGAAAGCAGGACACGGGCTCTCCTCAGCTACCTCTGAACACCTGGAGGCTAAGGCTTCAAGGGCTCAAGTGCCATTTGAAAGCCAGCAGTCAGACTTGATTGTGCATTGTCCCCCCTGCCCAGGGTAGCAAACTAAAGAGCTATGTTTGTGCGCTGATTCAGAAGTACAAATACCCTACAGATAATACCAGGTCTCCGAGGTAACCGGAGGGGTCCAAATCTTTCCCTTCAGGAATGGCACTACCCCACAGAGCAGCCAATTCAGGATGAAATAGGACTGCTGTGCTCGGCTGCTCCCCTCACAGGAACAACAGTGTTGTTAGTGATGAGTAAGCATCCAGAGCCATGTTTGGGCTCTCATGGGTTGTGGCCCTGGTGATGAAGAGGAAGTAAATTTGGCTTAACTATGGTTCATCTTAGGCATGCACTGGTGCTTGCTTGTTGGGTGTACAGGCTTAGTGTGTGAGGGCCAAATTTACTGATGTTGAGTCCTGAACTTAATCCATACAGAGCAGTGCCCAGCTCCTGCCAAGTCAGTTTAGATGGCTTGATATTGGGGCGAGAAGAGACTCCGGGAGCTAGGGCTGGAGAAGGGACTCACAGGTGAAGTGCTGGCTTTATAAATGTCAAGGCCTAAGCATCAGTCCCAGCATCTGTGTGAACGGTCAGTGTGTTCTCACTTGGAATCCCAGGACCCTGAGGCTCATTGCTAATCTAGTCCAACTAACAAGCTTCAGATCAACGAGAAAAAAAAAAAAAAAAAAATATATATATATATATATATATATATATATATATATATACATACTCAGATGTCCCAAAAAGCCAAAAAACTAAGCAAAAACAAAAACAAGATTGACGGCACCTGAGGAATAGCACCTGAGACTCCACACACAGGCACATTAACAAAAATGTGTGTGAGCATACACACATACACCCCCCCACACACACACACACATCTCACATAAACGAACGCATGCGCACGCGCGCGCGCACACACACACACACACACACCACATACACAGAGTACACAAGTTGCAGGAATGTCATTAGGTCCTCCGACCTGCAGAGGGCGCCCTCTGGGTCTCGCCTATCTTCCCATCTACCCTTGCATCTCATGTCCTCTCGCCTGCAGCATTCTTCAAGGCAACCCCCTGCTCAAGGTTCTGGCTGCCCTCCTTTTTATCCCTTACCTCACTTTCCCCCTCCCCACAAAAAGCCTAAAAATATCAGATGCACTGTGGTAACTGCTACAAAACCCAGCAAGCATGCAGAGCAGTGCCAGATACAGACTTCACGTGGCTTTGTTGTATAGCACACGATTTATCACCCAGGATGCTATACAATTTTGATTTTTTAAAAAATGGAGGCTGCTTAACAGAGAATGTATATAGATTTAAACTGTGGCCTCTGTATCTGACTTTATAGGTGGCAAAAGAGCTGTTTGAGGGGATGTCTACCCCAGGGTCAGGGTCCACAGCTTGCATGTTGCACGGTCTGATTCCCATCCAGGTCCCTCCAGCCTCATGATTAATGTTCTTATTGATAGTTTCCCTACCCACAACCTCCGTCATCCTGGTCTCAGCCCGTCACGTGATACTCCCCCGCCCCCAGTGGGCCTTTCACCTTTCTGTCTATCCCCGGGAACTCGAAGACAGTTGTCACTTGATAAATGTTTGTTAAGCAGCTTGTCTGCTTGAATTGTTTTCATTTATCGATGACACCAATTTGTTCCATAATAATCGGTTCTGGCACACTTGGGATGATTTATCCTGCATCCTGGCGGGGTATTCAGATTGGAGAGAACATCCCGCAAAGCAAAGCTTTCTAGATCGGGTTAGAAACAAGAGGTCAAAGATCAGGGAAGTCATGAGATGATTTTATGGGAGGAAGAAGTGATTCAAAGCCAAAGGTCACAGCTCTTTGCAATTCATTTTCTAGGAGGCTGCCTGGGCCTGGCTCATTCCTGGGCTGCTGAGGGTCTTATTCTTAGGAAACACCACAGTGGGGAAGAGCTCCTAAGTCTCCCAGTGTGTTTCAGTGTGCTGTTTTTCTACTGTCCAGCTTCCTCTTTTGGAAGAATAATTCCTGGAGCTTCCAGAGCATGGTGGTGCTCAACAGAGCGTTCATCTCATTAGTATGCAGATTTGTTGGAATCTTTAATAAATGGTAAAATTATACATATATAAATGAATTGTTTTAAAATAAATTTATTTATGATTTGATTTGATTATTTGCTGTATATACCAATATACTTGTGGTCAGATTAAAAGTTATCAGGCAAAAGAAAAGATCACTAGGGGAAGAAGTTTAAGAACCCATATGTTAATACATGTTGCCCTAGATGTTAGTTTGTGTTGAGTGTTGTCTTAGCATGAACTGTCAACTTAGTACAGTCTAGACTCACCTGGATGAAGCAGGTGATAATCAATGGAGTGGTTACCTTTATCAGGCTGGAATGTAAACATGTCTGTGAAGGATTATATTGTCTTAGCTGATGCTGGAGAAAACAGTCCACTGTGGGTAGTCCCATCCCCTAGGCAGGCGGTTATAAGAGAGCTAACTAAGCTTGAGCCGGAGTGAACCAGCAAGCATTGTTCCTTCATGCTTCCTGCCTCCAGGTTTCTGCCTTGAGTTCCTGCCCCAATTTCCCTCAATGGTAGATTGTGAGTTGGAAGAGTAAGCCAAATAAATTCTTTCCTAAATTGTTTTGGTTGGCATGTCTTATCATAACATCAGAAAGAAAAATACAGGTGTTAATATGGGATTGTTTCTTTTCCATTATCTCAACAGTCCTTCTTTGCTTTGTTACTTATTAGAGAACATAACAGTGGATGAGTGTATTCTCAAATGATCATCTAGAGATGGAAGCTGAAAGTAGCTGACCCCAGAGTGGCTCTGCTCTGCCATCAAGTTCAAGTGAGGGAACAAAGGAAGTATGGTTGGCCATACCTTTTGTAAGGATCTGAAAATCGGTGAAGGAAGACCCCAGGCTCAGATAGCACGCAAAGACAAAGAATGTTTATTCTGCAGAAACCACCAGCATCCAGGGGGTCAATCATTCTCCAAAATGGTTACCCTAGACAAAAGCATGAATGGATCTTATAGGGAACCTTGGGAACTCTCTAGAATGATTATGTAATTTAAAATTTCATTGGTGGGTGCTAGGTGGTCACGGGTGCCAGGGGTCTGCATTTCTTTGTCATGAACGTTTAACCATACAATGAGATAGGGCTGGGCTGCCCTCCACAGATAGCCCATTCTGAGAAAAGGTATTTCCCCATTTTTGTGATTATCCCCAGGCTGTTCTTTAGGAGAGGGTTTTATGATCTTGTTCTGGATTTTATGGTCTGTTCCTGGAGCTGGTGCCTTATGGCCTTCTTTTACAAATCAAGTCTGGTCCTTAAATGGAGACAAATGGGGTTTATGTTGTCCTTTCACTTTGGGGTCCAATGACAGAAAGATTTCCTAACCTTGACTACTTCCTGAAAAGGACAATCTCCCTTCAGAGGAAGAAGTCACAAGTTGCTGACACAAGCCTGAGCCAGGAGGAGGGGAGGGGAGGGGAGCAAAGGGAAGGGGAAAAGGAGGAAGGGCATCTCCTCACGTCAGTGTCTGAACATCACTTGGACTTTTAGTCTGTGTTGTGGAAAGACCTAAGGGACCACATGAGGGTCTCCATACCTCACATCCACAGGATTCCAGAGTCAGGGCTGAGTTGCATCCTTAGACCCCAGTGATGGGTAGGCGAGAGGGCTCAGTGGGTAAACCGCTTACTGTTTAAACCTGACGACCTGAATTCAGCCCTCAGAACCCACAAAGAGCTGGGTGTGACAGAACACACCTCTGAAGTCCCAGCCCTCCTCTAGGAAATGGGAGGCACCTAGAAACTCATGGGCAAGATAACCAGGAATATGCAGGGCAGCAGAAACCAGAGACTGCCTCGCCAGGTGGAAAGAGAGACCAGAGGACAATTTTCAGGAGTCAGACCCCTGAAACGGGAGTTACAGATGGTTGTGAGCTGCCATGTGGGTGCCGGGAACAGAACCCAGGCCTTCTGTAAGAACAGCAGAAAGAGCTCCTAACTGGAACTCATCTCTTCAGCCTTCCTTTTAATGTTTTTACTGGCATATATTCATGGTAGATGATGGATGGGTTTCCAAGGACATTTTCATATCCTTTGACACCATGCACCCCTCCTTCCCACTCTCCCTGTCATGATCCCCATCCATCCCCCATGTAGTCCTATATCTACTTTGATTTGTTTTTTTAAGGAGTTGATATTTATTTTTAATAATATGTAGATATGTATGAAGGGTTTTTTCACTTGCGTACGGTGCCCACAGAGGCGAAAAGAGAAGCACAGGGTCTCCCAATATGCAAGTTACAGGTGGTTGGGAGCCACCCCATGTGGGTACTGGGAACCAGACTCAGGTCCTCTGAAAAACCAGTGAGTGTTCTGAACCACTCCACCAGCCCTTAGTGGGTGACTCAAATACGTGTATGATTTTAAGTGTGTATATAAACTATAATTACTACGTAGCTCTTCATTGAATCCATTAATCTGCAAATGACATAAACTTATTCTCCTTTACAAGAGAAGGAAATCCCACTATGTTTGGACCATGTTTTCTTTGTGCATTTCTCTGCCAATGGGCACCCAGGCTCAGTGAATTATTCAGCTCTGGGAATGGTACTGTAATAGACATGAATCTGTGAGTATCTCATGGCGGGGACTCAGGGTCCTGTGAGAAGGTGCCAGGAGTGATGCTGCTGGGTCCAGTGTTAGTTCTATGCCCCCTGTCTCGAGGATGGATCTTCAACATGGAAGGGACCCAGTGGCACCCATGGGAGGCTCAAGACTTCAGCTCTAGATCCCTAAATATCTATTATAAAGTGGGGCAGGATCTTGCCAGGACCTAGACAAGAGAAAGGGAACATCCCCAAACTGTGACAGGAAGCTAGAACCTGATGGATAAGAACAAAATCCCCCCAACTACTGTCAGCATTTTGAGGGATTTAAGAGGGGTGTTTTATATCTATGCCCTCTCTGATGAACATAGCCGTGGATGCATGCATACATACATACACCTCCAAACTATGACCTGGTAACTTTGCCTTTGCCATTC
This sequence comes from Uromys caudimaculatus, assembly GCA_028551405.1. Classification (NCBI taxonomy): domain Eukaryota; kingdom Metazoa; phylum Chordata; class Mammalia; order Rodentia; family Muridae; genus Uromys; species Uromys caudimaculatus. Next base: position 130,089,642 of record CM052702.1, read on the forward strand.
AAACATCCTCCAGACCTCTTCTTTCAACAGACAGCCCTGGAATGGGTCTTCAAGAGTGAAAGGTCACAAGGCAACAGGATCCTGGGTCCCTCTGTCACTTTGGAGGGCTGATCAGGGCCATTTGTTTAGGCTTTACAAGAGTATGGAGGGAACTTTTGCAATGAGCAAGTGAGAAGTAGTTACCAAGGTGGCCGGCACTGCCTTGATGCACCCAGGGGTGATTGAAAGACAGCTAGAAGGTCTTTTCTGAGTCTTAGTTGACACCAGGCAATGTTGGGGGAATATCTGGAGATTAGACTCTTGATCTTTTGGATGGGTTAAATGGAGGCTCTAGATTTAGATGGTGAATTACTGAAGTGGGCGGGACTTAGACCCAAGTTGCTCTTCATTTCCCCTCCCATTTCTTCTCTGTAACCCCCACTTACTGCATACCCTTTGATGGCCATGTAGATCCGGTATCCCAGAGAGGAGCCCTGGACTGCCAAGACCCACAGCTCTGCTTAGAGAAACTCACACAAAATCGTCCCCGCTGTCTCCATTTGATGACCCCAGGAGGACAACGGCATTGCACATCTTCAGATTGTCTTAATTTTTTCATTGCTGTGACAAAACACCTGACAGACAGCAATTTAAAGAAGAAAGGTTTTATTTTGGTTTCTGGTTTGTGGGTACAACTATAACCAACAGATTTTAAATGGAAAACCTAGAAATAAGTCAGTTTATACGTTTCAAATAATTTTGATTATGATCTACTATTTCCTATTTTTATTCCTAGTTTCCCTATTTTATTCTTAATTATTGTTTCTTTTGGGGGGATGGGCCTTATCATGCAGTCCAAACTAGCCTTAAATGTGCCATCTTCCTGTCTCAGCCTTTTCAGCACTGGCATTAAAGGAATCCAACTCTTGAACTAGTCAATGTTTCTTGCTATTACTTAAGTAATGAAGGTAACTCTATCATAGGGGTGTGTGTGTGTGTGTGTGTGTGTGTGTGTGTGTGTGTGTGTGTGTGTAGACAGAAGGGAAAAACAAGGTTCAACACTACTCATGATGTCTGATATCTACGGATAATATACCCTCCTCCAATAATGGAAAACCATTGTAACGTTAGCCTTTAAGCACCTATTGTGTAATAGACACCATTCTAAATACCTCAAATAGTTATTTCATCGTTGATTGTCAAAGAAAATGAAAAATAAAAATTAAAATGAAAGTTTCCTTACCTCCATTTTACAGATGACAAAATAGAGGCCCCCAAGATGAAGCTACCAGCATTGTGCTCCGTGATGCCATTCCCGCAAACCTGTTTGAAATTATCTTTGGTAATACAAAGTCAGACTGTCATGTGACTGCACACAAATGCAGATGTGACGTTTTTCTCCTGTGTCACAACTGGAAAGTTGGAGCTACTAGGGAGAACAGCAGACAATTCTAAGACTCCCAGGATCCCTATCTGAGTATCTTTCTCCATGCCAAAGCTCACCTCACAGGGAAATCTGTTATGGATATAGAACTTTCTAGTAAGGAGCCAAACCTCTAGAGAGCAGAGCAGAGGTGTATTCTAACAAGTTATTTAAGGGACTTAAAACCCGCCACACTGGCATTGGAGTCAGACCCAACTTCAAAGCCACTCTCTCTCTCCGGAATAAGTTGTGGTCTCTCGTCTTTTGAATCCATATGGTTTTCCCCTACAAACAACAGTGGGCGGGAGCAATCATATCTCATAAGCATGCTACAATGGTGAGCTCAAACCATAACTTGTGACTTAACCACTGTTAAGTGGTGTGCCAAGCACACTAGGGTTTATGCCCACTGTTGCCGGATGCAAGACAACTTTACAAGTCACCCTGGAAACTTAGTTAACTCAAAGCTGCGTAAAGCTCAAGTCGTTTGAATTATCTTGTTGGTTAAACTTGCTCTCCCACCATCTTATGCCATGCCTAATACATTCTGTTTCTTCTCGCCCCTGCCCTCCCTTATCTTCCTAGCATCCCCCTTTTATTTCATCTTCCTTCCCACAGCCCCCTTTCCCACACCCATGCATTGTTTGGTTTGGTTTTGTGATCCTAGGATTTTAACCTGGTTTGGTTATCTCGGGTATGGCCTCAGGGTTGGAAATCTCCATTGGATTCAAGTGGGCACAGCTAAGGCAATGGCTGTCCTTCCCTCAGAACTCACCAACTGGAATTTTTTTTTTTTTTTTTTGGTTGGTTGGATTTATTGTGCTTTCTCTGAAAGCTCTAGCAGTGCCCTGTCAGCCACCAGTCACGCGAAACAACTTAAATGTAAGTAAATTAACCTTGGCGAGAGGTCGATGTTGACAATGGGGATGTAGGGGTGAGAGTAGTCAGAATGTATCCTGTTAAGTTGAACACACGTCAGAATTATCTGCAAAGAGAATCTCAATTACCTGGATTAGATTAGCCTTTGGGCAGGTCTATTAGGGACTGTGTTGATTGCTAGTTGATGTAAGGAGGTCAGGCCCCTTGTGGGCAGTACCATTCCCTAGGCAGATGGTTCTGAATTGTATAAGAAATCAAGCTAAGTGTAAACTGGCATCTAAGCTGGCTAGCAAGCTTCATTCTCCATGGTTTCAACTATACTCCTTTGGTTGTCAAGTGAGTTCTTTTGATAGAGGTAATACTGTGTAGAATACCAAGCAGGCCTGCCTTCACATCTTGCCTTAAGCACACTCCTTGACATCACTCAATGTTAGGCTATCGTCTGGAATTATAACCTGAATAAAACTCTTCTTCTACACTGAGTTTGGCCAGAGTGTTTTATCACAGTGACAGACATCAAACTAGAAAAATATCTATTGTGTACATGTGCAAATTTGTCAAAAAGCAAATTTAATAAGCTAAACATCTTGAACAATCAGTTCTTCAGTCATGCAAGCAGCCACATAAAGCCAGTGGATGCCTCTCTGGACAGCATAACATAAAGTGTTTCCATTCTTTTGAAAGACTCTGCAGATAATATGGTCAACATGAATGGAATTCAGGAGACCTTACATGGTGCATTCTCTACATAGGAATGTGTTTGGACAACTGGCTGGAGCAGGTTAGTCAATCTATAAGTTCCTTCTGTACCCAGTATGGTCTGAAACTCCCTAGAGAGAAGTAAATTATCAGAATGTCTTCCTTCCTGTGTGAGTGATTTTTAGTAGTGATATCATACTCTTCCAAGCAAGAAATTTTGGAAACTGAGGCTGGTACTTCTCAAGCACCTGATTTGTTTCTTGGATCCTAATAGGATTGAAAGGCATTGTCTCTGAGAAGAACTCCAGAGCAACAGGGTGCTCCTATCTACTGTGAAAAATATAATCCTAGGAAAATATAAACCATGAGAGGCAGTCTGTCTTAAAATGAATGGCCCGAGAGCAAACAGGAGGACGAATTCTTTACATCTGTTCATCTTTTTCATTTTTCTGCAACATGACCATATTTTTGTATAAAATATGTACATGGGTATGAAATATGTCATATTCAGACTTTTTAAATTCCGAGGATAACACCTCAATAATGCCTCTATCTAAAAGCATTCTATTTTCAAGAAACGCTCAGAGGAGTCCGCAAACATATTTTTGTAAAGCAGATAAACAGTGTTAAAGCCAGATACGTTGTGTGCCAGGAAAGTGTTTCTATTATAAATTTGTTTTGTTTGGGAGGAAAAGAAGCTAACAAGGAGGAAACTCAGTTGGCTGCAGTTGAGTTAAATAAAGAACAGCGAATTCTTTTTCTTTCTTGGCATTTTGCAGTTTGTGGTGCAATGTTGGTTTTCCCACTTGTAAAGATTGTGGGAAATAAACTAGATAAACTATTTCCTTGCTAAATGAAGATAACTCATTGCTAGATTTATAATACATAGGCCTTTGAACTTTCTTCAGCTTAGTCCCAGATTGTCCAACCTACCCCTTTGTCCTGTGATGGGGTGGTCTTAGGCATCTGGTAAGTGATGTGCTGACTCCCATTCTAGAATGTAGACGGAGAAGGAGGGTGGTCAAAGTGGGCCTGGCCACCCAGTGGCACTGAAGTGACAATGTAGGATACCACTTGGGGAAGGAGCAGATAGTAGGCCAGCTTCCTTTGAAGGTGGTATCAAATTATAGAGACAGCTCAGGCTCACATTCTTTGCTGTCCTCTTGCTTAGTATCAGAATCCTGGTCTAGCTGCATTTCTGTTGCTGTGACAAACACCCTGACCAAAATAGCACAGGGGAGGGAAGGGTTTATCTGGCTTAAAGTCCATCAATCCTGGAAAGTCAAGGCAAGAACTCAAGCAGCTAGTCCATATCACATTCATAGTCAAGAGCAAAGAGAGAAACACATCCTTGCTTGCTTGCTTTCGGGTAGCTTCCTTCATTCTTATACATTTCAGGGCTTCTGCCTAGGGAATGGTGCTGCCCACAGTGGGCTGGCTCTTCCAATATGAATGCCACAGATCATCTTGATCTTGATAGCACCCAATTAAGACTCTCTTCTAGATGATTCTAGTTGGTGCCAATTTGACCGTTAAAACTAACCAACACAGCCATATTTGGGGGGATTCTCCAGGATTCCTAAAATTATAGGTAAAAATATAGCATCCTCCTATCAGAGTCTGGGGCATAATTTATCTGGTCCTCAAAAGAAAGTGAATGCCCCTTTACAAAGCCCCTTCAATTTTGAATAACAGTTGCCTTCTGTGCATCATGTCAGAGAAGGTCATATTGTGCCTAGTGTCCAGTACCCTCTTCTGAGGGTCCTTTTTCCAATGACAGTCAGGATAGCCTTCTATCCTGCTGATTCAATGGACTGAGAGGACTTGCTATGTCATCCAAGCTGTCCAGTAGCCTGGGACAGAGACTCAACCTCCTCATTACCCAGTGTCTAACTTTGTGACATTTGGGTACATTATTAAGTTTTCCAACCCCGAATTTCTTCATTTAAGAAAAAAGGACAATGATACTTGCCTTAGGGCAAACTGGAATTTTTTTTTATTGCACATTAAAATCATGGATATTGGTTTGTTAGAAATTCACTTAAAAGAATTTTAATTATGAGTATGTGTGTGTTAGGGGGAGTGGTATATGAATGTGTAAGTGCAGGTACCCACAGAGTCTGAATGGTGGCATCAGATCTCTTAGAGTTGGAGTTACAGGTAGCTGTGAGCCACCTGCCATGGAAGCAGGGAGGTGAACTTGTGTGCTCTGCAAAAGATATTCTTAAATGCTGAGGTTTCTCTCCAGCTCCTAAAAATTTATTCTTATAGTGGTTCATCTCTGGAATGATGAAAATTCTCTCTCCATAGAAATGTAGTCACATGTCACATAGCGTTTTGGTTAGTAGCAGACCACAAGGATGGTGACCGTTACTGTTAAAATCTGGATCTGAAAAGACTTGCCTAATTAGGATGCTGCTACACACTCCTTGTTTGTGTGATGCTGGTGTGGCCACACTGTTTCTACCAGCTGCATCAATATCCAGCAGGTACTGATTATACAAGGAGCACTATCCTTGATGGCGGCATTAAATACCTGTAGTGCTTGTATATATATCTACTGTATTAAACTTCTTATCACTGTGTCAGAGTCTATTCCATCTGCATATCATGAAAATGTCTTCTATAAACTAGTATGTGAGCCACAAAATCCTTTTAAATCTTTCTTATGTTTATAGATCTCTTCACTGCAGTAAGAGGCCACATGGGGTGACCATTCAATGTCAAAGTCACTTTATGCCTTCATTTCTAAAACATCTCCTGGGCTGGGTGGATGGCTCAGTGGGTAAAGGGTCTTACTGCCTGAGAAGTGATGCTAAATCCCCCAACTACACAAGTTCTATGGCATACACACACACACACACACACACACACACACACACACACACACACAGAGGAATAAGCAATATATTTTTAAAAGATCTCTTCATTGACAAGTTACATGTATGCATTTAAAATCTCGACATTTTAACAAATGAAGGTGTCTTATTCTATGAAGTCAGTGCCCTGTGCTCTGAAATCATACATCTTAAATGACCCAGGGCATTTGGCATATGCTGAAGATATTTTGAGGTGTCTTCCTCATTCTATCAATGTGAGCCCCCACCTGCCATATACATAACAAACGTGATCCTGACCTTCTGGCCCTTTCACATTGAAGCCAAGATGAACAAATGACAAAGTTGAACTGATAATATTCTTCAATGAACTTCAGATTGGTGCTAAGTGGTCATAGGACTTCAGCAGAACTTTAGCATTGATTGAGCTGGTCACTTGAATGTGTGTGTGTGTGTGTGTGTGTGTGTGTGTGTGTGTGTGTGTGTGTGTGTGTGTGTGTGTGTGAAGAATGGGGGCAGGGATAAAATACCATAGGGCAGATGTCCTTTCCCCAGAGAAAGCGGGACAAACTCTTTTTACAAGAAGCTCATAGAAGAAACAGAGAGTAGTACCCTGGTGTTCTGAGCTCTTAGTTTGGGTGATTGGCCAAATCCCAGAGGCCCTTCCTCTTTGATGTCCCCACACCAACTTCATCCCCCTGAGCTCAGTAGCCGAGATCTACCTTGTGTGCAAATGAGCTTACCTAATCCAGAGTTTTCTCTCTGGAGTCAGTTTCATGGCCATATCTCTTAGGTTATCTAAAATATCAGTTCAAGGAAGGTGAATGGTAATTTGAGCAAGATCTCCTGTCAAATTTGGACAGGTAGTTGAGAAAAGATAAGAAATCTGGGAGAAGATCCAAATATTTGCTTTTGTTTTTCCTGTAGAAGAAAGAGCAAGAGAAAGAAGTTGGAGGCTGTACTGGCTGGTCTCATGTCAACTTGTCACAAGCTGGAGTTATCACAGAAAAAGGAGTTTCAGTTGAGAAAATGCCTCCATGAGATCCAGCGGTAAGGCATTTTCTCAATTAGTGATCAAGGTGGGAGGGACCCTTGTGGGTGGTACCATCTGTGGGCTGGTAGTCTTGGGTTCTATAAGAAAGCAAGCTGAGCAAGCCAGGAGAAGCAAGCCAGTAAGAAACATCCCTCCATGGCCTCTGCATCAGCTCCTGCTTCCTGCCCTGCTTGAGTTCCAGTCCTGACTTCCTTGGGTGATGAACAGCAGTGTGGAAGTGTAAACTGAATAAACCCTTTCCTCCCCAACTTGCTTCTTGGTCATGGTGTTTGTGCAGGAATAGAAACCCTGACTAAGACAAAGGGAACCGGGGAAGGGAAGAGGAGGAGAAGGGGAGAGGAGCGATCACAAGGGAGAGAAAGTCACAGAAAGAAAACACTAGTAAGTTATGAAATTCATCCACATCCAAGGGACCAGGAGCACATCAGACCATCATGGCGGCTCTCCAGAAGGAACAACGGAGGCCTCTCTCAAGGGGCTCACCCATGATAGGACTTGCAAAGCTCAGCTTTATTCAGACTCAAAATAGCAAGCATGGATGTTCTTCAGGCATTGGCACTAGGCTCAGAGTTTGGGCCAGGTATAAGCCAGCTGTAGTTCGATGTTTTGCAAAGCTTAGGAAAGGAAGCATATTCCAAAGAACACGCTGGGACTGAGCTGCCGTTCCAGAAAGCCATCTTTGTTTTCACAAGATTATAAGGTCACAGGTGCCCCGTTGCCTAGAAGGTGGTTTGCTTGGTCCAGCTCTCTTGGCAATTCAGAGAAGTCCTTTACCATTTGACAGGCATAATAAAGGCCTCTAAAGAGGTCTAAAACCCTACCTTGGGGAGGCAGGTCCCAGCCATGTGCAGCCTTCCTTAGGTACTCTCCACAGCCCTCAGGGACCCTGTAGAGTTCTCTCTAGATGTTTGTAGCTACTTCCCTATCACACGTTAACATATATATGTTTTAACTTTACCAGTTTAAATAATGGTGACAATGAATGACAACCACAAAAAAAGCTTTGGCTAACCTAACAGTCATGCTGGAGAGACAGCTCCGTGGCTAGTGGCATGAACTGATCTTTCAGAGGACCTGGGTTTGGCTCCCAGCACCCACATGGCACCTCGCAATTACCTCTAACCTCAGTTTCAGATACAACACCCCCTTTTGGCCCCTCCAGGCACTGCACACACATGGTACACAGATATACATGTAGGCAAAATGCCTACACACATAAAATAAGTAAATCTTTTAAAAATATTTTTAAAATATTCTTGGATGCCTAGGTATTGCAATATTCATAGATTCAAGTGCTGAAACACAATCTTTATAGATGAAGAGAGCACATATTTCAGTGGAGGGTGTTATGCTTGGGCTCCTGATGAATGATCCTTACTGGGTCCCTGAATGCTATATTTTCTTCCATATTTCACAATTAATATTTCAGTTTGGAGGATGAGACTATAATAGCCTACTGAAGATATTTTCCCTAGGATGATAGAATTCATATTAAATTATCTAGAAGATTCCACAATTGTCTGGATATAATTAAGATCTAATGTTCTTCAAACCAGGTTTGTATCGTGACATACATGGCTCCCTGCCTCCAACCACGGACCCAAAATAGAAAGCAATGCTACTTTAGGAAAGGTGATTACAAAGATCGCCATAGCTCGAAGTGGTACCCAGGCTTTACTGGGCATCTAGACAGTCTGGGGAGACAGGCTGGGGAGACAGGCTGGGGAGACAGGCTGGGGAGACAGGCTGGGGAGAGTGGAACAGATGTTTGATTGCTGATTCTAATAAAACTGGAAGCTCTGGCCTCTGGCCTCCCAGTTTTCTGTGGCATGGCTGTGATGAGCTGGACTGGAAATCTCTCCCACTTACGATCTTATCACTGAGAATGGGACTGGTACCCATTAATAAGCTCTCTGGGGTCAGAACTTTGGAGATGTGACACTTTTCAGGCCAAAATCTGTCAGAAAATCCAGAATGAGCTAACCAATTTCTCTCCTCAGGAGAGAAGAGAAAATATTTCCACCTTCCTGGACAAGGACTTTTGGCACTTTGAATGATGGCACTGGGGCAAGGGAAAGATGGATTATGTACTTCCTAAAGAAACAGGTTTCAAGAAAGAAGCCCAAACGAATCACAAACTGCTGTGTTTTCCTCTCGGTGGCCTTCATCTCCCTCCTCTTTCAGAGAGTGGATGGAAGTATTCTCGTCAGCAATTCCTCCTCCACCAGGCAAAAGGAGCTGTTGTGTTGACACATTTAAATACACACAGACGAGAGTTTTTGAGCAGTGAGTGTTTTTTGAAAACCTGTTCTTAATTATCCAGAGTGCTTACATTTTTCCTGGCATCATCTTCCTCTCCGTCCTCTTCCCGGCACATCTTTACAGGCGGAAATTAGCAGGGTCAGGTTGTAACTGGTTGCTGTCTTGTCTGTGAGGGGTGTTGTTGAAGACCTTGTTGCGATCACTTCAGCCAGCAAATAAGCCTAGCTGGCAAGCTTATGTGGCGTCCCCCAGAAAGCCACATTCTGAACTCTTCTGAAGGGGGCGTTTTTAATGCCCCTCAATTATTATTTTCCTTCTTGGCAGTAACTTATCTAGGCAGAAAGCAAATGAAGTCTCAAGCAATTTAGACAGAACACACTCACAGTTATGGTTTTAGAGCTTCAGCTGCCAGAAGGCAAGGGAAGTGTAGACATCACGGTAACAGGGAAACCATAGACTATCAGCTTCCTATTGCAAATCTTGGTGGGAGACGGGTAGGGACCCAAGGACGCCGTGAGAGGTTGTATAAAAGGCATATGAAGTCCAGAGTAACCGTGTGCTGTTTGACATTTGTGCAGCTGCGTCAAGAACCCCAACGCCTCACACCTAAGAGGTGGCAAAGCCTCTCTTTTAAGAGGTGAAATTCAGAAAGATGCAAATGACAGTTAGTTCCTCAGCAGAAAACCAGATCATGTCAGGTATAAGAGTGGTTGGGAGCAGAGACTCCAGGGACCAGGTGCCACTTAGCTGCTAGAGATCCACTCCCCCACCTTGCCACCTACACAGATGGATTTGGACTCTGCTCATGCTCATGGTGTGGATGGAAGGCAGAGTTCATCCTGATCTCACCATTATGCTGATGGTGCAATGTGACTAGTGTTGGTCCAGAGCCCAAACATGCCATCACCAAAAGAGAAGCTGGCGTGATGGGGTCCATTCATCTGAGAATGAAGGTTGCCCTTGCCAAGGAAGCCTTCTGACCACCACACATGTAGCAGGTGCAGGAAGAGACACAGAGAACTGGAATGTAATCAGGTTTGTGAAAACAGACACATTCATATAGCAGCTAGAAATGAGTCAGACGTAATGCAAAACCAGCATGAAGAAGCTGTTCGTTGGATTTTCAAAGGTGGGAGAAGGGACCGGGGAACAAAATGGGTTCGGTGTGGACACACTAGTTTTATGGCGGCAGATGGATATCCAGGAAGACACGGCAATCGGTGGGCTGGGAATATGCACCTGAGAATCCCACAGGGCAACGGTCAGACATTTGGATGTTAATAGCTTATGAAGGCAGGTAAAGAGAGGGACAGGGGAGGGAAGAAGCAGAAGGCAAGAGCACAGAAGCAAAATGCATGTCCAAGGGGCACAAAAGGGACAGATGGAAGGCCGAGGGAGGTCGGGACAGCCTGACGGCTCAGGTGGCTAGAAGAAAATCTCTAGAAGGCAGCAATAACAACGGTGAATTTACAGACTTTATGGTCAGTAAAGGTCAACAGCCTTCAGATGGCTGATTTCAGTTGTGCTGAGTGATGGAACTAGACTGGGAATAATGGTGGGGAGACTAGGGCTGGAGGGGGTGCCTTGGTGGGTAAATGGCTTGCGACACTCAGGATCTGAGTTTGATCTCCCACACTCACGGCTGGGCATGGTGACCCATTTCTGTAACCCTAGGACTGGTGGGAAAGCGATAGACAGATTCTGAGGGTTTACTAGCCAGACAGTCTAGCCAAAACAGGAAGCTGTAAGTCCAGTGAAAAAACTCGAAGAAACTGGAGTGATAAAGTTACCCAACATAGACTTCTGTTCTCCATGCAATCATATGTGCATACACACACACACACACACACACACACACACACACACACACACACACACATACACCCTACACATAGTAAAAATCCATTAAAAAAAAAGTTAAAACCTACCAGTTATCTCATAAACCCTGCATGCCCATGCTAATAAAATCCCCTCAAAAGTCAACACCGGCCTCACTTTCATTGAAGTCTCTCTAAGCTCTTCTTTATGGTTTAATATTGCACTACACAGCTCTTCAGCTTTCTCACCTTTATGTGTCTCTACTAATCTAGATGTTTTCCTTCTGACCCTTCACAAATTTTCTCAAGGTTAACTCCTTTGATGAGGACAAGTTGTCCTATGAAATGGCTCATTATGGGTTTTTGCTCTAACTGCTACCTGGGCATGGAGTTAGATAGGTCCTGTTGCATCTCCATGGAGTTACTGTATCGATCACCAGCTTAATGTTTTAATATTTATTTTAAAAATCATGTGTGTGCATGTAGGTGCATATGTGGATATGGACATGTGAGTACAGGTCAGAGATGTTGAATCTCATGGAGTCACGGGCAGTTGTGAGCTACCTGACATGGGTGTTGGGATGTGAACCCAGATGCTATGGAAGAACAGAAAGAGCATAGTCATTTAGACATCTCTCCAGCCAGGAGTCAATCATTATTTTCCTTTCTGACACTTGGTTTCAGTTGCACCAAGAAATATAATTTTAATGTTAGTTCTCAAACCTTTTAAAAGTAAGGTTTTAGTAACTTTGGTTAACTGGAATTTACTTAGGAAAAAAAAATGCAATTATTCGCCAAACTTTGGAGACTGGCTGACATGCTTCACTCCGTTTGAGGTTTTACTGGAAAGCCAATTTAGCTAGGTATAAAAATCTTAGCTCCTATTTCTTTACTTCATCATCTTAAACATGTTATTCCATTTTATTTTGCCATAAAGCACAGTTGGAGAACAGTCCAATGAGAGTGATTTTTGGCCTTATAACTTATTTGATTTTTGACTGTGTGCCTGTGTATGTACCATGTGTGTGGGGATACCTCAGGAGGCTAGAAGGAACAGTTAGATTCCCTAGGCCTGGACTTACAGAGGGTGGAAAACCACCCAACAGGGGTAGTGGATCCTCTGCAAGAGCATCAGGTGTTCCTTACCACTGAACATCTCTCCAGAGATGTTCTTACATGTTCTTACATGTTCTTACATGTTCTTACATGTTCTTACATGCCTCTTATACTTTGCCCACATACTCCCTTCCATGATGTTCTTTAAGGCCTTACCTCTTCATATCGTTCTAGAAGCACCAGAACACTGACTTTTAGAGTGGGCAAGCATTCAAGCTACAGTATCTTCTTCACTGTGGCTCTCTTCCTTCAGTTGTTAGGTTTCCTAATTTTCTTCTTTTTGTTTTCTTTCTTGTGTCTTTGTGGGGTTTGTTTTTGTTTTTATTTTGAGACAGGGTTTTTCCGTGTAGCCCTGGCTGTCCTGAAACTCATTCTGTAGATCAGGCTAGCCTCGAACTGAGAAATCCACCTGCCTCTGCCTCCCAAGTGCTGGGATTAAAAAGGCATGCACCACCACAGCCTGACTACGTTTCCTATTTTCTAATCTTGGTCTTTGGCACATCTTCTCTTCATATAGTTTTCAGAATATACGTCTGCTTGCTCTCCCAGCTCTCTCACCTCCACGTTCTTCCACCTTTGAACCTGATTCTTGCCTTACATCTATTTTGCACAATTTGAGTTTTGTTCTCAACAGCTTGTCCTTTGCAAGTGACAGTCCTGGCAGGTCTTACTAAGGTTTTAAGAAGGTAGACTTTCTTTAGGTCACACCATGGACTTCTAACCCCATGCTGATGGAGTGCGCCAAACCATTCTCTGGTGAGCAAGCACATGTTGAAATCTGGGGACTCTTGGCACATAGGCTCCATTCTTCCTCCTCTTACTTGTTCCTGCTAATTTATTGCTGCTATCACTCAGTTCCTTGTTGCTGTTGAAAGTCTATTTCCCACTAAATCAAAGCTCATCAGCTTGATTTGTTGACAATATTCATGTGTTTTGATTTTGCTTTTTTTGCTCTATTGGAGGAAGATTAAAGAGATTCAAAATTTTCTATTATGGCAGACTAGCCTAAGACATTTCTACATTTGCATGCTTTTGATATGGTAAGAAATTTTAACCATATGGTATGTATTATTCAGAGACAAGAGCAAAATACGATGACAGACATTTTGACATATTAGTTGAATGGACATCTCTACAGTGAGTGAAACTTGGATTCTGACCTCGTCCATCTTCAGTTCTAGAATTCTGTAGCTTGTCTCAAAGCAGCCTGAATAATGAAGGACACAGATTGGCATCTATTAGACCTGGGTTCAAATCATCCAGGCTCCCTTGTGTCCTTCCCTCTCCTGACAGAAAGCTGGAGATGACATCACCTGTGCGAAGCCAAGCTCCATGCCCACAGTAGACTTTCTCATTCTAAAATTCACTTATTATGAGGGGACATGTGTGGCCATGAGAGGAAATTCTGTGGGAGTCATTCTTCTTCTACCAGCTATCAGGCAGGGCCACAAGCAATTTTATTGGCTCTTACTTGCCCTTTCTTGCTTTCAGAATGAAATGACTTAAGGCAACTCAAGTATACACTGAAATATCCTCCGATGTATTACTGCTGAGCTGCAGTCTTGAAGCACCCAGAGATATTGGCTTACTCGTGCTATTCGTATAAATATGTGTATATAAGAAATGACTACTAAGGCAGACAAGGGACAGGCCCTTATGTAGCTTTTCTTCCAATTCTGTCCATCAGGGAGGATTGGGCAATTGATGACAGTCTGGAAAGGTCCTAGGAGCTATACTCTGGGGAATCTGCTGACACAGCCTGAAGTGGAAAGTGTTAGTAACACAGCCCCCACTCTCTCTGCCTTGCATCACCCTAACAAACTGGTGTAAAATACAAAATTACCACAGCAATTATCTGAAGGGGGTTTTCACTCTACTCCAGACCCTGAGCATCTCAAACCTTCCAGTGTGTGAGGTGTGGAGGACGGCTTCTGTGATGAACGCCCTGTTTACATGTGACTCTGAGAATCCCTAAGTTACAAACATGAGATGGTCAAACACTCCAAAAGAGAAGCCCAGACAATTTCTTCTTCCTAAAGGTTGCCTCACCAGAAGATACTTTAAAGTTTTCTCCTTCTTTGCTGCAGCCAACACAACAGGTTACCTGGGCTCTCAATCACCAGCCCTCTAGCCTCCCCCCAGCCCCTGCCCCATAAGCTCTGTGTCTTACTCTGCTTGGTACTGTGATTTATTTGCACCCCATATTCAGTAACTAATTGAATAAGTCTACGTTTTGCACCCCCAATTGTGCATACTGCAGTACCTAATTTTATCATATAATTCTGCCACTACATATTTCTGGGATGAGACTGGGAACGTGCATTTCAAAGACACCTATTTGAAACAGCTCAATGGCTCAGTGCCTAAAGGTGCCTGCTACTAATCCTAATGACATGAGTTTGATCTCTGGGATCCACTTCTTCCATTTTGTCAAAGAACCAACTTCTGCAAAAAGTCCTCTGACCTCCAAGTATGAACCACCACGCACGCGTGCGCGCGCACACGCGCACACACACACACAAATAAATAAAAAAAATATTTTTAAAACACCTATTTTAGAAAAAATATACCTCTGGGTAGTTATTATTATTATTTGTGTCTAAGAAAGTAGGAATGTTGAGACTATTGGAAATAAGTTTGAGTGATTCCTGAGTGTTGGGTTTTTAAATTTTTTAAAATTAATTCAACAAATATATATTAGCTATATAATATTTCAGAAACTCCTAGTAATAGGTAAAACTGTGTCAAACCACTACCAGGATCCTGCCTTCAGTTGGAGAAGACAGGTTGTAAATAAATAAACAAAACGTAGACGTTAGCTTGTCAGGTAATGATAGAGACTCAGAAGAAAAAGTAAACATGAAGAATGAAGTGGGTAAAACAAGACAGAATGGAGTGACCTTACAGAGAACAGAGAAGGAAGGAGAGAGAGAGACAGTTATCAGATGTTGCTTCTTGTTTGACTTTCTAAGGTTCACACACAGAGAGGGAGAGAGAGAGAGAGAGAGAGAGAGAGAGAGAGGCACAGACAAAGAGACAGAGAGACCGAGACAAAGAGACAGAGAGACTGTCAAAAGATAACAGTCAGTGGAGAGGAGATGTAGGCTATGCAGCACTGGAGAATCAGAAAGACAGTGTTCCCTGTAGAGGGAGGTATGGGCACCAAGGCTCTGCAGTAGGACCGTGTCCCAGGACAAAGTCCTTAGTCATTGCTTATTTACTTCCTTTCAGAATTTTGATGAGCACCATTAAGCAATAAAGGCACCCAGAGTCCAGATTCCCTTTTATGTCTACCAGGCATCCCAAATGTGGAATCTCTAGTTCCCAGCTCCCAAACTAGCTACTGGTATCATAGGCTTTTGCGTCCGTCTGTAATCGGCTACCGCAACCCTTCCCTCTATTTCTTATGCTCTTTGTGCACCTCACAGAGTCCATTGGTAAACCTTGTCAGTTCCTAGAATATGCCCAGGCTCCTGACACTTGGCTCAGCCAGCAATTGCTTGCCTAGAAATCATGAGGACTTGAGTTCAAGCCCCAGTGGCCCCCATAAAATGGCCAGGTGCGGTAGTGTGCGCTAATAATCCCAACACTGGGAAGTGGGGACTGGTAGGGTCCCAGAACTCATTAGCTAGCCAAGCCTAGCCGGAGCAGTGAGCTCTGGGGTCAGTGGGAAACTCTGTCTTAAACTAAGGTGAAGAGGAATTGGGGTAAGTACCCAGTGTTGACCTCGGGCCTCCACATGTGCACACTGGCCCCCACAAACACTCAAACACACATGCATCTAGGAGGATTCTTCCTGACTTGAGGCGGTGAGATACAGCTGTGCAGCATGCTTTGTAAGGCAGGCCTGCTCCCGAACAGCAGAATGTATCTTGAACTTCCCAGCTCCAAGTTCGACTTCCCATATATTACAGGAGCCCATCGCTTGATGAAATCCTAGAACCTTTACACAGAGCCAATCATTGCTGTTTTCCTTAACTTCATCTATAAGCTAGATACCCTTCCAGATCAAAGCATGTAGAGGCCTAAGCATTGTGGAGTTTCTTAAACACTTCCATGTCTGTACCCATGCCCACACATGTGCACACACGTGTGTGTGTGTGTGTGTGTGTGTGTGTGTGTGTGTGTGTACAAATGCATATGGACATCAGAGATTATCATTGGGTGATTTCTATTTTTTGAAACAGGGTCTTTCACTGAACTTGGAACTGGTCAATTCATTCAGTAAAGTTGACTGACCAATAGGCTTCAGGGATTTATATGTGTCTGCCTTCCCACGCTAGGTTGATATGCCTGCCTATGCATGACTGATGTTTTACACGGGGGCTGCATATCCAAATTCAGGCCCCCATGTATACACAGAAGGCAGTTTACTAACTGCACCATCTCCCCACTCCCTGGAAAGCTTCTATGAATCAGAGTCACATGATTTTGTACTAGACAGGACAGATGAAGAGAGTCTGATTCGTTTTGTAGAGGTGGGAAGCTAAAATCACCAGGATTGCCTGAGTTGGGCTGGCAGTGGTGCCTGTTACCAGGATATAGAGGAATCCCTCTGGCGGTGCCCACCTGCTCTTGTCCTCCTCCTGGCAGCCAGGATGTTGCAAAAATGATCAAATATCTCTCTGTGTTGCAAAATTGATCAACTCCCCATCAGAGCTACAGACATTCTCCATTCCCTTCTAAGAGAATCACCATTTAAGTCTTAACTAATAACAAACCCAAACCCAAAAATCCTGCCCCCTTCCCTGCTGTAAGCTCTTTGGTATAGTGACCTCAAAAAAAAATGGAGCTACTCATCTTGGGAGATGCTTCTGTTGTTTTTCTGAAAATGAGACTTTAAGGAAAATTTGTGACCGCTTAACATAATTTCCCTCACATTCTCAGGCTACAAGAAGCAGTGCCTCGAAGCAAGGGAACAGATGGTAAGAGAGAGGTCCGTAAATCACTGCTCCCGCCCCTCCCCAATCCGTAGAGCGACCATTAATTTGTACATCTCAGTAAAAGCCAGTGTGCCAAGCACCTGCTTGGCCAGAGCCAGGCAGAGTCTGCTTCAGTTTAATGTGAAAAGGGATTTTATCATCCATAAACCATTTCACCCAAATCTTAGTGGCCAGCAGCTTGCCGAAGAGGCAGCAGCCATGGCTGCCCAATGCCTTCTGCTCTCCAGGCACCAGAACAGCTAAGGAAGAGAGAAGAGTGTAGATGCCCACAAGGGCCAGGCTGGGTGCTGAAGAGTCTGCAGAAATGTATGCATGAGGCTAGGACTCAGGCCAGAAGAGCTGTGGCTGCATCAGCAAACTCAGCTTCCACCAGCAAGTGTAAAACACACCTAAAGCAAAGAAAAATGAACCATGCTAATTTGCAACCCCCTCACCCCACTGCCAAAAAAAAGAAAAGGATGAAGGGAGGAGAAAAAGGTGGCAGGCACAGGGTGGGTGTGGGAGGAGCTTTGCTGCTTGAATCTGCCTATTTCTCTGGTGTAAACACTCCTGCCTTGGCAAATTTCTAGCTACTAATAAAGAGTTGAAAAACAGACAAGATCCTCTCCGTTCAACAGTCACCTCTCTCAAGCCTGTACCCATCCCGTTTTATCAGTTTATCATCCAATCTCATTTTTCTGTCCTCAAAGTGAAAGATACAGGCCAAAAAGTAATAATGAGAATGTTGGACAGATACTTAAGCCCTGTGACTAGATTCTGCAGAATTCTCTCTAATGTAGATAGATGCTCAAAGGTTTTTGGTTACGGGTACGCCCCAGGAATTCTCAAAGTGTCACCCGAGACCCCTCTGTGCCCTCAAGTCTTCCTCTATGATGAGATCAGCCTGAGATGTTATGAACACTTTTCTCTTTTATTCTCCGGGGAGTGTACAGTTGGATTTTCCAGTTTGATGTTGTCTTATTATCACACATCGGAAACTGTAGCAGAGGTCGCACGCAGCTGCCTCGCCCCACAGAAAAGACCAGCAAGACTGTCACATGATGACATTCCTCTGCATTTCCTGTTTATTAAGATGTAGCGATTTTTTTCACACGCATACTATTTACGTTCACATAAGCTAGGTCGGTGCTTATTGACTCTAGATAAACTATTGATCCACTCCACGGGGAGCATGGAATGGGACCCCACCTCAGAAGGTGCTCCAAAACTCTTCAGCTTTACTTGCTATTTATAGTTAGTATTGTCAGCTTAATACAGCCTTCAGTCACCTGAAAAGTGTTTCAGCTGAGTTGCCTGCAAACATGTCTCTAGAGGATTAGTTTTGATTGTTAATTGAAGCAGGAAGGCCCAGCCCACTGTGGGCAGCACCATCCCTAGGCAGATGGTCTGGGTCTGCATAAAAAACCTATCTAAGTATGAGCCTGTGAGCAAACCAGAGAGTAAGCCAGCAAATAGCATTTCTCCATGATTTCTGCTTCAAGTCCTGACTGAATTCATGCCCTGATTTCCCTCATTAATGGACTATGACCTGGTAGTGTAAGCCAGATATAGACCCTTTCTGTGCCTACACTACTTTTGGATACCGTGTCACAGTGACTGAAATAAAGCTAGACCAGTAATGAATATTGATAGAAATGGCCCTCACAAACAAACACATCTTAGTAACTTTCAAGCAATGCTAAGGAACTACTTTCTAAGACCCAAATGCTTGTTCATCGGCACTGTGACAAGTCCCATGAGTGCATCACTTGGAGAGAAGATTCAGAGTCCACCAACCATGCTTGTACCATCTCCATGATAGCTGGCATCCCACTGAAGGATCACTACAAATCCAAGTGGCTTTCCCTTCCACTGGACTACAGGAGCCAGCTCTATCATGGGCTCAGAGAAGACCCATGACATCTAGACAGACAGCCCTCAGGAGGCACTAAGAGGAAGCCACTTTGCTGGTTTGTCATTGATGGGGCTGTGACATGTCCACATAGACCATCTGTGCATAGGTACATGTGGCCCCAATACTCAAATTATGAATATCAGCCTGTTTCTGGCTAACCCCATTTCCTGTTTCCAGATACATAGTCACTGTCTGAAACTGAAAGTTGGCTCTAGGTATGTAGATAAGGAGCTGTTAGTGGCACACACAGTAAGTCACCCTTGTCATATCTTATGGCTATCTGCAGTCATCACCTGCTTATTTAAATTCACACTTGTGCCTTAATTTCAGAAGGCTTTGTGAATGGCAGGGAGATTTCCCCCCAAAGTTATAGCTTCCCAGCAGATTTGCGATTGTATTTTAAGCCAGAGGGGCTGGTTGGAAGTCAAGTGTAATAGAAAATGTTTTTCCTGGTTCTGACGCTTCCAAGAGAGGGACCTGGAAGCTTTTGAGGCCAGACCCTTATACGCTGTACTGAGGAGTCGGGAACAAGTTCCCTAGCAACTGAGGGACAGCTGGTGACTTCCCTGTTTGCTTTATCGATCTAAGAGAGTTTGAAATGGATTCTCTGTCTGCTCTCATGTTGATGTGTCTGCAGGAAGCAGAGATGCAGGGCAGCAATGGCAATCCTGCAGAGTAGCTGTTCCCTGTCCCTCCCGAAACCAAAGGCCAGACAATGCAGAGGTTTGAGCTTCTGCTCAGAGCCTGTGGCATAGCTGCTACTCCTATGAAGGGAAGCCTCTAGAAAAGCAACCATGGTGGGACTGGACTTGACTAGATGTGTGTTTGGTATGATGAGGTACAGGAGAGGGGAACAAGTTAGAAGAGCATTGAAATCCTGGGTTAAGTCCACATTTATTCTCTAGACAGCTTTATCCAAAAGGGTGTTGTGATGCCCTGTTGGACTCCTATGTTCAGTTCTCAGGATTCCAAGGTCACAGATGAAAAGGCAGTGACGTCATAGGCAGCGGTGACCTCAAGAGGTGGGTATGGCACAGCATGGAGTAGAGGTTTGGGGGCAGGGAGTCTCTGTGGCCATCATGGCCAGCAGAGTGTCCATCAGCATGAAGCAAGAGGCAGTATGGTTCAACAGGACTTAGTAGCTCTGTAACAGGATCAGGAGCCTTAACCCAAATACCACAGGTTGGAAGCCCACGCCCCCTGCCTACTTCCGGTAGCCTCTTGGCACTGGCACTAAGGCACTCTTTGATTTTCCTAATGGTTAAGTGTAAGAAATGATAACCATATTTTTTTTATGGGTGTAAAGATAGCACAGCTCTTCAGAACACCAGGTGTTTGGGCTCCACTTGGGTCCTCTGCTCTTTTCTCTTATCCCTTACCACCTGTAATCACAAAGGAATTCCTCTCTTTGCTAATTGTCTCCCTCATCCTCCCAGCTGTCACTCCTAAGAATGACTCTTCTGCCCGCCCCTTTCTGAAAACCCAGAGACTAACCACAGACCACGATAAATGTGCCATATGTTTGGAATGAGTGAGTCCCTGAGATGGAGTTTTTAAACGTTGTAAAACTGACCTTAATTGCTAATTGTGCGAGAACAATTGCTTTTAATCTGCCATTTAGTAGTGACAACTGTATCAGGATCCAAATGACATCTCGGTCTCTAAATGGAGGTGGCTGCCCTCTAAACGTGGCTACTAGCTTCCCAGTGGCCATTAGCCTTTGTCTCCCCCACACCAGGGGATGGAGAAGTATGTTGGTGGGTGCAGGAGATAATCCCCATTTGCTTCAGTAGTAAAATAGCACAAACAGCATGAGTATTCTGTGAGGCTGTGATTAGATTCAAAAGATCAAAGCTGAGACTAATAGGGCCCACGGCTCCCCTAAATGGTATTTTTAACTGATGTGAGGAGCTGGAGATCTCAGGAGGAATCTTGGTGAAGTGTTTGTATCAGGAGGGCAGAAGGGCTTATTGCTGAAGCTTCAAAGCAGGTTCTGAGCTTCCATTATCTGGTGTGGGCCCTCCTCAGCCTGTCCATTTTCAGCCATTTAGATGCGATAAACGTGCACGCCACCCACAGCAGGTCTCACGGGCCACAGTAGTTAATGGTCCTTGATCTTTTATCAGCCTGCTAATCTCTACACTCAGGTGTTTTCCTTTCAGTTATTAAAATGTCAGTGGGCATTCTAGAATTTTCCATCTCACCAGGATTCTAGAATGTTTCAATTTACAGGATTAGGATGAGGGTAAAAAGGACACTCACTCCAAGCCAATAAATCATAAATAAATATGACTCGGTAAGCAAAATGAATAACACATTGATTGGTCTTAAAAATTAAGACTGGTGTAAAATAAATGCACAATGTGCAAAATATCAAAATTTGAAATAAAGACCCTTAACGGACATCATAGTTAAGCAAGAGAGGTTGTGATGGCTTTCCATTACCATAACAAACACCTGAAATAATCCACATCAGTCATGGGAAGGTTTATTTGGGCTCGCCATGTGGAGTACTCCAGCCACGGCACTGGAATCTATTGCTAGACAGACATCCCATGGGAGTGTTTGGTGTAGGAATCCACTCACCCCAGACAGCTGGGAAGCAAAGAGAAGAAAGATCTGGCATCCCAGGATCTCATTCATGTGACCAGCGACCTACCGGGCATTCATGATCCCCTTCATGTCACCAGTGACCTACATTTCTCCCAGTAGGCTCCAGAACCTGCTGATACCATGGGTCTATCTCCGAACGTTAGCTGTGAGTGAGGCTGAATTGTTTAAGAGACGGAAGCCTGTCTTTAGATGGGTCATTGGTATCTTGGTTTCCGTGGCAACACTATGAGACACACTATGCTTGGGTTTGATGAAGATAGCTGCCGCGGACATAACTAGCAAATGTGTTTGTGGTACTAAGGATTAAAAATAAGCAAGCAAAAGATCCTTTGAGAACATTCATTCCCTTTGACCTTTTAATATTTTCTCTTCTTGATTCACAGAAAGGAACACCCTAGAAATACACGCAAAGACATTCAGTACAGCCTCTATCACAGTCTTATTTTAGGGCAAAGAGAAGTCTGGAACCAGCCTTGTATCCCACTATAGGAAGTGGCTTCCTAAATGCCAGTACAGCCACATGGTGGCATGAGTTATGCTCATTCAAATTCAATTTTGAAGACTGGTCAATGGCACAGAAAAATACTCATGAGTATTATTAGTTTAAATAATGATATGGGTGTCAGTCAGCTTTCCAGTGCTATAACAAGTGACCAGAAATAATCAACTTCGAAAGAGAAAAGGTCATCATCCGCTTTGGTGACGTCAGCCTGCAATCAACTGGCCCCCATTGCTTGAAGCCTGTGTCAAGTGATTATATCATGGCAGGAAGTCCTTTGGGTGGCATTCTAATTTGATGTAGGCGTTTGCTAATAGGATTCTATGAATAACTGTTGCCTATAGAGAGAAATCCTGTTTTGGCTACATTGTGTCCTTTTCCTTACAAATCTTTATAATTAACCACACTGGAGATTTGAGGAGGAACCAATTACTTTGCCATCCATCTAGCAAAAGAGGAACTGGAGGGGGCTGTGGCTCTCCAATCCCCTTCAAGGGCTTCCAAGAGCTCCCACAGAATAGCTCCCTCCAGCCACAGTCTCCCTTAGATGATATTTTTCTCCAAATCGAAACATTGCCTCCAATAGGGAGGGTGAAGCTCATGCATCCAGGAAATTAACAAAAGGTTTCACAGAAACTCGGGAGATTCTTCAGGGCCCCTCCTTGGTGGTGTGAAAGGAAACGAAGAGTTGCCGGGGGAGGCAGACTGACCAGCCCAACTGTCAGTGGGCCGGGTGGGGGCGGGGCACACGGGGGACAACATGACAGACATTGATGGACATAGAGAAACAGAGAGAAAGAGAAAGAAACAGACAGACCAGGTCAGAGAGAGAGAGAGAGTCAGAGAGAAAGAGACAGAGACAAGAGAGTGACAGAGACAGAGACAGAGGCACATTCAGATAGAGGCACATTCATGGTAGAGCTGCACAGTGAGCTTCCAGGCTGAAGCCTTTGGGAGCTGTTGCCCCTGTCAGGGCAGGGTTTTGTGTGATGCAGCTGCTTTTGAGTTCTCCCTGCTCCTATCATGATCCCTCACCCACACTCCTGCCAGTAACCCTAATAAAATCAGTGCCGTCCATTAGGGGTGTGTGTGTGTGTGTGTGTGTGTGTGTGTGTGTGTGTAAGCATCTGTCACACATCTCCACCTGCTCCACATCCTCCATCTTCTGCAGATGACACCCTGTGATCAAGTCTTTTACACACAGTCTTGGGAGTGGGGAGGGGAATCCAAGGTCCAAGCTGTAGAAAGAGATACGTGAAAGGAATGTCTGTAGGTTATAACACTAGAATGTTTTGTATTTCAGAACAAGCCAAAAATGCCCTTGTTAGTACAAGTTTCTCCTTTGAAAATGAAGGGGCCGGTGTCCAATCCTTACAGACTCACAGCTATTACCATTCATTCAGAAAGACACATCAAATCACCAAATAGCCAGCCTGGCTGGAAAATAACACCTGTTCTCTCTGTGTCTTTCCCCTGCTGGTATGGTGAGGTTCCTGAGAGGAATACAGAGCAGGGGAGACTAGAACATCACCTCTTGCTATTGACTGATGTCCAAAACACAGTTGGAACTGACGAGCAATTGAGTTGTGTTTTCTCTAGAGGTATTATAGTTCCTTAAAAAAATTTAGAAAAATCAGCAATGACCTTGAAGCCAAGAAAGAGATGACCTGAGATGCTAATCTGCTATAGCTTCCAGGCTTGTTTTGTTGCTGTTGCTTGTACTCATATTCTTGGAGATGTGAAAATGGATGGGGGTAAAAAAATTTGATACTGTCGTTACCCCAATACCAGTCACTGGGTTTGGGGGTGAGTCGAGATGGCCATGTGGTACTGTCACCTGTCTTACATGGCAGCTTCCTAAGATATAGGCACTCTTCAACTGAGTGATATGTCCAGGCAAAGTTGGCTGTGAAATCCCATTTTTTTTCCACTAGAATGTATCCTCACCATTAGACGAATCTTTATAGGGCTGGGGGTATGGCGCGGTGGGTGAAGGGGCTTGCCTCTTAGCCTGATAACCCGAGTTAGGTCATCAGAAACCCATGTGGTGAGAAAGATAGAACAGACTTCCGCAGGTTATGTGCTCTCATGTCCACATGTGTGCCAAGGCACATGTGTGAGGAGACACAGATAGATACGTACGCATGCGCGTATACGTGCAGACACACACGGATTTGCAGAAGCACACATATACATACACTAACTGAATATAAAAATTACTAAAACTTGATAATTAAGCTTCAGATGGATTTGGAAAGACAATTTTACTAGCTAGGGCTGAGGAACAATGGGCACTGCCACACTGCCCTAATCCTCCAGGGCTTTGTTCCCCACCCTAGAGACCATCCTGGCAGACAGGCAATTTTATTTCCTTTGGTTCTTTAAGAACACACCAGACCCGTATTTTCCAATCACAAGGTGTAAATGCCAGCCAATTGCATATGGAAGACGTGGCAGATACCCAGGCGTGGACTTTACATTTTTCTCAAATACCGCCTTCACCTACTGCTCCATCTCCCGGCCGAATGTAGAGCAAACCCTCACAGGGCAGAAAGAGTCACCTCTGCATGTTCACCTGAACTTCAGCTAAATCAGCAACATTTCTTCAACACAGTGTCAGTAAGAAATCAGCCTTTGTGGGTCACACTGTAGCACTCTTGGGGTTTATCTGTTACAGCAGCCAGCACTCCCTCATACCTTCCTTCCTTTCCATCCTTGTCTTCCACAGGCTGGTAGAACTGAGCTACAATGTATTTTCCTATGAGACTTACCCATCACAGTAGCTTTGGTAGCTGAAAAAGCCTCTCATGGGACTGAGGCTCTAACTCACTGGTAGAGCCCCTAACTAATGTGTGAGGCTCTAGGTTCACATCCCAGCCTCAAAAAATAATTTTAAATCCTCATGTTTGTGGCTGTACACATGCTGACAGAAATTAGTCCACATCTGTTAACTGTGTAGTGAGAGAATTCTGAGAGAAAGAATAATAAAATATGCTTTAGTTTCAGAAGTTAAACAATCATTCACATTTGTTTGTCCAGTCTCAAAAATTATTTTTAAATTATTTTGTCTTTATTAAATGTATGTGCATGCGTGTGTGTGTGTGTGTGTGTGTGTGTGTGTGTGTGTGTGTGTGTCACATGTGTACAGGGCTCCACAGAAGGTAGAAGAGTGTGTCTAATCCCCTACTGGTTGTGAACCACCAGATAAGGGTGCCCAGAACTGATCTTGGGTCTTCTGGAAGAGCAGAAACTACTGAGCCATCTGGCTAGCTTCAGTTCTCGATAATTCTAAGACTATCTGACCACATATGATATTAGTCCTTTTTGTCATTTACAGGAATAGGATACACCCCAGAACAGGGAAAATTGCACAGAACATGGAGCAAATCTGTGTCTTAAGGAAAAATAATAATACTTTTACCCAGCTTTTGAATATGTATAACTTCATCTGGGTTTTTATCTGCTACTTGAAAGCCATTAGCATCTCAAGAGCCACGTGATCAGACTGCTCTCCTGTGAAAGAAGGTTCATCAAGGCTAGCCACATCGCCATCTCTTGATGCCGTTTTTGGAGAATGAGATTTTACAAATGAACTGTGGCATGACCCATTCTCAATTGCATCCCTCAGCTGTGCTCTACCTGTTTGTGAGGATAACGAATCTGTGAAGAAGTGGGTTCTGGTGACTGCTTCGGGAGTAAGGCGTGAACCAGAGGGAGATGGGTAAGGACCTTCATACCGTTTCAGGCAGCATTTCCCACTGGTGTCTGCACACGGGTACCAGTTCCATCACAGCCATGCCCCGACTTCAAAATCCACAGCCTGTGAGAGCAATGGACGGCATGTCTTTCTTTGGTTCTCCATTACAAGCTGAATTTGCAGCCCAGATGTGGCTTCTGTCTCCTCTGAGGAGATGGATTGGTCCTCTGCCTTGGAGCAGCGCAGGTTGGTAGTAAGGAAAAGCCATCCATTTCTCCATGTGACAGGAGGCTGGCCACAACGGCAGCTGTGATCACATTTGCTCCTGTTGCTGTGAACATTTGGGACACTAAAATAAATTGATTGGTCCAAACGATTCTTTGCTTTCCTCACCATGTCATCCTAATGGGGAATCCATCCCCCTTTGAGCTGCATTACTGCTCCAGCGGCATTATGGCTTTTAAAATTACTCCGCCTTGTATCGGATCAGAGCTGGGGTTATTGGATTATAGGACAGAGTCTGGGTTCCGCCAAAGGCCATCTTTCCTAAAGGCTCAGGGCTTCTCCGTCCATTATTCTTTCATTAAGTCTAGAGCTGTGAATTGGGCTTAAGATTCCTTCCTCATTCATCTCTGATGCTGTTAACCCCTTCTGAGGGAGTAGTTACGGACCATCTACTGTATGCCCTGTATTCACTCAAGGAGCTTATTCCCTATGCACAATGTAAAATTCATTTTTACATTTATCCACTTATTTAGTGTGTCTGTGGGGTGGGTTTACACGCCACAGTGCACAGACACAGTACACATAGGGAGATCAGAAGGCCAATTGCTGGAGTCGGTGTTCTCCTTCCACCATGTCAGTCCTGGGAATTGAACTCAGGTCATCAAACTTGGCAGCAAGCGCCTTTGCCTACTGAGCCATTTCACGAGCTCTAGAACTGATTATTTTTTCTTTTACTATTTTGTTTTGGAGAAACAGCCTACACTACCTTAAAATGTGTCCTTGCATGTCACCTGCTATTTATCTTACATTTTATCTAATAAAGCATACTTTTCTCATAACTGACATGCGCAATAACCTGATTTAATACAATACCTTCCTTTCATGGTCCCAATGTTTATCACTACCATGATTATGGCAAGTTTCAGTGGGAAACTGTACAAAGTTCTAGAACTGTGTCCTATATACATCTTGTCCTTCAGATAAACGACCTCATCCATGTCCATCATGGAGCTGCTATCTAAGAGAGTGCCATCCCTATCTACATACCCAAGGGCTAGCCCATAGGTGAAAGGGAGCCTTAGAAAGTTACCTTTAGTAGCTGTATTGGGCCTGAGATAGTTCTTATCCATTCCTCCTCGGCCGGTTTCCCTGGGCACTCTGTATCTGGGATATCTGAGAAGTCCTATCCATTAGGGAGAAGCTGCCTTCTACGAAAGCCTACTCACCCTGGACTACCCACAGCAGGAGAGGAAGACAAGCCATATCACGCAAGTAACAGAATATTACCCTTGGAAACAGAGGGAGAGCTCATGGGGCAGAGGTTAGTCCAAATCAGTCTTGGGTGTAGCAGTGGTGTGCCTGTGGTTCCTCTCTGTAGCTCCAGCTCACAGAGAGAGTAAGCAGGTTTGACAGGAGTGCTTGGGCCCATGTTATATTTTCCACACTGGACTAAGAGTAATCAAAGTGGCTAGAACAGAGCTCAGCACAATGGTGCACACCTGCAACCCCATCACCAGGAAAGCTGAGGCAGAAGGATTCCAAGTTCAAGGCAGCCTGGGCTATCTAGTGTGTTCAAGGCTAGCCTGAGCTACATAAGGATATCTTTATCTAAAGAAAATTGAAGCAACCTGCAGAGTCTGGGACAGAAGACTCAATCCATGCTTGTAAAAACAAACCATTAAGTCCAGTAAGAGACCAGAGGGCAGAGAGAGGACTGCCCAGTGGCTTCTCAGAGAAGCCATCTGGTGGCAAAGGGCTTTAGCTATGAGAGAAACTTGGGATGGGGCCTTGTCTGTGAAGTCCCTAAACAGAGTCTCTTTCCAGAGCAGGTCAGGCTAGCCAGCAGGATGCTGGAGGGAGGGGGCCTGACCGGCAGAACAGTGGCTAGATTCTGACACAAGTTCTGAGGCTATGCCAATAGGCCATCTTGTCCAAGTTGGAGGCTTTCTGTGGTCCCTGAATTAGGAGAGCCATTTATATGAAAAGTTACTACAGAATTCTAACTGCTTGTTCCAATGGATAAATACCACACGTCATGGTAGGGACAGAGAGCAAAGAAAAAAGGAAGAGAAAGAGGGAGACCAGAGGAAAAAATAGAGAAAGAAAGGACAGAAACGAAATGCAAAAGGTGCCACCTCACTAGCTTAGTTAATCTGGTTTGGATGAAATTTGGCTCCTGTGGGCTCATATATTTGAATGCTTTTCCATTCTGTTTGGGAAGGATCAGGAGGTGGCTTTCTGGGAGGAAATATGACACTGGGGATGAGCTTTGAGGTTTCCAACCGCCACACCATTCCCAATGTTAGCCAGCTAGCTCTCCCTCTCCCCCTCTCCTTCCCCCCCCCGCCCCCCACCCGTGCTCACGGATCATGATGTGAGCTACCAATTACTGCTCCAACACCGTGCTGGCCTGACTTTGCCATCTTCCTTGCTATGATGGCCATGGACTCCCATCATCTGAAATCATACACTTCCTAAATTAAATGTTGTCTTTTATAAGTTGCCTTGGCCATGGTGCTTTGCCACCACAGTAGAAAAGTGGCTACTTATGACCGTTAAAAATAAAGAAGGGACTAGCTTAGAAGATGTGCGTGCCATAGGCATTTGGGAACTGAGACCAGGTCATCAGCCAAGATGCAAAACCAGCTCCTTAGAGGCCACCTAGACCCATCCCCTATGATCTAATCCAGCGTTCACCCCTAACCAAGGATAAGCTGGTCAGGGGAGGCTGAACACCAGCCAGGTGAGCGCATAGATGTATATAGGGATACAGCTTGTCAGTTAAGAGCACTGGCTGCTCTTCCAGAGGACCCAGGTTCAATTCCCAGCCCGGCGAGGGCAACTTATAATTATTTGCAATTCCAATTTTCCAGGGTTTCTGATGCCCCCCTCTGGTCTCTTCAGGCACTTGTATGCACATGGTGCACAGACATGCATGCAGACAAAACATCCATACACATAAAACAAAGCAAACACCTTCAATATACCGAAAAAAAAAGGTAAGACGCAACAGATGTGTCCAAAGCACACGCATGAGCACACATACCACGAAGCCTGTAGTGAATACACAAAATAGGTTTCTTGACCTTATACATCTGTTGCACAGACACTGCAAGAAAGACGAGAGCACGCATACTAACAAGCCAGGTGTTACACATAACACTTCCTGAGGCAAACAACTGCTGTCTTCATTAGACAAGCCGAGCATTCTTAAGAAGCTCATCAGAGCTAGGCATGTGAAGTGTTGACATTCTGAGGAGGAAGGGGAAAGGGATCATCGGATGCTCCCCAGAGTATCCACCATTTATTCCCAACTATGTGTAACCGATTCTGCTTTAATCACTTAAGAGCTCACTGTCTAGGGAAGATTAGGGAGAGAGACAACATCTCCACAGCCATGGGGAAGCCATCATCCATCCCGAGGACAGACTTCCTTTATGGCTACATTAAGGTCATTCTCCTGCCTGTAGCCCTCACTAGTTATCATTCTCTGTGGGCCCCCAAAACTCACTGACATGGTTCTTTGGTGAACTCAAAATTTGGATCATTATGACCTTATGAAGTGGGGGTAGACATTGTTTAAACCCCCCCCCACAGTCCTCTCCTGTGGGAAGGACACTCTCATGATACCAGGCTCATCTGCAAACCTCAGACCTCTCAGAAAATCAACAATAGTACTATAGAAAAATAAATAGATATGCTGTTTTTCTCTTAAATTTGAATTACTTTCCCCAACTTTTCTATATTAAGAAGAGCTTTCCCCTACTAGGTATAAAAGGAGTTCAGGCTCAGTGTACAAATTCACAAAAACTAAAAAGAAGGTAAAGTCTGTGGTGCAGCCAGTGAGAGGCTATTTCTGTTACTATTTCTGGGGACTGTCTTCCCGGCCCTGCTTCATTTACCAGCTTCATGCAGCCATGTTTCCGTGTCAATAAACAATAGATCTACATAATTGTGTTTAATGGTTTTAGAGTATTCCACTCTGGGAACGAGCTGATCTTCATTTATCCGGTCACATAGTATCGGGTTTTCATTTGCTGTTCAATTTTTCATTGTGATGAGCAATGGATGAGTTCTCAAATCATATTAAAGTACAACTGTGGGGCGAGGAGATGGCAGTCCGTAAAAGTGCTTGCTAGTCCAGATGAGGACTTGAGGCTCAGCCCCAGAACAGTGGAGGAAACGTGGACATGGTGGTCCACACACAACCCTAGTGCTGGGGGGAGAGAGAGACAAACAGATCTCTAGAACTCTCTGGCCAGCCAGCCTGGCCTAATTAATAAGTTTCAGATAAGGGAGAGATTTATCTCAAAAAAATAAAGAGGTAGGTAACACCTGAGAAAATACTTGGGGTTGTCCTATGGATTCCATCACGGGGGGGGGGGGGGAGAAAGCACTTCCTTTCTATTAACAAGTAAGCTGCATTAAAATGAAGATAACAACCACTGAAGACCACCTTTCAGCTCCATCAGCCATATCCTTACAGGGGTCTAGCTCATGCTAACAGGCTTTTGGTCATGGGGCAGGACCAGTGGTTCTTCTTCGCAACAAACTGAGTGGCATATCCCTGTGATGCCTTCCAGTGTGAGACCACTTCCTGAGTCCTGTAGTGTGCCAGGTCGTTCCCAAGGATCCATCTGTCCAGGTATCTCAATAACTACTTTACGGGGGAAGAGTTGAGTGTTCAGAGATATCAAGCCATCTTGCTGAGGTCACATGGCTGGTAGATGCAGGTCAGGAACTGGACACGAGCCTTTTGGGGTCCAGGGGCTAACATTTTCTATTCACTGATCCCTGCCCTCACTGGTCCCTCTGCCCCTCCCTCAAGCTGGCTCTTTCTACAGCGGGGGAATGTGACCACGGAGGTCAGGGTCTCATCTCATGATACTGGAAATATTGGCAGGCCCCTGTTCCTGATCTTCCTGTTGATATCCCCCAGCCCCAGCCTCTGACACTGCACTCTTGGGGGTCTTTTCTTCATGGCACAAGCTCCCCCTAGGAAACGCCACAGTCTCACAACTGTTGACTATCCACCAGCTCCTACCCTGAGCCCCAGGATTCCTAGTGCCCATGCCTACTAAGACACCTCCTGCACAGCATGGTGAGCTTTTTGCAGACCCCGACTGGGCATCCCATCCCCAAAGTACTCTCTACCTCCCCACCTCTCTCTACACATTGTCCTCTCCCTTTCTACCTCAAGGCTCAGCACACTGGCTTGCCCTTATCATTCTCTGTTGGTAGTTTCTAGACAGAGCCCCAGAAGGCACCTGTGTCTCGTCACACTCAAGAGTAATGGAGCCTCATTATTTCTCATCTGGATCTCCCTGCTCTCTTCCCCTTTATTACTATTTTTTCTTTCACCTTCGACAACTGACTCCATTACAGTCCAGAATCTTCCTTGTGGAATGGTTAATCCTTGGCATCCTTCCTTCACACAAAATCTTCCACAGCCTTCTTCTGGAGCTCTGAAGAGAGTCGGAACCTTTCCTTCCAAGCCTTTGGTGATCTGTCCCATTTTTCAGTCTTTTTGTGTGTGCTCTAAGACTGTTTTCCTTGATTATCTAGTCCAATCACAGTCTCTCTTTGTAGATAACTGAAGCTTGACATTTTCTCCTGTACCGGTTTGAATGAGAATGGCTCCCATAGGTTCATATGTTTGAATTCTTCACCTCCAGTTGGAGACATATTAGGAGATGTGATCTTGTTGGAGGAGGCGTCACTGGGGGTGGGCTTTGAGGTTTCAAAAGCCTACAGCAGTCTCTCTCTCTCTCTCTCTCTCTCTCTCTCTCT
The DNA here is from genome assembly GCA_028551405.1 of Uromys caudimaculatus. Lineage (NCBI taxonomy): Eukaryota > Metazoa > Chordata > Mammalia > Rodentia > Muridae > Uromys > Uromys caudimaculatus. The sequence continues at coordinate 130,121,369 of CM052702.1, forward strand.
CTCTCTCTCTCTCTCTCTCTGCCTCCTGCCTGTAGATCAGGACATCAAGCTTTCAGATACTTCTCTAAGGTCATACACACCTACATTCCACCATGTTCCCTGCCATGATGATAATGGCCTAACCCTCTGAAACTGAACAAGTCCCTAACTAAATGCTTTCTTCTACACGTTTCCTTGGTCATGGAGTCTCTTCACAGCAATGGAACACTAAGACACCTGACTCCAGGTCCTGGTACCTGCTGGCCCTCTGATTAGAAAATCCTCCTATTAATCTCTCCTCTTAACTTATCCGCCCCTTTGTTTCCTTGAAGCCCCTTCTGATGTTGTGCAGAAGGACATGCTCACCCCAATCCCAGCACATCTTAAATCTATCATTTTCCTTTTCTTCTCCCAATATGCAACCTGATTATTACATACCAACTTGTGTCACTGGTTCGCTTATTTTATTCCTAGCACTTAGTAGGCACTCATAAAGTGATGCTGGAGTTCATGGGTAAACAAAGAGCCTCTCTCCTGGTTTCCTGGGTGTGCTATTTTCTCATCTCTCTGGAGATATTAATTACACTTACTTAAAGTTCTGTTGTACATTCTCTGGTAACTATGCTCTTGGCTCTAAGTTTCTATTCAGCCCATTGAGTCTGTCATTTTCCATCTCATGTTGTTAGCGCTTCTCAGATGTCCCATGGTGTTTTTCTTGGGAGTCATTTGAGTAATTGAAACTTCTGGCAAATACCACTCTGGCTTGGTTATTGCTGTTCAGACCCACTGTTGTGCATAGCCCTGGGGCTGTTTGTATTTTGATGCTAATTCTGCCCTCCTAGGAGGAGTTTTGGACAAGGAGTGAGTTACATACTCATGTGACTTCTTGTGAACCAATCCCCTAATGAATAAAGGAGCCAATCACTGGGCAAATAGGAGGGACTTCCGGGTTGGAGAGAGGAAGAGGGGAAGAGGAGAGAGTTAGGTCTTTTTGGAATGGGGACAGCAGATAGGTAAAGATGTAGCTACTAGAGTCTCCTGGTATCATGGCGGATCCACAAGGATTTGACACCAGTGGAATCAGATTTTGATAAGGCTTACAAGATTAGGTTTTAGTTGTTGCACCCAGAGATTGAGTTACTATTGTTTGTGAGCTAAATTTGTGTTGTGTATTCCTTCACTCAGTGGCTCATCTGGGTTCCAGAGAAAAAGGTACAGAGGCAAACTGTGGGTTTGCCTGATGTGCACCACAGAGGCTGTGGGGGTATTGACTGGCCAGTGGGGACCTAGCAAGCTGGGTGGAGAGATCATAGAGCTCTGAGTCAGAGCTCCACGAGATAAAAGCAGGTCGGCTATTGCCTGCCAGTGCACGACTGGCCAGCCTGATGGGGCTGAGAGAACCAGGGAATAGTGTGGGAACATGATATATTCTGTTTTAAAAAAAAATATTTCCTGCAACAACCCACCAAGCCCACCTGCCTCTTCACTCTCCTCTCCCTTAGCTCCTTCATCTGCAGGGCTGTCAATCACATAGGAGGACACTGAGGGGTTGGAGTTCCCAAGAAGGCCAGAGAGAAAAGTTGAAGGAACAGCTGGCAGTGACTATCTCAGGAAAGGGTAGAACCACAAACACTGCAAACACTGATGAAGAGGATGCAACCTTGCCAATGTGTTAGAAACACTGATGTGATTTTTTAAAAACAAATTCAAATGTACTTACAAAATAAGAGTTTCATAAAAACCTACAAAACAGGGGCTTTCTTCTAGAGTAGAACATTTTCTTTGTTGAAATATATTTTTGTGTTTTTGCATATGTGTAGATGGGTCTCTCTGTGTGTATCCATGTGTGTGTGTAGGTATCTGCAGAGGTCAGAAGAGGGTGTCTTACCACATGATTGGAGGTTACAGGCAGTTGTGAGCCACCAGATGTGGGTGCTAGGACCTGAACTCAGGTTCTCTCCATGAGCAAGCAAGTGTTCTTAACCACTGAGCCACCTCTCCAGACCCCATAACTTTTTCTGTAAGAATTTACTGAATCTTTCCCAAATGTCTGATTCCATTGACCAAGTACAGCCAACTGAGCCAAGGGCTTCACAAGGCCTCCTTTGAATAATGACACAAATCAACTATGCCAAAGAACCTGGAGGGGCCAGGCTGGGACGATCAGCGCTGTCCCGTGACAGGCTAGGCAAGTAGCTATTCAGCAACTGAGGCTCACTAACCCCAAGTCTCCATCCTGGGCAGACATCACTATTGCACTGTCCCCTGAGGTCCATCCTCTAGTAAACATCACACCTCTGCAGTTCTTCCTGGCTGCTCTGACTGAGGCACATTGCTCTCCTCAGCCCTTCAAGTTTCTCTCCCCCTGGTTACTCTTCCTTTTGCTCTGCAAAACTTAGGGATAGCCTTGCATCCTGAGCAGGCAGGATACTCAGAAAAAAGCTGTGCTTTCTCTACAATATTTAAATATGGTAATTTGTGGACAGCCTTCCCAGACACTGGATGGGGGACAGGGATGAGCCTGGGGACCCGGAACACTGTGTGCAAAGGCCACAAATGACCGAATCTGCTGAGGACACTGGGTCAGTCAAATAGAAGCTAGCTATAAAGGCGTGGGTGTCAGGCTAAGGATGTGACTCACTGCCCCATAGGCAAAAGAAGATATCGGGAAGATAGTTCGAAGATTTGTCACACTGAGCCAAAGGCTGGGTCCTGGAAGGGAGTCTACATGTTCCTCGTGGGGTAGCAGAATGTCTCTGCCCAAGGACAACATCTGCCAGTGAACCTTGCTCTGTCTCTTTGTGCTCAATTGCCTGCCCCGTGGGCCCACTGGAGTGCCCGAGTTCAACTGAAACTGATTAAGAAGCCCTAATGATGATCTGAAATGTCAAGTGTGTCTCCATTCTAAAGAGATGCATCTGGAATCCTTCCCAGATGAAAGAGGGCTTGCTTCCCTTTGCTTCAGAGCTAGAAGGATGGCAGTGGAAGCAGCAAGGAATAAAAACTAAAAGCCAGGTGACGGCTTTTTGTCACACAAGGAAAACCCCAGTCTATCTGTGATGTTGGCATCAGCTTTATAAAGAACAGCGAAGGGCTAGAGAAGCAGCTTGGTGAGTAAGAGTGCTTGCTACTCTTGTATAGGACCTGGGTTTGGTTTGCAGCCACAGACCACCTTACACTGCCTGTAAGTCCCAGCTGTCAGGGATCTGACACCCTCTCCTGTCCCCCCTGGGTACTACACACAGGGGATGTACATTCATACATTGGGACAAAACACTCATACCAAATAAATAGGTAGATGGTAGATAATAAATAAAACTATTTATTTAAAAAATCTATAATTTGTTTTAGTGTGGGGGTATTTGTAGCGTATGTATGTGGGGTGTTTTATGTGTGCACATGTATGTGTGCAGATGCATGCTCCCTATGCACATACGAGGCCAGAGGAGAACATGGGTCCTGCTCTCTCACTTCACCTTATTCCCTGTATATAGGCTCTCTCACTGAACTTGAGAGAGGCTAGCCGCTGGTAAATCCCAGCAATCCTCCTGTCTCAGACCCCTACAGCATTGAGAATACACATTTGTACTTGGCCACACCTGTTTTGTTTTATTGTTTTTTTGTTTTTTGTTTTTTTGCATGAGTTCTAGGAATTTGAATTTAGGTCCTGAAACTCCCATAGCTCTTACCTACTGAGTCATCTTTTCAGCCCCTATATTTCACCTTCTGTGGAATCACTTCCTAGAACTACAGAAATTGGAAAGCTAAAAACTACATTTCCCAAATTCCCTTGCAGCTAAGGTCATCAAGATGGCCTAGGTTCTGCCTGAATTCAGCACTGTTGCTAGATGAAGCAACCAGTGTGAGTGAAGAGATTGGCTCTTGTAGCTACCTTGGTTCGAGAGAGTTTGTTCTGCAAGAAATTCTAATGTCCAGTCTCAGTGCTGTTTCTAGCTATTGTTAATCTTGCCTATGTGACTCCAGTCGGGTTTATAAGACTTGCCATGAACTAGCAAAACCTCTTTTAATAAAGCATAAAAGTTTGTTTAAATTAGGGTGGGGGCTGGAGAGGTGGCTCAGCGGTTTGGAATACTTGCTATTCTTGTAGAGGACCATGGTTCGGTTCCTAGTGCCCACTGGTGGCTCACAAACAACTGTAACTCCAGTTCCAAAGCATTCCACGCCTGATTTCCATTAGCAATGCACACAGGTGGTGCACAGAAAAACAAACCAAAAAAAAAAAAAAAAAGTATCCATGAGCAAAATAAAATAAATAGATCAAAAAAAATAATTAATGAAAAAATAAATTAGGATGGTTTTGGTTGTCTGCAACTAGACAAACAACCTAGTTTCAAATACAAGTTCTATATGACTAAAATGTGTGTGTGTGTGTGTGTGTGTGTGTGTGTACACCAGGGAATAAACTTGGATAAACTTGGATGTTGTTTCTCAAAGTACCACTCACCTTAGTTTTTGTGACAGGGACTCTATTGGCTGGGATCTTGCCAATGTAGGCTGCTAGCCAATGAGCCTTTGGGACCCTCTGATTTCTTCCTCTCCAGCCTTAGAGTCAGAAGCATCTTCCACATGTCCAGTTGTGTATGTGGACTCTTGTTCTAGAACTCAAATCTCCATGCTTAAACAGAAAGCACTGTACTGACGGGGCCCTTTCCTCAGTCTCTTCATAGGTCTTAGTGTATAATAAAAGGTTGTGAGACAGTGACAGAAAACAACCGTCATTTGATATTTCTTATGGGTCTACAGGGATTGGAGATGCCACCAGCCTGGGTTGAACTGGGCTGAGCTCATCTGGCAGGCCGTGCTTCCCGAAACATTGCCACTTCAGAAAATCTAGGAGAGATTCAGTGGAGATGATTCCTTTCTGCCCCCCATGAGACCACATTTGACTCTCACAGCAAAGTCTGGGCTTCAAAAAGTCAGAAGCAATGTTTCTCATCCAAATTGAACATTGTTCTGGCCAGCTTAAGATTCCAGCAGTGGGGAAACACATTGTATCTAACGCAAAGAGCTTCAGAGTCACTTGCCTTGGAAATTCTAAAAACACAGACAAAGGAAAAAACAACTGTGGCCATTCTTGCAAACTGAACTGGCATAGCTTGAGGCCAGATATGTAATCACAGGCATTTCCTCCGGGGCCTCAGTTTCCTCATCCATAAAATGGGGATGTTATCACATGTTTCCTCCGTGTGTTCATTAAGATGAGAGACAGTGGAGGTGAAAAACTCCGAGAGCGTGGAACGACCCTTCGCTAGCTACATTCATTTTCTGTATCTCTCTGAAATGTTTACCACCGTGGCTTCCCGTAATTGATAGACGCTCAGGAAGTATTTGTCAAACAAATTAGCCATGCACCTGGCTCTACCTACCAGCGGGATTAACAGTCCTTTAGTGACTCTTCAGACTTCCAGATTTATCACGAGCCCAAGCTTCTAACTCTTACTGGACATTAACCTGTCCAAGCTTAACATAAAGTTCTCTTGAAGCCAGGCAGTGGTGGCGCACACCTTTAATCCCAGCACTTGGGAGGCATAGATAGGCGGATTTCTGAGTTTCAGGCCAGCCTGGTCTACAGAGTGAGTTCCAGGACAGCCAGGGCTATACAGAGAAACCCTGTCTCAAAAAACCAAAAAAAAAAAATTCTCTTGAAATATATCATCCAGCTGTCCAAACACATTCTGCCCTCTGGGCATGGATATGGGCCCTCACCACCTCTAAATAAATCGACTTAACTGGAATTTTCAAATTCCCATTTCCAGCAGATCAAAGGTAGCCGAGCATGTCCACATCCGTCTGTTTTCCAACGCTATAACAAAATACTTGGAGCTGGATGCCATGTAGAATTCAGAATTTTGTAGGATGGAAGGGACATATGGAAAAAGGAGAGAGTAACAGGGAGACACAGGAAGCCAGAGGGACTGAGAGGCGGTGCTCTTTCGTAACAGCTTCCTCTAGGGAGGACTAACAAACCCATCTGAAGGCAGAGGCTTCAGTGACTTCCCACTAGGCTCCAGCCCTGTAGGTGTGACCCCAACATTACACACTGTAAAACCACGCTCCCTATATATCAGTGGTTCTCAATCTCAGTAGCGACTCCTTTGGCGGTTACATATCAGATACTTAATTATGATTCATAACAGTAGCAAACTTACAGTTATAAAGTTTCGATGAAGTAATTTTATGGTTGGGGGGTCACCATTAAAGGGTCGCAATTTTAGGGACATTGAGAACCACTGCCACGCGTGAACGAGAAGCCGCACCTAAACCACAGCAAGTTATCTGAAGACTTCCTTTGGTTATATGGTGGGTTAGTCATTCTCGTCTCTATATCCATCTCCTTCAGGGGTGTCTGCCCCACTGCCTCTGGGTTTGCTGATATGACTCACATTGGCCAATGGGATCGAAACGAACATCACAGGGGGAAAAAAGTGTGGAAAGATTGGAAGACCCAAGGGATGCATACTGGAAAACAGTGTCTTCTGTGTAGGACAGGAACACTGTAGCCATGAAATATCCACAACATTGTTGCCTAAAAAAGACCCGAACAATGACAATACCAGCTGAGGTGCCAGTGTGAATAGAGGAAATCTCACGAGGCCTCACTCCTAGATGTAGAGTAATTGGCAATTAATGGCTGCTGAAAGAGAAAGATTCAGGCTTCCCTGGGGATGAGCCCCCCCTGGTAGTTTATCCAATGCCAATTGGTCAGTCCAAAATACATATACATAGGAGAAATATTAAATGGGATTCATCAGGTCTCGTGTGTGTGTGTGTGTGTGTGTGTGTGTGTGTGTGTGTGTGTGTGTGTGTAAAATGATAATAATTGAAGAAGAGATCATGAATCTGAGAGGGAGCTGGGAAGCAGAAGAGGAATTAGAGGAGAAAGGGGGTAGGAATGCACCATATATAAAATTCTCAAAAGACATTTAAATTTTAAAAGAACAGCCATTTTCAAAAGCAAGTACCTTGGATTCTAGAGGACACAGATGAGGGGCTTTGTTTCCAAAACCAGAGAAGCATGTGCTTGGAGTAGCCAGGTTAGTGTTACACTTTCAAACTGCTTTCAAGGGTACTGTGCTCAGAGACAGAAGGGTGAAGGACTGTGGTGGGCTGGCTTCATTATCTGCCAAGGATCTGGGTTCAATTCCTAGCACCTACGTGGTAGCTCACAACCATCTGGAGTTCCAGCTCTAGGCAGATCTGAAGGCCTCTTATGTGTATAGTATATAGACAAACACGCAGGCAAAACACCCATACATATAAAATACAAATAAATAAATAAATAAAAATCTCAAAATCTGCTTAACTACTACTCTAGAGGCTGGAGAGATGGCTCAGCTTTTAAGACTACTTGCTGCTCACATAGAGGACCCACATCAGTTCCCAGCCTCCACATGGTGGCTCAAAACCATAGTAATTCCAATTTCAGGAAATCCAACACCCTCTTCTGACCTCCACAGACACCAGGCATATCTATGGTGCACAGACACACATGAAAGCAAAACATTAAAATACATACAGCTAAAAAAAAAGAATTAATATTCTAGGTCCGGTGAGATGGGTCAGTGGGTAAAGGCGCTTGCTGCCATAAACCCCATCACCTGAGTTTGATCTCCAGATTCCTCAAGTGGAAGGAGAGAACTGATGCCCACAAGCCGGCCTCTGACTTCCACAGATATATACACATAATAAATAAATGAATAAATAAATAAATAGATAGATAGATAGATAGATAGATAGATAGATAGATAGATGCTGTTATGAGTGTAACTTATTTTAGGGTCATAACCATATGTATGCAATAAATAAATGAATGAATAAATAATGCTGTTATGAGTGTAACTTATTTTAGGGTCATAACCTTATGTATGCAATAAATAAATGAATGAATAAATGAATAAATAATGCTGTTATGAGTGTAACTTATTTTAGGGTTATAACTATATGCTGTATATTCAACTCTCTATTTTCTGACTAATGGCCAGGAGCCATACGTAAAAATAATATCAAATAACTGATACTTTTAAAAGTCTGATATTGAATTCCATTAGAGTATAAAAGGTATTGGCAGTGAAATCACCTCCCTAATTACAGCTTATTACCACTACCATTAATTTACATTTCCAGAGAGCAGGATGCCAAGGAAACAATACCTTACTCAGCATGGGACTGTAATGCTCCTAGCACAGGTGCATAACGGGAGAACTGCCTGCCTGCCTGCCTGCCTGCCTGCGGCCAGATTCTACCCAGATGCTAAAGAACTGCCAGCCCTCATTCCAAAGCAACTGCCTCAGAGTACAGACAACGTTCCCCAGCGCCCTTCCATGTGTCTGCTTGCCCCTGCATCCTTGCTTGCTCCCCCTGTGGACACCAGTGGGCAAAGGATTAAAGTCTCTCCCGTTCCTGAGAGGCTAGTCATAAATTTTATAGTCTTTAAATTAAATGCTAATTCCTAGAATAAGTAATTTACATGTATCCTTCATACCATCTCTGGGGATCTATTTTCAGTCACCTCATGGGGTAATACTAAAGAGACAACTAAATTAAAATACAAATAAATGCAATAAAGCAGGAGAAGGGTTCTCTTTCTCTCATAAGCACAAGCACAAAACACAAATATACATAAACACTTTCACAAACACAGCTATATACAAACATATAAACCCACAAGCCCACAGTATATACATAAACACAAACATATTCATAAGCACATGCAAATACATACAGACATATATCCATAACCATACAAACATGTTTATGAACAAATGTACACTAAAACACAATGTACAGACACATGCATGAACACAGACGTACATAAACACACATATGTAGATATTAACACAAAGACACATGAAACCACAAACATACGCATACTCCTCAGATCTCAGTTTAAATGTGACAAAGAGAAAATCCTTGTACCTTATCTAACTCAGATCCTAGCACCCCTTTAAGACAGTTTGGCAACCAACAGATTGGGAAAAGATCTTAACCAATCCTATGTCCGATAGAGGGCTAATATCCAATATTTACAAAGAACTCAAGAAGTTAGACTCCAGAAAACCAAATAACCCTATCAAAAAATGGGGAACAGAGCTAAGCAGAG
>CM052702.1:130130968-130152183 GCA_028551405.1 Uromys caudimaculatus
GAGGACTTTGGGCCTGAGGGTGCTAGAGGCCCCAGTAAAGGGGAATGTCAAGGTGGGAATATGGGAATGGGTGGGCGGGTAGGTGGGAGGAGGAATTCCCTCACAGAGGCGGGGAGGGGGAGGGGATAGGGGGTTTCCAAAGAGGAGACCCAGAAAAGGGGAAACATCGGAAATGTAAATAAAGTATCAAAAATAAAAAAAAAAATAAAAAAAAATTAAAAAAGACAGTTTGGAACCTTGTTGTTAACTGTTTGATTTCATGCAGGATCTTAAAGAACTAGGATCACTTCCCTCCTTTCCCCGTGTTTCCCCCACAGGCTAGCGCAGTGCCAAGGACTCTGGAGATGTTCTGTGAAACGAGGAAAAGGAGTGGGTTTCACACCAGATGTGTTTATGAGGAACATAATGGGCCTCAAGAGAGAACGGATTTGCAGCCAGAAGATTTCTGTAAACAATGAAGATGTAAACTCTGGATCTTTGCATGTTGACCCTGATGCTCCGGACATCTGAGTGGATAATCATTAGCTGGGTGGGACTGTTCTGTGCATTGTGGTGAGTCGAGAACACCCTTGGTCTCTTCTCTTTAGATGCCAATAGCAGGGCTGTGTTTGCTCTTCCAGTAGAGTGGAGTTCAGTCCCCAGAACCCATACCTGGTAACTCACAATCACCATAACTTCCACTCCGAGAGATCCTAGGCTGTCTTCTGGCTTCCTTGGATATATGCATTCAAGGACGATGCCAATAGCACCATGACTCCCGCCTTACTTTCTGTTGCTGTGATAAAATACCCCGGAAGGGGAGGAGACAGGTCATTGGTAGGATTCACTTTAGTCCACATTTCATCATGGCAGAAGGAATTTAAAATAGCTTGCCACATCACATCGACAGTTAGGAGCAAAGAGAAATAAATGCAGACACGCACGCACGCTCGTCTGCCTGCTTCCGTTCAGCTCAGTTTCTTTACTCTTTTTAAAAGCTTTATTTTGCTATTAATGTGTATTATGTTTCTGTGACTATGTGTGCGGTTGCTATATGCATTTGGAGAATACGGAAGTCAGAAAAGGGCATCAGATTCCCCTGGAACTAGAGTTAAAGGTGGTTGTGAGCTGCCCTATGTAGGTACTGGGAACCAAACTCCGGTCCTCTGTGTTGTATTAGAATGACGGCTCATCCGGACAGATCACACTAGGCCAGCACAGTTCCACGGGAGAGGTTTATTGTGGGGGGAAAAGGACAAAAGGGGGCAACGAAGACAAAGAAGGTGCGGGGAGTCTGCCTTTTATTTGGGCTGTGACATAACCGCTCGTACTGTTGGCTCAGGTAAAGGTGGGCAGGTGGACCAGGTGGACGCTGGGAATGCATGGCAGTTGCCATGGCAACAGAAGCATGGGTCCCTGTTGCCTATGGGTGACTTCACCGGCATCGCTGGATTCGGAGGTGACCTGTGCCCATAACGCCAGTTCCTGACTGTAAAGCCAGTTCCTGATGCCAACACTCTGCTAGAGCAGTACATACTCTTAATCACTCAGTCGGCTCTCCAGCCCTGATTTTTCCACTCTCATACAATTCAGCACACCCAGGCCTAGAGGATGGTGCCACCCTCTGTGGACTGAGTCTTCCCATATCAGTTAACTGAATTCAAACAATTCCCTGCCGGTGAGCCTATGTGTCCATCAATTTTACATAATCTCTCCCTGAGACTCTCTTCCAGGTTCTAGGTTGTGCTGAGTTAGCAATTAAAGCTTGACCATCACATTCCCTTCACACCCACCAGCCAGGAAAAACTCAAGATAGAGCAAAAATCTTCTGGAAGGTGGCAGGTCTTCTTAGTCGAGATCATTCATGTAGACACGTTCAACCCGTGGCCCAGACCACACATGACCTACGTAAGGATAGCTATAAATACAATCCAACACAAAATCAGAAACATACTTGAAAATCATGATTTTCTTGTCAATGTTTCTGTGACTATGGCATAGTGTGGACTGTGTAGAGGTTAACATTGTGTGGCCTTCGCAAGGTTGGGCACTTCTGAAGAGGTAACGCTAGAACTGAGGTCATTATTTGCTAACATAACAACAGACATCTCAAAGAGACTGAGATATTTGGGGTGCCATTTATATTCTGCTTGGAGAGTTTAAATACATTTTATTCTTGGAGCACTAAACCTTGTTGGGGATCTGAGAGCATAGAGTTTAGCTTTTGAACTATCTTGCCTCTTAAAATTGACCAACCAATTTTATCAGCCCCAGATAAATACGTTAGTAGTAACTGTGCAACTCTCTAACTGTGGCATTGACATAAAATAGCACCTACAGGCATGGAAAGTGTCGGAAACGGGAGTCAAATTGAAGGCTGCTTCTGTGACACCTTGCCTGCCTCCCTCCAAGGTCTCCTCACTGCAGGGGGTTGGCAGCTGATGGGCTAAGCTCCCTGTCCACTGGCAAGAGCTGATGGAGACTCTGGTCCAAATCCATCCTTCTGCATCTGAGGCTAGTCTACAGACAGCTTTCTACTAGCTGATGTATTCTTGTTAACTCAAGCCTGAGTCTGCCAGAAGCCAATGGAAGGGTCTAGCCCTCCAGGGAAGCTAAGCCTTTTCTCAAAAGGAGGGAAGAAAAACAAAGCCCCCTTGAACCTATTCCATCCCAGATCCTGGCAGGATCCCCAACCTACTTCGCAATCACCAGGCTAGCCTCCTGCTTACCACTCTACCTCCTGCTGCTGTGCCCTTACTGCTGGGAAAGGGACAGGGAAGACGTTGGCACATGCTTCAATGCAGACAGCAGAAAGGGAGACAGGTAAGAAGAGAGAAGCGAAGCAGAGGAGGACGAGACTGGGGTAAGAGACAGAGTAAAGAGGGAAAGGAGAAATAAAAGAGGAAAATACAACCCAAAGGATACACATCTTTCCTGTTTCCCACCAGGAATCTCTTTTTGTGGTTTGAAGTAAAATTCACATCCCAGGCTCATGTATTTGAACACCTGGTGCCCGGCTGATGGCGCTGTGGTGGAACCTTTAGGAAGGCGGAGCTTCATTGGAGGAAGTTGGTTTGGGTGGGTGTTTTTGTTTGTTTTTTGTTTTTTTCTGAGACAGGGTTTCTCTGTATAGCCCTGGCTGTCCTGGAACTCACTCTGTAGACCAAGCTGACCTCAAACTCAGAAATCCGCCTGTCTCTGCCTCCGGAGTGCTGGGATTAAAGGCGCCGGCTAGGTGGGTTTTAAAGCCTGATCCCTACTCCGTTTGTAGCTCTGCTTCTGGACTATAGATACAATGTAACTGGCTGCTGCCATGCCTCCCCCACAGTGATGGACAGACAACTGCATCCCTCTGCAACTACGGCAAGAGAAACTCTTTCTCTCTTAGGTTGCTTTTGTCAAGGTTATTTTATCACAGAAACAGAAAAGGAACAAGTCAGCTCAAGCGGAAGTCTTGCTTACAGGCGCCAAGTGAAGCAGTTGCTTTTATTTGGAAAGGTTTACTTACTTTGTTCCTAAATATGGACCCACCAAAAGGGGTACATCCTCTCCTAAAATGAGTCCCCCAAGTTTTAAGCAGGGAGACACTTGCTTGCTCAATGGAACACAGGTCCTCCCTCAACCAGGCTCTGCGCCATGACCAGCAGAGTCTTCCATGTGCACACGTATTTTTCAGCCTTCAGCGCAGTCTCCAACAGTAAGACCTTCCTTTGAACTCAGTCATCTTCCAGTTTTCCCAAACATAGTTTCTCCTTTAATAAACAATAACCCAAAGCCTTTGGTGGGAGGCGGGCAGAGTTGCTGTTAGAAGATTTAATTTGCTGTAATCGACCCCTCTTAGCATGCAGAGTCACACAGTGCAAGGAAAAGAATTAATCTCTCCCAGAAAGAATTGCCTTTTTTGCCGTTATGAATCTAATCACTTATGAGGCTGAGTTGGCATTTTGGGTGTAGAGGGAGCTCTCAGGAATAAAAACCACCAGATCAGGTTTCAAATGCCATCTGAATGGGGTACTTCACTGAACTGGGGGGAGGGGGCTGCAGACTGAAGATTCAATACAAAGCAAACAGAGGCTCATCTGCTCTGCAGTTCCTTCAGACACCCCCCAGCACAAAGCCAAAAAGTTACGGAATGAATGCATCACTGTGGACCTCTCGGGATACCTTGTCTTCACCCCTTCTCTTCCAGGAGATGCTGCCGTCTCTAGGGCAGGTTGTTGGGCCTGCCAATCATCGATGGTGCCACACCACAACCCCCCCCCCACCCCCGTTATACTGGGGGATGTGTCTTCTCTGTGCACACTGTTTTATAATCCTCAGAGGTAGAATTTCATAGCACAGCAGTGCGTTTGCCTTTGACATTCTTCTAAGCTGGATTTATTGCCTCCAAGACAGATGTGACTTGAATCGATTATGCCCTGTAAGCACACATTCTCCAAGCAGCTCTAAGTTCTCTGTAAGACTTTTGTTTCTTTGTATTGGCTTCATTCCGTGTGTGGCTGATGTCAGAGAATCTCATCATAATCCAGTACTACTAAGAGCCCTCTGCGTACTGAACTAGGAGACTTAGGAAGACCACCAAGTGAAGGCGTGTGGTTCATTCTCTGAGGAGCTTTTGTCCCATAAAACGCAAACCTACAGACTGAAGCACCGATGTCAAAGAACGCGGAGCCAACAGAGATGTCAAAGAATGCGGAGCCAACAGAAGGCTGTGATTGTAGGCTACATTAATATTCTTTTGATACTCCACTATTGAGCGTAGAATAATAAATAAATGCATCCGTCTGTCTTTGGGAGTAAAGTAGGAAGCAATGTTTAAAAATAGATGGAAAAAAACCACTGAATTTTACACACACACAACATTGGCTGTTCAATAAAGATTCTCACTAAAAAGACTGTATTTGTGGATGTCTGCTGCAAAACTCAAGACCGCATTTTGGACCTGGAGAGATGCTCAGTGGTTAAGAATATTTGCTGCTCTCACAGAAGACCCCCATTCAATCCCCAGAACCTATGTTATGAGGTTTATAACTGCCTGTAACTCTAGTTCCAGAGGATCTGATGCCCCCTTGTGGCCTCTGCAGACAGTGTACTCAAGTGCACATACCCATATACAGATATACATACACAGACTTATAAATAAAATAAACCTTAAAAAAATTAAAACTACTACCCCAGTCATCCACAAATTCCAGTTTTCTTCGCATCATATAAAATTGATGACGGTACACTGGAAGAGTATCATCCAGAGATTCTTTGCAACCCAAGGGGCTGGGAAGTCACAATTCTATTTGAGTTCAGCAAAACTTTCAGAAAGTGGGTTTGGCAATAAAGTTACAAGACTGATACCTTAAAACAAAATTTAGTATAACCCACTTCATCCTTTATAAATCTACAAGACAAAGATTATTAGCTAAGACTTTCTGAATAGAAAGAAGTCCAAGACAAGAGTGTACCCCAGATACCACGTGACAATACTTGACTGACTTCCTGTGACAATTTTCCTAGAGACGTGGACCTGATCCACCTTGATTTTAGAATGTAGGACTGGAGAGTAAGAGGCACGAAACCCTGCTTTATATTATCATAATGAGAACTTTCTGCTTGTGTCAATTCAGGAATAGTAGAGAATGAGACAATAATATATTCTGACCCAGGAACAACCATATGAGATGGGATACTTTAGCTCCTTAAAGGAAAAGTGAAAGGGGGCAGGGGGAAAGAAGGGGGTACCAATGCCACAGAGGATTCAAGATGCCAGTCCAACATTTGGTGAGAAACAATCTTAAGTAAGATGTTTTTGATTGACATATAGTAATACTATACTACAGTACAATTTCTATGCCCCAAATTGGGGTAAATGGTGTTCTTAGCTTCTTAAGAACATCATTGTGCTGGGGCATTATAATTTTCTCTCTTCTAATTATTAATAAGTCACCAGGTGTGGTACTGTATGCCTGTAACCCTATGAGGACTGTGGCGGGTTCTAGGCCAGCCTGGGCTACCTGTTGTGTTTTATAAAAAAGAAAAGGAAGCCAAGGGTATGTTTGGTAGAGGCGCTGTATGGTATGGGGGGAGGGGGTGCTTCTGTGGGCCCACGCTGAGGCGTCCCTTCCCCCTGAGGGACCAGCCTCTACTATACTGTGCTGTTCTATAGTATAGAATAGTTTATTTAGGGCATGGGGAGGGGAGTTGAGGCGATAGTAGAGACAGAGAAAGGCAAAGAGAAAGAGAGAGGGAGGAAGGGGGGAGAGAGAGAGAGAGAGAGAGAGAGAGAGAGAGAGAGAGAGTATAGGAGTGAAGCTGACCATGAGCACTTGAGAGAGAGGAGAATGGGGAGAGAAGGGACAGAGGGGGAAGAGAAGAGAAGAGCAAGAGCAAGAGGGAGAGGAGGGGTCAGGCAGCCCCTTGTATAGTGAGTCAGGCACACCTGGCTATTGCCAGGTAACGGTGGGGCGGAGCCTAGAAGAAATGCTAACACTACCTAGTGAGATACTGCTTTGAAAACACCACCACCACCACCACCACCACCACCACCACCACCACCACCACCACCACCATCATAAATGTCTAGTTGTTATGAACTCTAGCTACTTCCCTGCTGGGGACTCACTTCTCCATGCCCCTCAGTTATGGGGCCTGTTTTCCCTCTGATGTTGCAGGTTTTTTTAAGTTCGGCTCTCTGCATCCGTAAATTCAGATGAGGAGAAGAAATGAAGAGGCTTTTATTCTCTGAGATTTCACAAAACTGGAACGTACACATTCCCCTTGGGGATTCATTTACACAGTTCCCTGGGCTGCGATGTCAGCTATCGGATTGGACCCAGGCACTGAGCAAAGCTACGCTTACAGGAACAATTTGCTTTCTTTATTCAGTAAATTGCTCTAAATTTTCCCTTTTTTCCCCAAGTCTTAAAATTGGCTATGGTAGCTTTAGAAGCCTTCTCTTCTCCCCCCCCCCCCAAACAGGCTTAGGGAGGAAGGCGAGGCTGAATGAATGGCTGCTTACTTTTAAAACGGGGCTGGGAGAATAAGCATGCAAATGAAAGAAGGGCTTTGCATAATTTGGGGCACCTCAATGGAGGCACTTGGATCCTGAGGGGCAGCTTCAAGCATTGACAGGTGAGGAATGTAGACACCCTCCCCACCCCTCACCCCTCTAACCTCCCCATCCTCCACCCTCCCAACCTCCCCCTAACACCCCCCCACACACACACACACGGGCAACAGTCCTGGTGAGATGAAATCCAGATTTCCAGATTGATCAAAGAAAATAAAACACAAAACAACATCCCGACAGAAAAAAAAAGGGGGGGGGGGGAGACCACAGTTCAAAGCTCTCCCACCCAGAGCAGAAGGCAGGGAACAGTGGACCATCCTGACCTCAGTTGTTCAACAGAAAGCAAGCTTAGGGAAAAAAAACAAACTAACGCCAGGGACACCTCACACAGAACACCCCAAACCGGAGATGATTTCCTAAAAATATTTCCAGATCCCCAAGAGGCAGAATTGACAAATAATTCTAGAGCAGTTTGCTTTAACCAAAGAGAAATACCAACCGGCTCTTCAAACACCTGGTGTTTGCCCAGCAACATATCTGGAGAGACCCACTAACAAAGCCAGAAGGAGAAGAAAGATTACTTTAAAGTATTTCAATAAAACAGCCTGTGACGGCAAACCTGGAGAAACAGCATCTCAACAATAGCAAGCAATAGGCAAATCCCCCAGCAGTGCATTCATTGCTGGTGTTTTAAATGCCGATTCATTTACTAAGGGGTACACCGGACACCCCTAAATATTTTCCAGCTTCTCAGAAATGCAGTTTTGGATCAGGCTGTGCTCTATGCCAACCCCTTTGCCAGTTTTGATGCCTGCCAAGTTTGTATGTAAATGTATCTTTTCTCTTTCCCAAGACTAATGGGAGCTACGTTCTGTTCTCAAAGACAACACATACATTATTTTTAGACTCCATTACTCTGGCTTTTAAAAACACAGTAAAACCTAATGAAAAGCCCAGTTCTCACTATATCGGAGCGTCGATGATGGTTGTTTATGGCAAAGGTGGCTGGTGGTTGGTTTGATAGTTGACCATCCTTGGATAGCTTATTCCATCCCCCACACAGAGTATTTAAAGGAAGCCCAACAACAGTCCTAAATCCATTAAAGGTATGTCCAACCTCTGTCCAACAACAGCCAGGAATGAGACGCACCATAAACTCATAGGCTTGCATCCAACATGATGAGAACTTTCGTGCTATTTTCATTGTTTAGGGTAACTCAGCTGGGCAGTTCTTGAGAGTGAGCTTTTTAGGTGACACTGTCGTGTCATAATGACAAAATACTGGACATCCCTGGACAACCCACCACTGATCTTTGTACCTGGGCATCCATTAAGAGATGTCTCATCAATATCATCGAGTTCTTCAGTGTCTCTTTCTCCGTGGGTAGAAAGGGGTCATCGTCTTCTTCCAGTGCCTTCGACTTGGTAACAATGAAGTGGGAAATCTGGTCATTTAGGGTGTGCAATGACTGCACAGCTGTGAGAAGACAAAGAAGGAAATGTAAAATGGTACTCTGTGTGTGTGTGTGTGTGTGTGTGTGTGTGTGTGTGTGTGTACACATGCATACATCCCAGTCAGTGTCTCCCATCAGACTCCAAGGGTCTCGCTGTCTCCTCCTCCCTGTAAATGTGCTACAATTACAGGTACATGTCACACATGCCTGGTTTTGTACATGGGTGCTGGGAATCCGACCTTACCTGGCAAACACATGCACTAAGTCATCTCCCCAGCCCCCAGAGGTAGTTTAAAAACCTGTTTTCTACTCTATCTACACATGGAATATCAGAGCTCAATAAACATTATTGAATTCATTTCCTTAAAAATCAAATGCCTTCCCTTATAGAATTGCCCATAATTTTTTTTTTTGGACAAATCTATACTTTTTACACCAACAAAGAACAGCTTCTAGGCATTCTCAGTAATCTGTCACATGAACAGAATTCTGAGAGGGTCCAGGAAGTCATCAGCAGATTCTAATACACAGCAGCAAGGCTTGGGAGACAGTGCTTCCAGCCAAAGAAGGTGAGAGACACCGAATGCCCTCTTGCTGCAACAGCTAGGAAACCTGGTGTGCTTACAGACAGCAGGGGTCTGTGGTCCTTGAAAAGGCAGGGCGACTGAGTGAGTCCTGTTATGTACCTTCAGTTGACATGCACCCCTCCACACATACACACAATAAATACAGTTAAAAAATGCTTAGAACGTGTGTGTCTCTTACATATATACTTGCAGCCTCTTCTAATGAGTTGTGCAGTATACACTCCCTTCCTGTGAGTGACAGCCCCAGTGACAGAGCACTCTCTGATTCCTATGTCCAGCTCCTAAAAGGGAACGTCTCTGGGACCGTTCACTCTGTGTGAAGCTAGCTGCCATCGAAGACACTTGTCGTGGATGATATTGGCAAGTTGCTGAGATGTAGGATCATCTAGGAGAGCTCTTGACATGTCTGTGAGGGAGTTACTGGGTTAATAGAGGTGGGAAAACCCACCCCGAACATGGGTGGTACCCCTCCATGAGCTGGGGTCCTGGATTAGGTAAAAAGGATAAAATGAGCTGAGCACCAGTGTTCATCGCTCTCTGCTTCCTGGCTGTAGATGTGGTGTGAGCATCCATCTCAAGCTCTCTCTGCTGCGTCTTCCCCACCACGGTAGACTGTACTCTTACACTGGGAGCCAGAGTGGACATTCCTAACCCTGTGCTGCTTTTGTCAGGTCCTTTGTCACATCAACAAATAACTAACATGGCACTTGAGCAACCAGAGAGCAGAGATGTCCAAGGGAACCCACATGCACAGATGGCATGGAGAAAGAGAGATATTCAGACAGCTGAAGCTATCTGTCCATCTACCCATCTATTCATTTACCCTTTCGCCTATCCATCTATCTGTCTATCAACCACCCATCCCATCTATTTACCTATCCATCCAGCTACCCATCTATCCATTCATCCATCTACCCACCAACCTATCCACCTATCTACTTACCCACCTATCCACACACCTGCCTACCCATCATCTACACACTGATCTGCCCATCCACCCATTCATCCATCCCAGGTGCCAGATAGGTAAGTGGAAAACTATCTGGCAGTGCTAGGGAAAGCTCAGTGGTTAAGAGAAACTGCTGATCTTGTAGAGAACCCAAATTTAGTTCCCAGCACCCACACCTAACTGCTCAAAACCATCTGTAACTCCAGTTCCAGGGGTTGCTCTCTTCAGGCTTCTACAAATAGGCATGCACATGTGGTGTAAGGTCACACAGATACACATACACATAAAGAAAGAAAAATATATCTAAGAAAACCAACATCTAAAACATTCTGATGACAGAAGATACAGCATAGAGATGAGGAATCCAGCCATATTCCATCCAAAAGGTTTCATCCACCCGCCTCATCCAAGTCACCCAAGATGCAGCCCAGACCCAGAGAAGGAGAACTGGACTTAACCTCTCTCCATATCCCAATCTATGGCTCACAAAACTGAGAGTATAATAACATAGTGATTTATATAACTTGTTTTTGGGGTTCTCTGTTATGCAGCAACAGGTAACTCTGTAAAATATAGCCATGACACCTCACGAAACACACCAGAAGCTATCAGATACATGGGGACAGCAGTAGTGCTTTCTCAGTTCATTACCATGTGTCTTAGTTACTTTTCTATTGCCATGGCAAAGCCATGACCAAGACAACTTACAAAAGAAAATATTGAGCTTAGGAATCACAGTTCCAGAGAGCTAGAGTCCATGACCATCATGGCAAGAAGCATGATAGCATGCAGACAGGCATGGAGTTGGAACATTAGCAGAGTTCACGTCTTGATCCCTTAGCATGAGGCCAGACATCAAGCTCACTGAGAATGGCATGGGCTTTTGAAACTTCAAAGATACACCTCTTCCAACAAGGCCACACCCCCTAATCCTTCCCAAGCAGTTCCACAAACTGTGAACCAAGCATTCAAATATATGAGTCTGTGGAGGCCATTCTTATTTAAACCACCACACTATGTCACTGGTGTTAATAACTGCATATAGAAACAAATAAAGACATGAAAGAGAAAGGTCTCAGCACTCCACTCTGCCCCTACCCTTCCCTTGTCATCATAGAATTGGGAAGTTGTATATATTGTTCTCCATTTGCCCTATAAAACCCTCAACTAAATAAAGCTGTTCTTAAAGCACATGACGGATTAGAGGCTGGAGAGCCACAGACACTATTCCTCCCTATCTGAGGTTAGCAAATGAGGTCATAAAACCCAGTTCACTTGGTTGGTTGTATTGAATAGTAATGACATTCAATCTGTTGTGTGTTATTTTCATCCACAAATCTGCAGAAACATACTTCTTAAGCAGCTTATTTATCTGAAGTGATGTTTGAATCTTCCTAAACATTAGCGAGCCTTTATTTAGGCTTCTGATATGATGGCACTTTCATGGCTTGGTAGAAAGGGGAAAATTGCCAAGTCTCAACATTATGTGTTGTTTTAAAAAATAGAAGAGATGCATAAAATGTGTTCAGAAGCACCCCATTTCTGCTTTTATGGGTCAGATGGAGCACAGAATATGATGTAATAATGATATGACCTCAAATGCTCATTTTATGCAGATGAGTCCAGATGTCATTGAGATGGGCTATTGTACTACTTTTACAGAAAAATATGCCTGATGAATCATATAACGGGGCAGAGACACCAGCAGCTCCGTGGACTTTATGATCTTGTTATTTATACGGTCCATAGATACAACCTAATGACCAAATTTATCCCAATGTGTTAAACAATCTTTGCTTTTCACAAATCTCAAAAGCTATGATGTATTTTGGATTAAAATGCCCATCGGTTTCCAGTTCTTGTTTTAATGGAATCCCATTAAATAAATGGAGCCTAAATAATTCAGACTTTTTTCCTTCCTGTGGCTGTAATAAAACTCATTCTGCTAGAGATGAGGATACAGAGAGGTCAGAACCTTCATATGTTGCTGTGGGAAGTGGTCAGATGGTGGATCAACACATAAATATAGGATTTCCATATGAATGGGCAATGTACTCTTAGGTATAAAATTGAAGAAACTGGAAAAGGGTATTTGAACAAGCGCTTGCTTGTGAATTGCACTGGTTAACATAGCCAAGGCTGGAAACTACTCATTCATTGCCCATAAATTTGTGGGTGGGTAAACACAATATGGTATATCCATTCAGAGGAGTATTATGCACTCATACAAAAGGAATAAACTACTGATACATGCTACCACATGGACGAACTTGGAAGCATTAAGCTAAGTGAAAGAAGCCAACTGTCCATAATGGACAAACAGTGCAACCAAAAGACAGGAAGTCCAGCCAGGAGAATGAGAACAACTGCTTAGTACTTATTAAGTAAAGGGTTTCCTTTGGGGATGATAAAAAAAATTCAGGAAAGAGTTGTGGCAATGGATACGCACAGTGCATGAACTAAACATGCTGAACTATGTGCTTCAATTGGTTAAAAGAAGACATTTGTCTATGTGCATTCTACTGCAGTTTGAAAAAATAAACCTTGTGAGGCAGGAGGATTGCAAGATCAAGGCCAGATAAGGAGTGCCCTGCAGCATGTATAACCAGGATTTCTCTTATGGTGAGATGGGGCAAGGACCTGAGTTTAACTAGAGCACCCACATGGTGGAAGGAGAGAATTGACTTTTGTAAGCTCTCTTCTGACTTCTATGTGTGCTCCATGACATTCACACATGCGCACATACCCAGCATGGTTACCACACTGTTTTCTTTAAATGAACAGATTTGCCAGAGAGTTAGTTTAGCTGTGAAAACAGCTGCTCTCTGTGCCCGTGGGTCCTGCAGTTGTCAGCTAAGTAGTTGAAGTAGGCCCTGAGTGAAAGGAACTACAAAGGCAGAAGCAGAGTGCATGCTGACTCGAGGCTCAGATCTGCACAGTGGAGGCTAAAGATGGCCTCCGTCTTGGGAAGCCACCCTAAGGTCAGAAAGAAGCTGAAGGGAGGCCCAGTCTTTCACCATGCATGGAAGACTGCACCTCTGAAGGCCTGGAAACCTGAACATTGGAGTCAGACATTCTGAGTTCTAACCTCACCTCCGTCTGCTGGTCTGGTCAGCAGCATTGCCTCTCTGAGGATGGCTTTTCTCACTTGTCCCTTGGAGATAAAGCCATGAAGATGTCATGACCATGCATATTGAAGTAATTGATGCAATGGACATAGTTACAGTAGGGCCTGGCCAAGAGCTTCTCTGTAACAGTACTTACCAATGTGGTTATACAGTGGCCACTGCCTAGTTCTTATGAGCCTCTGGGCAGCCAAGTCCAGGCATGACCATTAGAGTCTATCACGAATCAACACCCACGGGGCCAGTCTGCCTATTCTTATGGTCCTGCGGCCACCAGTCCATCATGGTCCCTGACCAACCGACTCCACTTATCCCAGACCACCTAGTGGTCTACCACACAGCCTGGGACATCAGAAGATCACATCAAGTGCAGGGCACTCTGGGCGCTAATGCTATTCTTGGGTGTATTCTGCATAGGGAAAGGCAACCAGAGAGAGAGAAAGAGACAAAGGCAGGGTCAGAAAGAAAGAGAAATGGAGAGGATATTATGGACTCAGACAAGGCCCCCTCCTCCCTATCCTTGGTTTCGTGCATCTTAAGACCAAGCTGCCTCTTGTCCTGACCTTTTGTGATTGACTCTCTATGGGTGTGTGTGTGTGTGTGTGTGTGTGTGTGTGTGTGTGTGTGTGTGTGTGTGAGTGTGTGTGTGTGTGTATTCATATGTGCACACATGCCTGAGAAGGTTGCAGTCAATCTCCAGTGTCATTCCTCAGGAGCTAACCATCTTGGTTTTGAAGGGTTGCTCACTGACCCGAGGCTTGCTGATGGGACTGGATTGCCTGGGCAATGAGCTTCATCAGGATGTTCTTGTCTCTGTCGCCATGGCTCCAGGATTACAAGTGCATGCCACCACACCTGGCTTTGGATATGGGTTCTTAGAACTGACTTCACATCCCCGTGTTTGTAAAGCAAGCACATTACCAACTGAGCTACCTCCCCATTATGCCCCATCATGCAGAAACCCCAGCCCACTCACTGATCCTAAGCTGTATTTGGCTTGTGTGTCCAGAGAACCCTACTTTCTGTAGATGCTTCACAGCTTATAATGGGGTTACAGCTTAACAGGTCCATCGTAAATGGGAAATGCATCAAGCACAGCTGCTCCACCTGACTTCCTATTTATCCACGCAGTATCCTGATGTCCCTTTCTTGCTCACATACTTACTGGTCGCCAGAGATAGTATGACCCAGGAAAAGATCATAGTGCTTTCCCAGCATGCTAAGCGTGGGAGCAATAGAGAAGTCTCCTGGCAGACATCTGCCTTGCCTTTCTCCAGGCTTCCAGAATGTTCCTGAACTATTCCATGCGCTCTAGTGAGGGCTCCCATGCCTCCTTCAGTGAAGTTATTATTTTTACTATCACCAGTGGCAGCTGCTCTGTGTTAAGCACTTACTGAATACCAAGCATCGTGCTGAACCCCTTGCCCACTCACACAGCTCACCTCACACAGCCTACCATGCTCAGGCCCCACTGGCTCCCTCTTGTTGAAGAGTTTCGATGATTTGTAGAATTTGGCCACAGAATCCATCACACAGCTGTGAAGGCCTCTGCGGTCCTCTGACTCTCCCTGCTGGACTGAAAGGCTACTTCCAGAGGGGGAAGATAGTATGTTTGGTAAAGTGCTTATGCTTGCCTTGTGACCACAAGAGTACCCGTTCAACTCCCAGAGCCAGTGTAGACAAAGCTAGGCTAGTCTGTGTTACTCAAAAAGAGAGTGCTTGGGATGTCATAGAGAGAAACCCACCGAAAAACTTCTGGTGGTGTGCCAAGGCTTTTGGACGCTTCTGCAGACTCGGGCTGATTGGCACAGTGATGTCAGCTGAGACAGACACACGTGCTGAGGCAACATACGTGCTGAGACAAGGCCTGTGGAGGACACATGATGTTTGGAGGGAGTATAGAAAGAACTCAATGGACAGTGAGGAGGCTGAGCTGGCTTTCTTGCTAAATGCTTGTTGGTCTCTCATCTTTGCTGATCTTCGCTTCATTGAGAGAGGCACAGCTAAGAACTTTTCCTGGCATTCTTGTTGACCCTGATCTCTCCTGCTGACTGAGGCTGAGATCTGGCTGTCTCTGCTAGGTAGGTAGTACCACTGCTGCTGATTCGTGTTTGCTACCCCAACTCTACCGAACTGGTCTATCGTGTATCCAGGAAGTGTTTGCAAGTGGATTGAGCCGCCGTTGCTGACCTGTGCACTGAACTGCCGATTTCCAGACAACACAGACAGGAGTTGCTCCAAAGAACATTTCCAAACAGGTCCACTTCTCCTGTATCCTTTCTTTTCCACTACCTCTGGTGGGTGGTGAGTTACCAGGGAGGTTAAAGCATTTAAGAACCATCATTAAATATGTTTTGAAAAATTAAAGTTACAAGGACACTCCTTACAAACCTGACAACTGGGCTAGAGAGATGACTCAGCGGTTAAGAGCACTGACTGCTCTTCCGGAGGTTCTGAGTTCAATTCCCAGCAACTATAAAGTGGCTCACAACCATCTGTAATGAGATCTGATGTCCTCTTCTGGTGTGTCTGAAGACAGTGACAGCGTGCTCATATACATAAAATCAAGAATTTTAATCTTATAAAAGAAAAAAGAAAAACTGCTAACAACCCAAAAGTTGGTAGCAAGCAACTAATAGAATACACGCACACCAAAGTGCATTAATGCTAAGGATTTGGTGACCCACACCTATAATCCCAGCACTCAGGAAGAAGCAGGAGGATGGAAAGTCTGAGATCATCCTGGTTCCAGATCATCGACTTACAAAATGAAAACAAACAAACAAAAAAAACCCCAGGTGGTAGTCGTGCTCCCCTTTAATCCCAGCACTCACTAGGAAGAGGGAGGTAGATCTCTAAGTTCGAGGCCAGCCTGGTCTAGCAAGCATCAAGTGAGTTACAGGACAGCCCAGGCTACACAAAGAAACCCTGTCTGGAAAAACAAAACCAAACAAACAAACAAACAAAAATTTGACATGCAAAACCATTACTCTGTAAATGTATATGTAACAAGTGACTATTTAAAAACAAAACAAAACAAACAAACAAAAAAAACAAACAAACCTGATAACGGCGGGTCAATGGCTTGCACGTCACAGAGGAGGAGACAGAGCACAAGAAATAAGTCACCCCAGGACACAGGTAGTTGATGGCACAGCCCATGTTGTCTCGCATTAAAATCATGGAGGAAGATGCTCCACCCTACGTTTGCTTCTTTTACTTTCTTCCCGTTCTTTCAACCTATCAAGGCACCTTCTAGAAAAGCCTCAAGGTACTAAACCAAGACATAAGTCATGTCTATAAATACTGTGTGGGGGCTGCAAAGTGTTACTCTTTGGGATGCTAACTAACCTAGTGCTGGGTCCTTACCAACGCGCTGAACTGAGACACCACCATCAGAGTCAAAGACTCAAAAGGGCCGGCCCAGACAGTGCTTCCTTCAAGCAAGAAACAGGTGAGAGGGACCATCCCGAGCAGAAAGCGCTGATGATAATAGGCAGTTTCTTTTCTTTTCAGAAAGAATCTTCAGAGGACATCATGACCTCCTTCATGTTGTGCAGGGTGGGTGTAAGGGAGTTACAAAACTCCAACCCCTAATGGAGATAGGCTATTGATAATTTAGCAAGCCCGAGGCAGCCTTATGGAGCTCAAGGGCAAAATCCACATGCAAATGAGATTTGGAACCTCCCAGAGACACTGGTGAATTGGGACTGGAGGCTCCCAGCCATTTGTCCATGCCAAGGAGAAGAGGCCAGACTTGGGTGTAGTATTGTATTTTACATAGATCCTTGTGATGTGGGAGCTTAATAGCAAGAGTGGGGCTAGGACTGGGGCAGACATCACACTGGAACAGAAGAGCTAGAAAGGCTATCAGGTGCAAAGGGCTGACCCGTGGCCCATATGTGTGTAGCCAGAGGACATGGGTCTGTTGAGAAACAGGGGCAACCCAGGGTCCCAGAGAACTTGACCGAGTCTATCATAAACGGAAGTCTCAAGATAAGAACTGAAGCAGAGGCCATGGAGGAACATTGCTTACTGGCTTGCTCAGCTTGTCTTATACAACCCAGGCCTGCCTACCAAGGGACAGCTGTGCTCTCAGTGAGCTGGGTGTGGCCACATCAATTAACAATCGAGAAAGTGCCCCCACAGATGTGCCCCTATGCCAATTTGATGGAGATAATTCCTCAATGAGGTTCTTTCTTCGACAAGATGTGTCAAGCTGACAACCAAGATTAGCCATGAAAGTGAAAAATCTTAGGCTGTGACAAATATTCTTGGACTGTCAAAAATACTTAAAACTAAGTATGGACAGGAGACATGAGTTCAGAGCTGTCTCTCCTCTGAGAAGTAACAATTGTTCATGTCATCAAGACAGACATTGTAAAAGGGAAAAGTGATCCTTTTATAAGAATTTAATATGAAAACGGGTGCATGAGCCCCATCTCATTAAAAGACCAACACCGTGGAAAGAATCCTCACAAATTCCCCACCCTTGTTTGGTTTCCCTCAGAGAGCCTCTCCCCACATGAAAATGACTCTGTTTGGAGTTGAACTGTCCCCTAGACTGAGCCCCTCTTCCATAATTTCAAGAGGGACTCATGGACCCTGAAACACAAGCTTTGGCAGAGTAAAACCTGGCACCATGTATCTCAGAGAAGGGATTCCAGTCATGAGTCTGGAGAGAATGCTGTCCTTCTTGTCCCACAAATTGCTTCCTCTGACTGAGCAGCCCCAGAAATAAGAGGCCAAGCAAAGGTCAGAGGTCAGCCGAACAGTGAATTATCACTTAACTCACACCAGGTTTCTCCAGAGCACTGAGGTCCTGGCTCTTTACAGAGTTTCAGGATTGTGTGAACCTACTGCATTCATTCACCCGATGTCTGGGGTTGGGGTATGTGCCTGTGTACGTGTTCATGAGAATACATGTGTGTGCTTACATGTGGGGGCCTGAGGTTGGTGATGAGGTGTCTTCCTGTATCATTCTTCACTTTAGCTTTTGAGACAGGGACTCTCACTGAACCGGGAGCTCACTGATTTTGCTAGGCTAACTGGCCAGTAATCTAGGGATCCCCCTGTCTCTGTCCCACCCAACACTGGGAGTATGGATACATGACACCACATCCAGTGTTTTACACGGGTGCTGGGGATCTGAATACAGATCACCAGGCGTGTCCTGCAAGCTCCTTATTGCCTGAGCTATCTTCCCAGCCCACTGAGGGCCTATGCTAACTGAGTTTACCAAGCACAGGGCTGAGTGTGAGTGTCCACACCAAAGCACTACAGCTTCTGTTGCTGTTTTACAGGGGAAAAAAGGGAGAAAAGATTTGGTTGGGGTTTTCTTCTTTTCTAAACAGAAGGGGCAGTTTTCACACCCACCACCCTCCAGGGGAAAAAAAGGGAAAAAAATCTTCAAGCTCAGTAAGTAAAGAATAAGTGGTGAATAGACCTTGTTGTTTTTGGCTAACTGAAAGGGTTTACCAACGGAAGCCTCGTTCTCAATTTTAATGACTGCCTATGCCATTTAATTACTTCTGGTCTGTTAATATTTTAAGATCATTTTGTTTTATTACAACTTTCAATGTGTTTCAAAGGTCAGAAGGAAACCGCTTTGAATCTCAAGTAAGCTCTATTTCTGGATAATAGATTTATGGACTGCGAGAGGCAGTCGGTGCCTTGTGGCTTTTCATTTCAGGTGGACTTCTTTAGTTTAAAAGACTCTGCCTGAAGTGATGCAGCCACCTGCATGGGGTGGCAGGGTGATTAGAAGTCAGGCTTTGGGGCTGGGGAGATAGCTCAGTACAGTGCATGCCTGAGTTTGGTTGCCCATAGTAATGCATATATAATCTCAGTGCCTAGAAGACAGAAGGATCTCTGTAGCTTACTAACCAACTAGGTTACCAGAATCAACGAGTTTCAGATTCAGTGAAAGGCCCTGTTTTTTTGTTTGTTTGTTTTGTTTTTATTTTTATTTTTAAGTAAAATGGAGAGAGGCTGGAGAGATGGCACAGCGGTTAAGAGTACATATTCCGCCGGGCAGTGGTGGCGCACGCCTTTAATCCCAGCACTTGGGAGGCAGAGACAGGCGGATTTCTGAGTTCGAGGCCAGCCTGGTCTACAGAGTGAGTTCCAGGACAGCCAGGGCTACACAGAGAAACCCTGTCTCGAAAACAAACAAACAAACAAAAAAGAGTACATATTCCTCTTACAGAGAATCCGGGTTCAGTTTCCAGAACCCAAGTCAGGTGGCTCACAACTACTTGTAACTCCAGCTCCAGTGGATCAATCTAACACCTTCTTCTGGCTTCTGTAGACACTGCTCTAACATGCAGACACATACACGTGTGTGCGCGCACACACACACACACACACCATTTTTTTTATTATCTTAAAAACACCTAAGGGGAAGAGTGACTGAGGACGACACCAGACGTCAACCTCTGGGTTCATAAATGTGAACACCTGCTCATGCACACACACACAAAGGGCTCAGCAGGGCTCCACTGCTAAGTGGCTAGCAGCCTCTGCAGTAGACTTCGGGCCTCAGCCCCTCATCTGTAAAGTGGAGATGGAAGGAAGGAATGTGCTCCCACACGCTGGGAAGTAGCAATGCCTCCACCCCACCCCACCCCCAGGCTCCTTATTACTACCACTGTCTCCTCTAGAACACACAATGATCAAGTCCCCGCCGTGGCCCTTCCTGAATCTCTACATCACAGCCACACGCAGATGAGACAGCTGAGACGCAGACTAGTTAGCTGTCATTCCTTAAAGGAGTAATAACTCAGCATAACTCATTACATCCCAAAGCCCCACCCCCTCATCCCCGTCCCGAGGCTTTGGGCTTTTATGTATTTGAGAAACCCACAGACATCAGGCCCATCATACTCCATTCCTAGACCCCCACTCATGTCTAGCTCACATGTAGACTGCAGTTATTCTGTCTCAATAGCCCCCATATTTCAAGAAGCCTTAACTAAATAGCTTCTGTGGCAGGGTCTGGGAAGATGGTTCAGTGGTTAAGGCGCTCGCCATGCAAGTGTGAGGAGTAACGTTGAGAGCCTCAGACTCTATGTCAAAGCTGAGTGGGGATGAAATTTCAGCCTGCGAAGGAAGAGACAAGATTCCCCAGAGCAAGCAAGCTAGAGAGATGAGCCATATCGGTGAGCTGTGAGTTTGACTGAGAGATCTTGGCTCAGTAAGTAAGTTGGAATCTAGAATGACTCCTAACACTAACTGTGGGCCTCCGAATGCACACAACGAATGCTCACACACGTGCACTAACACACATGCAAGCGTGCACACATCCACAAACGTACAACAAGCACACGAAAAATGGAAAAGAAAAAAAATCGCCTGCTCTAGTTTCCTTTCTGTTCCTGTGATAAAACACTCCAGCCAAAAGCAACTTAGGGGGATTTCTGTGTAAACATGTTCATTAGAAAGTTAAAGACTGAGAGAAAGCAAACAAGCAATCAAACAAGAGATGGCACTGATTACCGCTGGGTATAGTTAGTATTCATGTCACCCTAAGGGGTCTTAAGAAGTGGCTGCTAGTCAGGCATGACAGGACTGGCCTTTAAACCAGGTACCCAGGAGGCTGGGGCAGGAGAATCATGCCAGGAAGATTCAAGGCCTGCTCTAGTAACATAATAGCACTCTGTCTCAAAGAAATCAAATATATGTTTTTATATACAATATGTAGTTTATATTATATAATGCATGCAATATATTACTATATACAATTATGTGACATTTTTAATAAGAAGCCCTAAGGAGCTGAGACTTTATATTGCCACCACCCTGACATAGAAAGGTGAACGTAGTGGTCATGCTTGAAGATGGCTTCTGCTGAAAGATCTGAACCCTTATGAGGAAGGTTAGGCCCTTAGCAAACTTAGAGCCGAGACATGCCCGGGCAAAGACCCCTAGCAAACTTAGAGCCGAGACATGCCCGGGCAAAAATCCCACCCAGCTACATTCCTACAGGTGACTTTGACCTGACCTCAGGGCCAGAGGCACAATGTTTCAGGATGCAACTGACTTGTGACTAACATTCTGTAC
>CM052702.1:130152283-130222808 GCA_028551405.1 Uromys caudimaculatus
CCGTAGGTTACGGGTTCGACCCCAGTGCACTGGCCTTTCTGCGGTCTGCCGCCGCTCCCGAATTAAACCTCGTGTGATTGCAGCAAGGACAGTCTTTCGTGAGTTCTTGGGGGGTTGCGCCATCCCGAGACTTGAGCGAGGGTCTCCCCAGTTCGGGGGTCTTTCACTGCTAATTCTTGGTTCCCTGGTATCATGGTTTTGGCCAGTTCCCTCACACTCTGAATCATACTGACCTGTGTCACCAATGGGGAGTTTTAGGTAGGACAGAGTGTTACTCCTGGGTCTCCATCAGGAAAACCCACTGTGATTTCCCTTGACTCCTCCCCCCAAGAAGTGTGGGCCGCTGTGCTGTGGGACCCTCAGGCAGGTCCTAGCATGAAAAACAGAGATTTCTGTCCAACACGGAGCATGCATCTAGTGTCTTGTGGAGGTGCCATTTTGGAAGCAACCCCAGACAAGGTAATAGACAGGAGCAACTTACTGACAGCTTGTTGCATTCCCTAAGAAATCCTAGGCCTGCGTGATTTGGGCAGACCACTTCAAAATTCGACAAGGTGGTGGGATGATGAGGCACACTGTTGTTGAAGTCACTAGGATTTGAAGTCACTTACAAGACAGTTTATTAAATAACTAAGACATATTTTTCATATCGAGAGGTAGAGTATTGCTGTAGCAAAAATTCCTTTTAAAAAATAGGTGATCACAGACAAAAGATCTAGGTGTCAGAAGACAAAGGACTATGTAGAAGAATGCCCTAGAGTACACGACAAGCCCTGATTGTCCCCACAGAGGCTGCAAGTGGACACTGGGGGACGGTATAAAGGAAGTGGAGAAGACAGGATGCTTGTTGTGTTGTGGCAGGAGTCAAATCATCATGGTCTGTAGTCATGTGAGAAGTAGAAAACCTATCTAATACTCTCCTGGTCTATCTGGAGACGTTTGCAACTGAACTGTGGATGGTGTCATCTGATTTGTTCTTAGTGTTACTACTAAAGTACAAGTGGATACAGATAGGCTAAAAGGAAACCATTATTTTAGGCAGACGCTGGAATGGAAGAGCATGAGGAAAATTGGTCTATGTAGCCCTGTAGCTCTCCAAGTCAAGAGCAGACCAAGAGGACTGGGCATTTACAAACACAAGACACCGTTATATGGGAAGCATAGTGAGTGACTTTAAAGGTGTAGCCAAGAGCTCAGAGGTAAATCCAATTCACAAGAAGTTATTCTCACTCCTAATTAAAGAACCACTGAACTGTGGTAAAGGTGATTTGGAATCTACCTGGTCTACTAACTTCTATGTGCTTTGCATATTTTTCCTTATGAATGGATGCTTCTAGCATTTACCCTACATCCCCTTCTGCATGCAGGGGCTGAGAACATGTCTCTTTAGTTCTCCCCTATTTAAATTCAGACCCTTAGTACTTTGCAAGTCAGTAGCCAAAGAGATTGTGTGTGTGTGTGTGTGTGTGTGTGTGTGTGTGTGTGTGTGTGTGTCTGTATATGAATATATATGGACCTGATTTTATACAAGATTCACGACTTTCAATGATGCTAATGGGATAATGGAATGATGTTGGATAGATGGGTATGAAGTTCTTGGGAGGAAGGGAGAATGATTTGTGTCCTTGTCAGGGTTTCTATTCCTGCACAAACATCATGACCAAGAATCAAGCTATGGAGGAAAGGGTTTATTCAGCTTACACTTCCATGCTGCTGTTTATCATGAAAGGAAGTCAGAACTGGAACTCAAGCAGGTCAAGGAGCAGAAGCTGATGTAGAGGCCATGGAGGGATGTTCCTTACTGGCTTGCTTGCTTGCTTCCCCTGGCTTGCTCAGCCGGCTTTCTTATAGAGCCCAAGTCTACCAGCCCATAGATGGTACCACTCACAAGGGGCCTCCCCCCTTGATCACTAATTGAGAAAATGCCTTAGCGCTGGATCTCATGGAGGCATTTTCTCAACTGAAACTCCTTTCTCTGTGAGAACTCCAGCTTGTGTCAAGTTGACACACAAAACTAGCCAGTACAATTTGCATTCAAAGCATTGAGGGCAGAAGGTAGACTACGGTAGCCAGACTCCAAAATAGATTTCACCAAGTACTACCTCCTGGCATTACCATATGTCTATAGGCCTTTCCCAGCCCAGATAGGAGTAACCTGTTCAAAGGTGACAGAGTCATACAGGCTTATAGAGTTAGTCTCTCTCTCCTTCTCCCCCTCCTTCACTTCTATTGCTTTCTCCCAATATCTCTGCTTCTCTATAGCTTCCTCTAGCCTTAAACTTGCTATGAACCTAAGGATGACTTTGAACTCCTGGTCTCCCTGCTGCCTCTACCTCTGTTGTGCTGGGATTACAGGTGTGTACTACCACGGGGCTTATGTGGTACTGAGGATCGAGTCTTGCATGCGAGGCATGCTAGACACTGCCAAGTAAGTCAGACATCCCCAGGCCCCACTTTGCTCTATCTCTGAGTGCCCTCTCAGCAGGGAGTCAGCCCTGTCCTAAGGACTGAAGATCTGTGGAAAGGTTCACATGGCAAAGAACTGAAGCCAGCACAAGCCTGACAACCACAGAAGCTTGGGATCATGGGAGCACATGAACATGGCATCATGGGAACACATGAGTATGGCGTCATGGGAGCATATGAGCAAAGGATCATGGGAGCACATGAGCATGGCATCATGGGAACACATGAGCAAAGGATCATGGGAGCACATGAGTATGGCATCATGGGAACACATGAGCAAAGGATCATGGGAGCACATGAGCATGGCATCATGGAAACACATGAGCAAAGGATCATGGGAGCACATGAGCATGGCATCATGGGAGCACATGAGCAAGGGAGCACATCCTTTTGGAAACAGATCATTCCCCTCCTGTTGAGTTTCCCAGTAGCTCCCATCTAACACAATGTCATTACTACATCTTTTAATGAGAGAGTGGACTAGACCAGTTAAGTAAAGTACTCTTGAATCCCTGCCCTAAAGACACTATGTCCCAGAGATTCGCTATAGTTGTTATTGTTTCAAGCCTCTCCACTGGGGTGTAATTTCTGTCTTAGCAACAGATAACAAATACAGCAGAGAGTTTCATTCTTAAAACCTCAGTTTTGATTTGGTGCCAACAGCCCAACAGAAACCATCTTCTCTTTAACTACATTCCTAAAGACTTATGTTTAAGAAGCATTTAATTCTGCTTATGCTTTCTTGGTCTTTTGCCAGAGTCAAGGAAGATGGTTCCACCCACGAGGGACATGATTTCAGCACTTGTGGGCTTGAAGGACAATTCATAACCCGACCACTGAGATTCCAGTGAGCTGCAGAGATAAGGCCTCTTATCAGTAAGGAATTATTTCCACTGAGAGAACAGGGAGGAATGTAGGCTTTGATTTATCATCAGACATAATCTTCTTTAAAAAAATAAAAATGAACACGTAGAGGGAAAAGAAAACAAGCCACAGCCTAAGAACACAGGAGTAACTGAATAGTCACCCATCTGCTGAAGATAATCTAGGAGCTGGGGAGATGACTTAGTGAGGAAGAGCACTTGCTGTTTTGCAGAAGAACTGAGTTTAGTTCCAATCACTGATGGAGCCGGGCAGTGGTGGCACACACCTTTAATCCCAGCACTTGGAGGCAGAGGCAGGTATGTGGATTTCTGAGTTCGAGGCCAGCCTGGTCTACAGAATGAGTTCCAGGACAGCCAGGGCTACACAGAGAAACCCTGCCTCCAAAAACCAAAAACCAAAAAAAAAACCCAAAACCCATTTCTCCAGCCAATCGCTCATGGAAGGTGCCTCACAACTGCTTGTACCCACAGGGATCCAATGCATTCTTCTGGCTTTTGCAAGTACCTGCATTTGCGTGTGTGTGTGTGTGTGTGTGTGCACACACACACACACACACACACACACACTACTGCACACACTTAATTAAAACATATTTTTAAAGATAAGCATATACCCTCCATGGGAACAGAGATATAATAAATGGGGGTACCGAATGAACTGTCAGGTTCTGAATGAACTCTCAAGATTGTTCCTGATTTTAGTGGAAATGCTTTGAGTCTTTGTCAGTTTAGAGACAGCTATAGTAATAAAAGCGTCATGGTACTGTCATAAAACCAGGCACAATTATCAATGAAACAGAACTGAGGACCCATACATACGCTAATACTCCTACAGCCACCTGATTTTTACAAAGAAGCCAAAGCATATATGGAAGCAGAGACAGCATCTTCAATAAATGGTGTTGGTCAAACTGAATGGCTACTTATAAAGGAATGAGGCTTAATCTTTCTATCTCTCCCTGAAAAAAAACCCACAATTCCAAGTGGATCAAGAACCTCAACATAAAACTTGATCCCTGAATCTGATAGAGAAGAAGTATAAAATCTGCTAGATCTCATTCGATAGTGCAAGCAGTAATTAATCAACAATTAATTACTGGAACCCCTTGAACCTAAAAATTTCTCTGTACAGCAAAAGACACCATTGTTTGAGTAAGGAGGCAGTCTAAAGCACGGGCAAAACTTTCACCAGACAGATGCCTGGAAGAGAGTTACTATGTAGAATATATAAATAATCCAAAAACTAAACCTTAAGAAAACCAACAGTCCAATTAAAAACAGGGCATGAAACCAAGCAACTAGTTCTCAAAATATGAAACACAAATGGCTGAGAAACAATTTTTTAAAAAGGCTCAGCATCCTTAGCCATCAGGGAAATTCAAATTTCAACTACTTGGAGATTTCATCTCACCCCGATCAGAATGGCTAAGTTTTAAAAAACAAACAAAACAAAAACAACCATAAGTGCTATCCATGTGGGGAAAGGAGAACATGTATACACTGGTAGTGGGTGTGGAAACTGGTGCAGCCACTATAGAAATCAGTGTGGATATTTCTCAAAACTAAAACAAACAAAACACTTGAAATAGGTCGACCAGATGACCCAGATGTGTCACTGTAGAGCATATACCCAAAGACTCTCTATCCTACTATACAGAATCCTGCTCATCCACATTCATTGCTTCTCTATTCACAATAATCATAAAATGGAAACGATCTAGATGTCACTCAACTGACCTGTGGATACAGAAAACATGGCATATTTACACAGTGGAGTATTACTCAGATGTTATGGAAAGAGGAATTATAAAATCTACAGGTAATGGGTGGAACTGGAAACAATTATTCTGAGTGATGTAAGCCAGACTCAGAATAAAAATCTTGAATGTTCTCTCTAATTTGTGGATGCTAGCTTTGAATCCTCATATATATGTGGTTCATTTTGAATGCCCTAGAGATCAAGAAATTAGTAAAGGTCCACGAGGAGAGGATTTCAAGGGATGGTAGATAGAATGTGGTAGTGAAAGGGGTCACAAGTTAAGAAAGGTACAGGAAATGTTAACAGAGGAATGGGAGGACATGGTTGATGTGGGAATGTGGGAAAGAATAAATAACTCTGAAGACATTTTCTTTTAAAAGTCATATGGAAGCTTCCTAAAATACAAATATTCTCACATATAAAAAGAGCTTAATTGGAGTTACCATATAATGGGTTAACAATACAATACCCCTACTAGACATCACAAGTCAACAATTAAAAAGCTCAGTGACAGGAATGGGTTATATCCCTTAGAGTTGTTGATCAGTAAGGTCCCATAGAGCCCCAACTATTACAGGCTATTGCCAATAGCTTCCGTTTCCCTCCGGAACTTGACAATTAAGACATCTATTGCTGACGATATAACAATCTTGAGTCATAAAACACAAAGAAATCAAGCTGGCATTGACTTGGAAGCTTCGTCTCTACCAGCTAGCATCATAGTAAGGAAATTGCTCTGCACACTCCCAGAGGAGAAAAGTAATCATCCGTCTTAATGAGCTGTGAACCTTGTGAGCTACAACAACTGGCCTGACAAGACAATTCATAATGTAATAGTGGCACAGATGTCATGGGAGTGACCAACTCCTTTCTGCTTGGATTTAAGTTCTGTTGCACAAATTAAACCCATATACTTCCCTGAAACAGGAGCCAAGCACATGTAGCTAGACAGATCATAAGGGAGAACTTCTATTATTTTACTAAATAGACATAGCATTAAACTGACTCCTAATGACTCATCCTTATATCCATAGATGAGTTCGTGTTCAACCCTCATCAGGAAAGCTTATTTTTGCAGTGTATGGTGGTTATAGTAGAGGTCCCAGACTGGTCAAGGTGCAGAGAATAAGAGATTGGAACGATCAGCCTTAAAGGAGACATCTGCCTCATACTTTCCGCTCCCAAAGGTTCAGGAATCATTGGCAACTGACAGCTGCTGGGAGAGGAAGAGTCATTTTTCTTTAAGGGTTCAGCTCCTTGATGGTTAATCATGATCCAGTGGAAGGACACACATACAATGGTATATGAACAGCACAAATTGAACTTGAGGAGGTTTTTGTTTTTGTTTTTGTTTTTGTTTTTGTTTTTTAGGACAATAAGTTGAGTAGGTGGTGAAAGAAGAATAGATCTGGGAGGAATTGGGGTAGGGTTGAATACAATCAAAACACATCATATGAAATCCTTAAGGAACTAATTAAAAACTAGAAATGATGTATGGTCACACTCTGTGCATGCTAACACTGAGCGGGACCAAGGTTGACTGAAATCACTATGGATTTGCTCTCTAAACTAGAAGTTCTCTCCGTGTCCACATGGATCCTGTTTTGTCTGTCTGTCCAACTTGGCAAGATGCAGAATGTCCAGCACAAAAGTTCAGCACTCAATAAATAGTGGGTCAATGGATGATTTAAATTACTAAGGATATTAGTGTGGGAATTATCACCGATCCCTGACAAGCCAACATGAAAATATCAAAGTGGTCATTTTCATGGCTTCTAAGGAAACACTCTATGACTTATTTTCAGAAAATTTAACAAGGAGAATAGCTAAGAAGTGGCTTTTCTGGGACACTAAATCATACAGATTATGTCTTCAAAAAAATTTCATGGTTTTATACTACCAATCTAGTGTCTTTTTGAAAGAATGATTGCAGCCATAAGAATCGTGTTACATTGATCACCCACACCCTTTTGTCTTTCTTTTCCCTCTATAATGAGGAAAGAGAATTAGTAACAAAGATGAGACTCTGCACTGACATTGTAGATGACATTATTAAAGAAGTCTGTGTGTCCTGAGGAAACATAAAATCATGTGACAAACTTGACCTCAATGGGTAACCCAAACAAACAGACTTCATGCTGCTCATGTGGTTTTTTTTGTTTGTTTGTTTGGTTTGGTTTGGTTTTTTTGTATAGACTAGAGTTTATTCAGGGCATGGGGAGGAGAGTCAAGAGGATAGTAGAGGGAGAGAGAGAGAGAGAGAGAGAGAGAGAGAGAGAGAGAGAGAGAGAAGAAGGAGGAGGAGGAGGAGGAGGAGGAGGAGGAGGAGGAGGAGGAGGAGGAAGAGGAGGAGGCTGACCATGAGCACATGGTGGGGGGGAGACAGGAATGGGGAGAGATTGGGAACAGAAAGGCAAGAGCAAGAGAGTGCTCATGTGTTCTTATGATAAAATGATCTATTCAAGTATAATTAAGAACACACACACGTTAGCAGGTCCATCACTACTTGATGCTATTACCAGTGGATAATTGACTTCCTGTCTGCATTTTTAATCTTTCCCACATAGTCATCTACATAATGGAAAGTGTTATAGTATATGAAGTAGTGAGGTCTTCAGCATGACCTGAGCCCAGGCTGGTCACTTCAGAATCTCCCCAGCATGACCTACTGATTACTGACCTACAAAAATATGCCATGTAAGCTACATTACAATGATTTATGAGTTGTATTAAAAATAAGGATGGGCCAACACAGTAGGTATCAAAGGTATATACAGCTTTGCCACAGTCTCCTAGATTTGTCTCCCAGTGAGGGCAGAAGGCTGAGAAGTCGCTGATAAGGAAGGGGACTTACATCTCTGCAGACATGGATTCCAATAAGGGGCTCCTGCATGTCCAGCACGTGATACCATCTTTTCACAGGCTCAGGACAATTAACATACAAATTGTTGTGTCTCAAATGACACATAAGATGTCAAAATTGTTTCTCAGATGGGAGCTCAATGGAAACACCCAAACCACAGCTTTCAAAGTATAGATTTCAGACACACAATAGTGTTGGGAATTCTGCAAGTACATCGTGACCCTTTGTGGCAGGCCACGTGAAAGTGCAATCAGTTCGGTTCACACAGACAGCTCCGTCTTTCTGGAAGCCTTCTATCATTAAGAGGAGTTGAATTACCCCCTGAGATACTAAGCTGACTGAAAACTTCACTTTGTCTGATGTTAGATGAGCCATTTTACACTAGTTTTGAGCTAAGCTGTTGACGGTGGTTAATTGTATGCAAAACGTTAACCAAAGCAGAGTGGGGTGGCAGAGAACAGGTGTTACATGAGAGCTATGCTCAGCAAGGATTATTGTGTAACTTCTGGTAAATCCTTGGTTTCTATAAACTTCTAGCTCCTTGAATGAAAACCAAAAAATGCTTACAAGAAATATGTTGTCATGTGTGTTTGTGTGTGTGCGTGCATGTGTATGTTAAATATAAAATGTCTTCTTCATTTCAATTTCAACCTTATTTATTTATTTATGAGCTCATCCATTATTTGTTTACTTATTGTTGGCACAGGGTCTTTCACTGAATGTGGAGTTTACCACCTTAGCTTGCTGCCCAGGAAGCTCTATGGATCCATTCACCTTTGCCTCCCAGTTCTGGGCTTGCAGATGTGTGCCCTTTTAACATGGGTTCTTGGAATTTAAGCTCGGGTCTGTATGCTTGCAAAGCATGTTACCCACTGAGCCATCTCCCAGCCTGAAATCTGGCAGCTTTAAGGTGAGACAACATTAACAAAGATGCTTTGAGAACATACAAGATCTCAGGTGACAGGACATGCTGTCATGATTGCTCTTGCTGCTGGTTTCCACATATTCTGAGCCTCACAGAAACCTTTAGACCAGGACCTTTCAGTACATAATATTTTGAGGATGAAAGAGATCAAATTCCCTCCATCAAATCTGTGAATTGTGTCTTGCAAAATGACGCCTTCCCATCCAAAGCTAGGACCTAGCCCTTCCATAAAGCTTTTATGAAAATTCTGGTAAGCTAGGAGATGACTCAGTCAGTCAGGTGCTTACTTTGCAAGCCAGGGATCTGAGTTTGATCCACAGAAGCCATGTTTAAACATGTAATTTCAGGCATAATGGTGTACTTTTATAACCCCCACACTGGGAAGGCAGAGAGACAAAAGGATTCCTAGGGTTCATTGGCCAGCCAGCCTAGTCTGCTTGGCAAGGTCCATGCCAGTGAGAGATCCCATCTTGATCCCAGCACTCAGGAGGTGGTGGCAGACAGGTCCCTGTGAGTTTAAAGCCAGTCTGGTCTGTACAGCAAGTTCTAGGCCAGGACTACATAGTGAGAGCCTGTCTCAAAAACAAACAACAAAACGAATGGGCTAGATAGATGGTTTAATGATTTAACTGCCCTTGAAGAGGACTCAAGTTCAGGTCTAACACCCACACCAGGCATCTCAGAACCAACTGTCTCTTAATTCCAACTCCAGAGGATCAAATGCCCTCTTCTGGACTCCCCAGACTCCTCAACTCACACATGCACATCTCCATATGCAGACATACACATGTATACAACATGTAAATATAAAAATAAATCTTCACGAAAAAATGGACCATGTCTAAGGATCCAAAGTGGAAGTCACCCTTAGACACATGTATGCATGCAGACATGTACAGACGTCCATACTCACGTATGTATGCACAAGTGTTTTCAAAAGTCATAGTATTTGGTTATGAGAGTACACTAATACTCATTCATCTCATTGCCTGTTTTGTAATCATAATGGCTGAGAAATCAAAGGAGAACCAATGCCCAATCACAACAAGAAGACTGTCACTGGCTTGGAGAGTCTCTCAGTGATGTAGAGAGACTAACTAAGCCTATCCACAGACACAGTGGTGGTGGCTGGGGAGGAGGGAGGAGGTGAAAGGGAGGGAGACTTGCTCTGTTTGAGGGAACACTGGAAAACTTAGGGGCTGTGCAATCTCAGGTCCAACACAAGGACAGTGAGGCACTGTGCCAGCTACTTTCTTGTTCCTGTGACCAAACACCTGTCGAGAATCAACTTAAGGGAAGAGAGGTGTGTTCTGGCTTACGGTTGGAGGAGGCATGGTGCATTATGGTGGGTATATTAGATCCTTTCTTGGTGCTGTGATAAAGTACACCATGGCCAAAAGTGACTATGGAGGAAAGGGTTTATATTTCTAAAGGAAGAGCCCACAATGTGGGGAGGGGCGGGGCAAGAGGTGGCTGGAGCAGGAAGCTAAGACATCACATCTTTGAACACATGCAGGAAGCAAAGAGAGCAAACTCTCTCAAAGCTTCCTCCAGCAGGGCTCCACCTCCTTCCTAAAGGTTCTATAACCTCCCTTAACAGTGCTATCATCTGTGGACCAAGTCTTCAAACGTCCCCTATGGGGACATTTTCATTCATGTCACAGGC
Source organism: Uromys caudimaculatus (assembly GCA_028551405.1). Lineage (NCBI taxonomy): Eukaryota > Metazoa > Chordata > Mammalia > Rodentia > Muridae > Uromys > Uromys caudimaculatus. The sequence goes on from CM052702.1 coordinate 130,162,847, forward strand.
AGTAAGAGAGGCTCAGGGCTCACGGCCCTGGCGGTAGGAGGAGCTTGCTCACACTGGGTGGAGCAAGAAACAGAGAACAGGAAGCATGACCAGGATATAAACCTTAAAGCTTGCCCCACACCAGTGACTCAATTCTTCCAGCTCAGACCAGTCTCTTAAAGCAGTGGTTCTCCATCTTCCTAATGTTGTGACCCTTTAACACAGTTCCTTGTGGTAGGGTGCCCCCCCACCATAAAATTATTTCCATCGCCGCTTCTTAACTATAATATGTAATTGTTATGAATTGTAAATATCTGTGTTTTCTGAAGATCTTAGGTGACCACTGTGAAAGGGTCATTTGACACACCCCCTCCGCAAAGAGGTCACAACCTGCAGGTTGAGAACCACTGTCCTAAAGGTTTCATGACCTTCCAAAGCCAGGCCACCAGATGGGGACCAAGAATTGTAGCACATGAACCTATGGGGACATTACCTTTTAAAGTCCCAAGTATGTATCAGAGATGGGAAGCCAGTTGCTGTTGTGTATGGAAGTATTTCGCATGTGGAAGTACTGAGTGGTGGCTCTCTCTTCTACCCCAGCCCTGGAATGTCCCCAGTGTCCTTATCCGACCCCATGGAAAGATCAAACAAGCTCCAAGAAAACAAACAAGAACCACAAGGTTCTTTGTCAAAGACATGAGCTAAACACTCTGAAGCAAAGAGGGCATCTGAGGTGGATGTTGGCATCTGCAGGAAAATGGTGACCTTCTGACATGTGCAGGGACATGGTCGTATGGAGAGTCCAACCTGCTATCACGTGCATGGAACTTCCCTTTTTTTTTTTCCAGCTTAGCCTCGAGCATCAACAGACTGCGGAGGTTCTCCCAACAGTGAAGGAACATCTAAAATATGAGACAAACCAACCAAACAACCCTCCAAAAATAGAGCCTCAGAAGGAATAGCACAGGGACAGAGAAGAGCAAACAAACATTTCCATACTCCATCCAGAGAAAGAGAGGTAAGGACAATAGCCATGAGACAGGCAGGGACTAAGAAAAGATGCTAGAAATGAAATCCATGCCCGCCCAAATAAAGACTTCATGTAGAGGCTAGATGCTCAATTTGAGGAACCACGACAAAAAACAAAACAAAACAAACCCTCGTAAACGGTAATCACAGCTGAAGGCTACTGCAGACCTACTATGTGCCATGCACCGCTTTTTATGGAGGAATTGATTAATCCTTTGAAGGAATCTATGAGGTGGCTGCTATTTATCAATGTGTTCTATTTGGAACAACGGAAAGCATGGTGACCATCTAGTTCAAATACTTAGCTGTAGTAGTCAGTGAGAATTGTAAGATTTAAACACAGGAGCACTGAGCATGGTGTTGGATACCTGTAATACCAGCATCTGGGGGACTGAGGTAAGAAGATGGGCTCGTTTCCAAAGAGGAGACCCAGAAAAGGGGATACATTGGAAATGTAAATAAAGTATCAAAAATAAATTTAAAAAAAATAAATAAATAAAAAGAAGATGGGCTCAAGGTCATCTGAGTTATGCAGCAAGACTTGCATTAATTAATTAAATGATTAATTAATTAATATTAGGCTTACAGTGTCCATAGCTGCGCTTTAAAACATTTTATTACACTTCTTCAAATATCTCACCCTAGACAAATTATTGTGAAATCTAAGAAGATTGGGCATAAGGAAAAACATTATAAAATCTGGAAGAAGGGTTAACAAGATGGTTCAGAGGAGAATGTGCTCTCCCAGGAAGTCGGGCCACATAAAAAGGCCAGATGTTGTGGTGCACACCTGTCGCCTCAGCAGTCCTACAGGGAGACGAGAAGCGAAGGCGGGTGACTTTCCTGAGATTCCCAGGGCAGCTAGCCTGGAGCACCCTCTTACCTCCGTCTCCCAAGTGCCAGCAGGACAACCATGTTCCGTATTCCCATGGGTTTCATACAGGAGGAGACCTGCGGCTTGCCCTTCGTGTCAAAAACCATGTGTGTGTAAAATCAAAACCAAAGGTAGATTTAACATTTTCAAAATCAGGACAGGAGGAATGGCTCAGCCATGAGGAATATGTACAGCTCTTTCAGAGGACCTGGGTTCAATTACCATCACCCACATCAGGCATCTCAAAGCTATCTATCATCCCAGTTCCAGGGATCTGATACCCTCCTCTGGCCTTAGAAGGTACTATACGGGCTGGAGAGATGGCTCAGTGGTTAAGAGCACTGACTGCTCTTCCAGAGGTCCTGAGTTCAAATGCCAGCAACCACATGGTGGCTTACAACCATCTGTAATGGGATCCGATGCCTTCTTCTGGTGTGTCTGAAGACATGACAGTGTACTTACATATAAATGAATAAATAAATAAATCTTTAAAAAAGAAGGTACCATACACATGTGTAACACATACAGGCAACCAGGCACACACACATACAAATAAATAATTTTTGTTTGTTTGAAATCATCCAGTAGGTTTGGAAAACATTATTTCACACCAAACAGCGTACAATTAGGAACTGCTGCACCTGGTGACGTCTCCTGACCCACAGCTGTCCTATGTGCTATAGACTGGGCCTCTCTGAGAACGAGCTGGGAGCTTATGGGTCCCTTAGGTGTCTCTCTAACCCCCCCATCTGCGAGATGATTTCTGTAAGTGGTGGCTGAAGCTGACACCTGTGGGACACAGCATTTTCTTTTATAATGACATTAGGTAGCAGTTGTCGACCAAGCTATCAACACCAGAGGAGAAACCGGGGCCCACCTAACTGAAGGCATGAAAATGTGTATCAGAGCTGCTTCTTTTAAGAAGGTTAATGGGGGTCTGGCAGAGTGGCTCAGCAGGTTAAGGTGCTTGTCACCAAGTCTGACAACTTGAGTTCAATCCCCAGGACCTACGTGGTTGAAGGAGAGAACCAGTTCCCACATGCGCATGCGTGTACGCGTGCACAGAGAGACTATGAGACTAATATAAAAATAATAAATGAATTACAAAGTCAATGACATGATGGCTTTACATATCCAGTACCCCCAGGCAAAGGTGGTTTGCACCTTCATAAGACTGGAAAAGACTGGGGGTGTGGGGGGAGAAAAGGGGCATCACCTTGTCCAGTGAGGAGGGCAGACCCTCCAGCTCCTGCAAGACCTACCCTCCCACGTGACCATGACTCCAAAAATGAATCAAGACCAAATGCCACTTAAAGTTCACCTCTGCTGTGTCAAGAACCAACAGAACGCTCTGGAGGCTGCAGTGCCAGCAATACACGCTCAAGTGCTGGCCTCACACCCGAGTCTTGGCAGGATGCAAGAAATGAAGGGATTGATGTGCTGCCTTCTCCAGCCCACATCGCAGGTAAACTCGGGCAGGGTGTACTCTTTGCAGAACGCATTGCGGCTCTTAGCTGGGAAATGCTCACCCAGTGGCATGCCATAACATTGACTATCTTCCAAAAAGCCGAAACCAAGGAGCACACACGCTCTTCCGCTTATATTCGCTGTTAGCAAAGACCCAGAAGCCAGAGAGAAGACATTTTTAGCCTGGGTGTTTTATTGGAATTTGAAGTGCTTCTAGCTGTGAGCACACGGGGTGGTTTTAGGAATGGAGATTTTAAAGACCTCAAACATTCACAGCCAGACCGAGTGCTAGATGCTGGGGTTCCTGAATTATATAGTCTGTGACAGGGACATATCGGGGTCTTAAGTGCAGCCTGTGAACCTACCCCCTTCTAGTTCAAGTGAAGAACGTGAAGAGGAGGGGGAGGGAAGGAAGGAGACAGGAGAGAAAGAAAGAAAAAGGGGCAAGGGAGAAAGGAAGGAAGGAAGGAAGGAAGGAAGGAAGGAAGGAAGGAAGGAAGGAAGGAAGGAAGGAAGGAAGGAAGGATAACTTTACCTTTATATAAATAAGTTTATATAGATTTCCCATAACAATTTTACTCTTTGTATGTGTCTGTGTGTGTACATGTGGTGGCTACAGGTTGATATCAGGTGTCTTCATCACTTTCCACCTTTTTTGAGGCAAGGTCTCTCAGTGAACCTAGAGTTCATTGATTATCTAGACTGGCTGGCCAGTGAGCTGTGGTGATATGCTGGCCTCTGACCTCTGACCTCTGACCCCTGACCCCTATGCCTGCCCCCATCCAAGCCCTAGGATTGTAGATACATGCTGTCTCTCCCATCTTTTACATGTGTGAGTGCTGGGACTGAACTCAGGTATTCAAGTTTGTCCAACAAGTAGTTTCTCCACTCCAAAAGACCTGACCTGTGTGTGTGTGTGTGTGTGTGTGTGTGTGTGTGTGTGTGTGCACGCGCCCGCATATACATGTAAATAAAAATAAATTAGCTTGTAAAAATAGTGGCTTTGAGTAAGTGATGGCAGGAGTGGTCAACCAAGGCTTTCCCTCACTCATAGACTTGCCATGGAAGCAACACTGTGTGTTTCATGGTCCCGGGAGCTCCTGGGCCTGGAGTTCCCATGACATTTTTCATTTTACAGCAAAATGAGAACAGGGGAAAAGAATCTGTCCCTACATAACTTTTCCTATAACCTCCAACTTCAGGGCACCTAGCAATTTCCCATAATTTCCATAATGGCCAAGACGGGAAGACATTCAGTAACAGCAAATCAAAACACACCATTATCCGTGCACAGGTGTGACCTCAAAACACATACGTCCTTCTCCAGGACTTTGAAAACACGCTTACTGTTGCTCATTTTGTCTAAACTTGCATGTTTTCCTTCAGTTTCCCTCAGACTAACACGACCACCAGTCCAGACAGTCGCTGAATCCACCAGGGATCTGAAATTATGGAAACCAAATCTGCTTTGAGTGTGTCTCCCCCGCGAACCCCAGTTCTCTGGGAGCCCAAAGCGTTGTTTCCTTGGTGAATCTGTCCTGTCGTCCTTTTCCTGACCACGGCATCATCAAGGAATTCAGAGGTGGTGTGTTATTACTGTGAGCCTTGCTCGGTGTTTTCTTTTACTCCATCTGTAAGATACACACTTTGGGGTCCGGGGGTGTTTTATATGCACATGCGTGCAGACATAGAAGCCAGAGGGGGCACTGGATGTCCTGCTCCATCACTCCTTGCTTTATTCCCTTGAGACTGACCCTCTCACTGATTCCAGAGCTCGCTGGCAGCCATCCAGTCAGAGCCATCCTCCTATGTCTCCCCACCCCCAGTGCTGGGGTCATAGGATGCAGGACTATGCCTAGCTCTTTGTCGGAGGTGGGGGGGGGTTCAACTTGGGTTCTCAGGCTTACACAAGAAGTCTTGCCCACTGAGCCACCTCTTTAGCCCTAACAAGTCCCATTTTGTCTCCTTAAGAAACCCTACAGCGGCTTAGTAAGAAACCTCGGTGGCTAAAGGTGCTTGGTGCCAAGCCTAAGGAGCAGAACTCAGACAGTGGAAAGAGAAAATCAACTCATGCAAACTGTCCTCTGACCTTCACGTGCGCCAACACACACACACACACACACACACACACACACACACACACACACACACACACTAAAACTAAAAAGGAAGAAAAGAGGGAGGGAGGGAACAAGGGAAGGAGGGAGGGAGAAAGGGAGGAAGGAAGGAAGGAAGGAAGGAAGGAAGGAAGGAAGGAAGGAAGGAAGGAAGGAAGGAAGGAAGGAAAGAAGAGGTAAAAAACCTCTATAGTCCGGGTATTCAGTGAGGATTTGTGCCACCAAAAGGGTCCTCGGAACTCCAGACCCAAGAGGTCCCAGGACAATGAAAAGCAGGTGCTGCTTCCTAGGCAGGTCTCCACAGGCGATAGAAAGCCTTGGTTGACCACTGCTGTCCTCAGTTGCTCAAAGCCACTAATAAAAAAATCATTTTATGTATGTGCATGTGTGTGTGTGTATGCGTGCGCGCGCGTGCGCATACACTATGCCTGCACGCATGGAAGCCAGATGGGGATGTCAGATCCGTTGAAGCTGTAGCGGCAGGCATTGTGAGCTACCCCTTGGGTGCTGAGAACAAAACTTGTCCCTCCTCAAGAGCCACCATTGTTCTTAACTGCTGAGTCATCTCTTCCGTCTGTTAAGTCACAAATTTTAATGTATTGTCATTATTATTATCTTTGCTAATCACTGCAGCAGCACGGAGAATTAAATGTTCCCCTACCACCATTTTTAGCTTCTCTGGCTTCTTTTCGGGGAATTTTTTTGATGTGGAGGGGTGGGATTTAGAAACGTGATCTAGAAACAGCTTGGCAGGAGAAGGAAGCAGCCAGACCAGCCCCCCCGAGAGTGCAGAGCTCTTGGCAGCGCGGATTCTTGGCATGGCTTCTCTGAGGCCACAGGGACCATCCTCACCAAGCTTGGGCATCTGCCCAGAATCACGGAGCTGGCCTTGTCCACAGGTCACTCATTCTTGGCAAGTCAGGTTCTGAAAGCTGCAGCCTGCAGTATCACCCCACCCGCACCCCACCGAGGTGCAGATAGGATGTCTCTCTTCCTAGATGAGAAGGGCTTCTTGCCAGCCAGTGCTAGGCGCGAGTGAGCCCCTAGGAGAAACCGGAAACTCCTGGGGGATGGGAACGGGAGGACCCCAGAAAACTGATCAGAGAAGCAACTCTGCTCCAAAGCTAAAAGACATGGCTAGCATTGCTTTTAAAGGTCTAGGAAAGGAAAGGAGGACGGGTGGAAATGGATTAGCAGAAAGCAGGGGTATAGGATGTGGTAGAGGCACAGAGGAGAGGAGGCAGCCATCTTCAGGTGAACACTGAGCTATATATTTAAAATCTAGAATGGAAAGAGAATGGGGGATTATGAACATGTTACCCAGGGTTTCATTTAAATGTTCTCATCTTTATATTTACCAAAATCTCCATTGAGGAGAGTTAACTCTTTCACTTATTAAGCACTTTCTATATACCAGGCCCTGTGCTAGACTGCATGTTGGATACGTCAGCCATCCTAAGATGCACCTTAGGTATATAATTGAACATAATTCTCCCATTATCCCAGTTTTACAAATGAGGGCACCAAGTCTTAGAAAGCCCGAGTAACTTGCTCCAAACCAACCTTTCTAAGTGGTGGAGTCTCTATTGAAGCCATGTCTGTTTCCTTTCAAAGCCCTGCTTGAAGCCTGGCCCACCGTGGCCTGTTTAAAGAGGAAGGGATTTGTATTTCTCTCTGAAAGCTCTCAGGGGTGGCTTCCATTTAGGAGGCTTTTGCAGACGGCTCTGTGATGTTTCCAGAAGAGAGCTGACTGCTTTCCACTTTGCTGTTCAACACGCACCCAACACCCCCTTCCTGCATTAGAGTAAATCAGCTATCTTACATGTTACTAAAAGTCCAGTTGTCCATGAAGAATTTTAGAGAACATGTGATTTAATCCTCTCCTCTCTTGAATCTGTGTGTCCGTGCGTGTGTGTGTGCACGCGCGCGCGTGCTCACACATGGTTGCACACTCTTGCACTTGCAGATGACTTTGTGCACACATGAAAGCCAAGGCCAACCTTGGGTAATTCTTGCTCAGTTACTATACAGCTTTGTGTTTGGGTTTTGCTTGGTTGCTTTTGTTTTCCAGACAGGGTCTGTCACTGGCCTGGATGTCCATGAGGCTCAGGGATCGGTCTCTACATCCCTGGCAGTGGGGTTACAAGCTCATGACAGCGCAAGTGGCATTTTCATGTAGGGTCTGAGAATCGAACTGTGGTCCTCACGCTTGTGTAGCAAATATGTTACTTTCTGAAATATCACTCTAGCCCTTATCCCTTAGAGAAAGAAAGAAGAGCTAGGGGAGAAAAGAAAGAAGAAAGGAAGGAGAAGGAAGGAAAGGAGGGAGAGAGGGGAAGGGAGGGGGAGGGAGGGGGAGAGAGGGAGGGAACCAAACAGGAATTCTAAATTTCTACTCCTACTCACATTTCTGCCGCCCACTGAGTTTTCCCATGTGAATCTTTTGTTCTGAACAGTGGCCACTTCCTTGCTATATCCACATTTGTCTATGACCCTTAGGATTTATTTCTTGTCTTCCAGGATGCCCTTCCTAAAGGCATGACTTTAAACCACAGCCATAGCACACCTACACATATACAGTACAGGCGGTTTTGTGAAAACAGGATTTTTTCTTCTACCCTCTGAACCTCATTTGCTGTTGGTCACTAAGAGGTAAATCTTAACAGACTCAGCAGCGGCCACTGACTCTACCAGGCTCTACTCAAAGGGAAGAAAGTACGGGCTCATCTGTAGCCTGAAATACTGACAGGAACACTAAGAAGATCAACACTGAGACACCGTGGAGGGGTGAAAGGTCAAGAGGGAAAGGTTATCTCTGGTTTTGTGAATGGTCTGTGTGTCTTGGAAATGAGGTAGTATCTATCTACAGTAGGCCAGGCAGGACCAGTAAATTGTGAACTTGGCATGATGGTGAGGGCTTTGGTGATATTGGCCCTAGATAAATCCAAACAAACAAGGTAATCAGCTCACTTGAATAGCTTTCTCCAGAATGGCACTTCATGAACTGCTATTGTGGGGGATGGTGTGGGTTGTCCCAGGGGCTCCCTCTCCCTGAAGTATTTTGCAGCAATGGGCCATAGAGAAGTTTAGATAGAATCCAAGAAGTGACCGCTGTTCAGGGTTTTAAAAGATTTAACATGAGAAAACTCAGTGTGCAGCAGAAAAGTGGGAAGCGGTAGAAATTAATATTTCGAAAGGTCAAAATGTTTCGTAGGGGACTCTAGAATGGACTTTCGATAGTCAAGTCATAAGAAGACAGTGGGAAAGAAGCCACTTCTTTGGGGGGGGTGAGTTTGGACCTCACCTGAGGTACCCCCTGCAGATGCTACTGCATAGGCATGCGTGTGAGCCTGCATCACAGAGAGCATTGGGTCAAAGCCAGGGTATAGTTTCAAATCCACACCACACTTCTCTTGGGGAAGCATTTGTTAGGGTAAGAAACATAGAGCTTTACCCACTGACTCTATGGTAAGGGAACCTATGTGGAGAGTGAAGAGTCCCCTCCCCCACCCCATCCCCCATCTGACCTGGAAAGGCGGACACCTGTGTGGGAAGGAGGGCAGGATGGGGAACCACGGACAAAGAACTTCAGGGGTGAATGAAGTTGCCTGCTGGAAATCAAAATCCCTGCTCCTCAAAATTCCAGCATGGCAGAGACATCCTCTCCTCACTTTAGGAGGAAGGTCTTGGGGTGACTTTACAAGAAGCTGACCACCCTATGGAAATCCCGTTTCTTGTACCAGCATCTGATTCTCGTTATGGCTTGAATATGAAGTGTTCCCGCAAAGGCCACAGTCTTGAAAGCTTGGGCTCTGATGAAAGATATGTGTATGTATATATAGATATATACATACACACACATATATACATATATACACATATACACATATATGTATATATGTATATACATATATAAACACATATATGTATATATATATACACACACACACATTTGTGTGTGTATGGGTGTGGTTTAAAGTCACGAGTCTAGAAAGGGCATCCTGGGAGACAAGAAATTTAATCATAAGGGAGGAGAGAAAGAAGCCCATAGACTATCTGTGGGGGGCTCTAAGGAGAGGGAAGGAGCTAGCTGGAGGGGGGAGATCATGGTGCAGGAAACGAATGCGAACGAAGTATGATGTACACGACTATGTATGAAGATGCCACCGTGAAAATCTTGACGCTGTGCACTCACCAACAGTAAAAGCCAATAAAATGAGCACCTACGTTTATACTTCTTTACTTTAGATAAACTACTGGAGGTGCTCAGAGTATGGAAGATAAAGCCTAGTTAGGGGAAGCAGGCGATTACAGGCATACCCTGGAATGATATACTTGCAGTGAAGTCCCTCCCTGCTACTCTCTACTTCCTGGCTACCTCGAGATGAGCAGCTGCTACCAAACACCCCTGTTGCGGAGGCATCCTGCCTCTCTTCAGGCCCACAGCAATGGATACAGCTAACTTTGGGCCAAGATCACTGAAACTGAACCAAAACAGTCAGTTCAACTCTTACATGGTTATTGCTTGGGTATCTGTCACAATGATGAAGGTCTGAGGAGTATAGCCCTGGCTCGGGCATGATTAGAAGATTGGCCAGGACAGGGGAGGGCAGGTCAGAAGCGACACGTCTAGGGGAGCTTTTTAACACTAGAGAGTGGGCCTTAGAAATGGCTGGTTTCCCTTCTTTCCCGGATGTGGTCATATCTAGATCTGCTTGAGCTGGCCTGGAGGTGCAAGGACCTAGGTTCCTGAAGCCACCGAGTCTCCAAAAGTGCCCCCCCCCCCGTGCTTTCTGCTGAGAGCAGGAATACATTTCTGTATAGCTAAAGTTGGCTTCAGGCCAGTTTTCCCTTTCATTCCTTGGCAGGGAAGTGGTAGCAACAGGATTTGAACCTAAGTAGTCTGACTCCAGCGTCTATGGGATGACCCCATCCAAGACATAGCGCAAACCCTATGAGGTCCCCACCAAGCAGAAATCTTGGGAATGGTCATTAGGCTCAGGAGGCAGAGTATCGAAGAACTCAGTGCAGCAAAGCCATCTGGGTGCACACACCTGGAATTCCATGGTTCTCAGTAGAGGTCAGGCGTGGTTTCAGAGGGTGGCTCTTGGCTGCTCCAAAGGCAGGAGAAGAATCCTTGATTCTAAACCTATCTGGCCATCTAGACCCACCCAAGCAAACTCCCAAGTGCCACAATGAACAAATACAAAGTCCGGCAGCTGGGGCTGAGCTCATATCTGAATAAGAACATGTCCCCTGTCCCTATTGCTTTCCAGCAGAGCTTCTGTCTTCCTCACTCAGTGGGCAACCTGGGCAAACTAGCTCCTGACTCTGCATGACAATGAGAAGCCCTTCCATAGCTTAAAACGGAAGTTCAAGGCTCCAAAGATGGCAGCTGTCTGTCTGGAGTCTCTGCTACCTCACCTTCTGATAGCTTCTAGTGACCCCAGCAGACCCCATGTCACTAGTCCTGCCATTAGTCTGACCAGCAGTCCCCTCTTTGTTCAAAGATTGTCCTCAGTCAGCATCTGGCAGCATTCAGAGCAGCAATTACCAATGCTTTGGCTTGTTAGAGGTTCTTCCCACTCTGGCATGGATTGGCAGGGAGCAGCAATTGGGGACTTTCTGTTTACAAACACACTAACCTTACAAACGCCAAAGCAGTGTCAGCAAGAACAAAACACCCCCCCTCTCCAGTCCCCTCTCACTACTGGTTTAGCTACTTTCCCTGATACCCTGTGTGGTGGTTTGAATAAGGTTGGTCCAGCGAGTGGCACTAGTAGGAGGTGTGGCTTTGTTGGAGTGGTGCGGTCCTGTTGTCGGAAGTGCATCACTGTGGGAGTGGGCTTTGAGACCTTCCTCGGTTCCTGGAAGTCAGTCTTCTAGCTGCCTTCAGAACAAGGGATAGAACTCTCAGCTCCTCCAGCACCATGCCTGCCTGGACACTGCCATGAACCCGCCATAATGATAATGGACTGAACTTTGCAACCTGTAAGTAAGCTCCCAGTTAAAGGTTGTCTTTTATAAGAGTTGCTGTGATCATGATGTCTCTTCACTTCAAGGAAACCCTAAGACACCTTGTGTAGGAGGTCACCTCTGCCTGGAACCTCTCTGGGATTTGTGGGAGCCCCTCCACACCATTGTACCCTATACACACACGCTGGGAGGAGCCTGTGGCTGAGAGCATCCCATTGGCATATTCTTTCAGGAGTTCTGTGATCCATTTGTGACTCTGATGTGCCAGTGTCAGGGGGGAGCAGACAGGCGGGAACCGGATACAGCTCTGTATACAGTGCTGTCCATTCCAGGGATAACCCCCGAGGACCAGCAAGGCTGGAGAGCATACTCGGTCACAGAACGAAAGGGAAAGTCTGAGGAGAGGCTTCCAGTGTCTGTATGATGATGCCTCCTCCCAGAAGACTCAGTGCAAACTGAGTAGTCACCCGGAAGATGACTTGTCAGCACCTGGAAAGGTGAACTTGAAGCATCTAGAAAGTGCCATATGGAAAGTGAGTTTGTAATGACATTGTGCTACCCGAAGGTGACTTTCCACCACTTCCTTTTCCTGGCACCATAATGTGGTCCGCTTTGTTGAGGCCTCGCTTAGTTGCACAAGGACTCTCTCTTTTCTCTTTCCCCTAAAAGTCTCTCATCCTGTCTATATCCTATAAACGTTACTGAAAACAGTCACTCCCAGCAGACCGGCAGCCATAGCACTAGAATTAGCTGTGATTCTTGTTGCTTGAACTAAATGCGTGAGAGGACCAGCTTAAAGGGCAAAGATCTATCTTCCGCTCACAGGCTCAGAGGGTTCAATAGCTTCTCAGCTCCGTGCACCTGAGCAAAGCATCATGGTAGTGGGAGAGTGTGGAGGAGCACCATCATGTCGTGATAGATGGGAGAGATGGATGTGGGGGTGGGGGTGTGGAGATGGGGAGTGAGAGAGGCCGCCAAGAAAAGTCATGTCCCCAGTGGCCTCACCTCCTAAAGATTCCAGAACTTCTCAAAAATAGTACATCACTAGGAGCCAAGCATTCAATATGTGAGCCTTATGTGAGGGACAATTCACACCTATGTCATAGCAACACTAACATTCCTTTCTGCTTAAATCAAGCTGACAGAAGGCCTTCCTGATATAAATATTTTAAAAAGATTATTTAGTTTATTTTATATGCTCGAGTGTTTGTCTGCATATACGTCTGTGCACCATTTGCATTCTGGTGTCCAAGGAGGTCTCAAATGGGCATCGGGTCCCCTGGAACTGGAGTTATAGAGGGCTGGGGGCCGTCATGTGGTTGCTGGGAACTGAACCTGGGTCCTCTGCAAAAGCAACTAATGCTCTTAACCACCAATTCATCTTCTCTCTCTCTCTGTACCTTAAGCCCACTCCCCAAATTGTAGCAGAATTACAGAAAACAGCATATCCCCCTGGAGGCTTTGGAGCTGCCTCCATTTGGATTCCAGGTGGCAAATAGAGACACACATCCCTCTGACACTGCCCTGTCTTTCCCCACAACAGCGAGGCCTGTTTGGCAGAGAGCATGTTTTCCTCAAAAGTTGGTTTGGGGCCACACAGCAAAGGAAAGTGGAATGCCCCAGCGGTTTGCTTGAAGGAGTCTTTGCCCCATTCCAGCAGTTAGTGGGAAATTCAAATGGCTTCCGGCTAGAACTTTCAATGCCTCTGAACGGAATCGGGGCAGATAAACCCATGCTGTTTGAGGTGCTTTTAAAGGTTCCCAGCCTTCAGCCTCAAGGGCACCAGGGTCCCCCAGCCTTTGATCCTCTAAATTTAGCTTTTGTTCCCCATAAACATTTCACACATCCAGTTAATTCTGATTCCCTGAAGAACCTCCTACAATCAGGCACAGGTCCAGGGAGAGCGCTAGCATTTCAGAACACCCGGAGGAGCCTTCCCAGAAGTCACAGCCGGACACCAGTTAGGGTGGGTTGACCTCAGAACCATCCCTTGGAAAAGTACAGGAAATTTTACTCCATGTTGCTTGTAATTCAGCAAATAATGATGGAGACGGCATTAGGGACCCAGGCCCCTGGATTGTGGTATATATGCAGGTAAAGAAAGAAGATGATCATTTTAAGTATTAAGGGGTGTGTGTGTGTGTGTGTGTCTGTGTGTGTCTGTGTGTGTCTGCACATTTGCACACAGATGGACCTGCACCCCTATGTACTTTTTCTCATATCTAGATAGATAGATACCATGCACACACTCACACGCGCACACACCCCATGCATACAAATGTAGGAAGCAGAGCACACCAGTGGTGATTTCTTGGGAAAGGTGACATTTCAGTTGATATTCAGAGAACAGATAGAACTACGAGCTACGTTTCTGCCTTTCAAGTTCCTCTTTATGTTGCTGTCAGATTGTTTATGTCATTCATAACAATCCAGCCAGGAAAATGGGTAGGTGATGATTCTGGCTTGTTCTGAGAGCCAGGGAGCACAAGTGGGGGCTATCATTCAGAAGAGAACATGCTGTTACTATCTTCCGCTTGTTTGGAAAGCACTATTGTCATGAACCTTTGCTCTGTCGCTTTATCATGTTTGTGGCACAGCGAACAGAATAACAGAGCTTTCTAGCATGACTGGCTGAGAGCCACACCAATGGAGGGACGCATGCTCTGGGTGACAGCTATATGCAGAATGTTGTTTCCCAATAAGCAGAATATATTTAAACATTTCTCAGTATCATGTCATGGGGTGCCAGCTCCTTGCCCCCAGAGTTAATCTTGTGAGCATCCATTTAGTGTGTGTGTGTGTGTGTGTGTGTGTGTGTGTGTGTGTGTGTGTGTGTGTGTCCCGGAGTGTTCTCTTCTACTCTCCACTTTGTTACCTTTAAATGGGGTCTCTCGTTGAACCTGAAGTTTGTCCCTTGGGTTAGGCTGTCTGGCCAGCTGTATCAACCTTAGGGTGGTTTTAAATGAGCAGCGTCCGCCACCGGTGCACTCGTTTGAACACTTGGTCCCCAGTTGGTGGTGCAGTTTGGAGAGGATGTGGAACCTTTAGAGGCTGGAGTCCCGGTAGAGGAAGTCCGTCACTGGGGATGGGCTTTTCTAGCCTCGCCTACTTCCTGTTCTTCCTCTGCTTCCTCTGATTGGATGAAAATGTGACCATCCAGTTTCCTATTCCCGCTGCCATGCTCTCTAGGCCTGTAGCCATTCCCTTCCCTCCTTGGTGGACTCTCTCCCTTTGTAGCCATGAGCCAAAACAAACTCTGTCTTCCCTAAGTCACCTTTTGTCAGAGTATTCTACCACAGCAATGGAAAAGAAATTAAAACGGGCTGTCTCTGCCCCCCCCCCCAAGGACATTGCATTTATGCCTGGGTATTTATGCGGGTGCTATGGGTCTGAATTCAGATCCTCACCATTACAGAGAAGTGCTCTGACCCATTAGGTTGGAGGCTTTGGCCTGGAACCATGGGGGACGGGAGGGAAACAAACTTGAGTGTGTCCGAGGTTCCCATGTCCTTGGAAAAGCCAAGGACAGGGAAATAAACTTGCTATTGAACCCGGCAATACCCTTGGGAACTTGAATCAAGCCAATCCTGAACTCTGTTCCACCCAGAGTCTTAAAAATTATAGGAACGAATAACATTCTTTTATCTTAATTAAGTATGTGGGTTTCCCCACCGTGTTCCAGCACAAGGTTCAAGCAATAAGTAGAAACATTTCCAGTCATTAGCTGCCTTGAAAATCACCAAGTACTGGATGACCCCAGGTATTCAAGTGGAGCATAAACAACTCTGCCAGGCCAGAGACAGCTTTTATTTCCACACAGAATTGATTCTGGGGATCTGGGAGACAAAACTACACAGTTTAAATCCATTTCAACCCAAGATTTTGACTGACTGATAAAAATCATGCATTGTGGAGATTGGAGCCCTAACTCAACTGTTAAGAGGACGTACTACTCTTGCAGAAGACCCGGGTTCTGTTCCCAGCTCCCACATTGAATGGCACACAACCACCAGTAACTCCAACCCCAAGGGGACCAACACCCTCTTCTGGCCTCTGTAGCGACCTGCATATATGTGCACATACCCAAACACAGACACACATGCATACACACAGTTTAAAAACAAAACAACCACAACAAAACCCTCACTGACTCATAAGTGACCGGGCAGCTACATGAGAGCATTTCCTACTTTGGTCTTTTGCTGCACTGTCCTGTTCGTTCTTTCTTTGTGACTAACCATTGCTATTTTTCTGGTCACACACCAGCCAGCTCCCCATCTTCTAGAGTTGGAATTGCTGGGAGTGATTGAAAGTTTCTCTTCCAAGAATGCATTAACTATGTCAGCCTCTGTCTGAATCGTAGAAATGACAAGCAAACCATCGAATACCACATTCATACGGGGACATCTCCTCAAACCCCCCCCAAAAAAAGATGTCATTGAAGAGGACTCAGCAAGCCCAGGACTGCAAGAAGGTGGCCCTAGGGTTTTCTGAGGACTGAAATAACAACTTTAAATGACACATTCCCCTCACATAGAATGATTACATTGATGGTGGGAACCTCAGATGCATTCTCCACAGGTTCACAGATCTCCCAATGACAGGCTCCAGCAGGTATATAATGCTAATAATATCCTGTTTTACAGAATAGCATGTTTTAACCAAATGACTAAGGCGGCATAAAATACTGGTCATCCATCTTTTCTTTTGATTTTTTCAATTAGCAATAATCGCGCCCCGGCTAAACCTCACTGGTTACGATACTGCCACTGCGCAAAGCTTTCTTTTGATTTTTTTAGATGCTTAAATTGGATGTGCAGGAGTGTATACCATGTGGGGGGAGGTGCTACAGAGTTTATGGGATCCTCCTGGAGCTGGATTTACAGGTGGTTGTGAGTCACCTGATATGGATTCTGAGAAGTGAACTCTAGTCTTCTTCAATAGCAAAACTAGGACTTTTTTTTTTAATTAAAAGTAAATTTATATGTATTGGTATTTGCTGCATATAAGTCTGTGAACCACATGTGTGCTTAGTGGGAAGGAGGTCAGAAGTGTGTGTCTGATCTTATTGGGACTGAAGTTATAGATGGTTGTGAGCAGTCCTATGGTGCTGGGAATTCAACGTGGGTCCTCTGTGAGAGCAGTCAATGGATGCTTTTAACTACTGAGTCATCTCTCCACCTCTTGGTCTGTATCTTTTTTGTAAATGGCAATAATTTACAACTTGATCTATGAATGGTAAAGAATACAAGATTCACTTGTAAGAGAAACATCCAGCGTACATACTAACCGGGCTTATGGGCATGGTTGGCTGCAAAATTATAGCTCAGAGTCAAGTCTCCATTAATGGTTGGAGATACCAAGCTCTGCTTCTCACATTTGGAAGTTATTAGTTACTGGGTTGTTGTTGTTTGTCGTTGTTGTTGTTGTTGTTTGGGGTTTTCTTGATTTTTTGGTTTTTGTTTGGTTTGGTTTGATGCTGTGGCAAAATATATGCCAAAGGTGACTTATGGAACAGAGGGTTTATTCTGGCTCTCGGTTTGAAAGTACAGTCCATCCTGGCAGGCATGTCACAGCAAAGGGATACGAGGCAGCTGCTCACATTGCATCCAGTCAAGAAGCAGAGAGAGATGGCTGCTGGTGCTCAGCTCACTTTCTCCTTGTTATTCAGGGCAGGACCCCAGTCCACTTCAAGATTCCACCCACATTTAGGTTCTTCCCACTTCAGCCAATCCAATCTTGAAACGTCTTCACAGATGAGCTCAGCCCAGAGGTTTGTCTCCTTGATTCCAGATCCTGCTAAGCCAATATTCCAGATCCTGCTAAGTCAATATTAGCAGCCACAGAAGAAAATCCCACAATGCCTCGCTCAGAGCTGCATGAAGAAAGGACAACATGGAGGGTGAAGGCAGGAGTTTGCTTTATTGTGGGAGCGGGGAAGCAAGCTTTCTAATCGGGAGGAAGTCTCAGATGGGTCAACAGGAAGAGAATAAAAGGAAGAGATAGGTTTACTGAAAGCTGGAGAGCTTAATTGATCCGGTCTCTGAATCTTGCTTATTCAACGTGCTCTCGCTAGTGAGCTGTGATATCTAGCCTGCCTGCTCAGGACGCCTGATTTTCTTTCAATTATCTGCTTACATAGAATGTGACAGGGGCTGCCTTTCTTTGAATTTATTTTCCAGAACTGATGCATTTCCTCTGTCAGGCAGCAGAAGTGTGAAATCCTTTGCGTGCCAGAAGGCCAGTGTGTCTGGATAAAAGTGAGCACAGAAACTATGTGCATAAGTCTGTTTGCCCGTCTTGTCTGTCCATCTGTCTCTCTCCATTTTTTCCCCATCTGAGTTTTATTCTTCCATGAAGTGGTGGTGGAAAGTGGACAGTGATGGCTTTGTGAGACTCATTGGAGGAAGAAGATGGAGGAGAAGCACAGAACTGGTACCACCATTAAAAGGTCATCTCATTGGCTCTGAGTCCCAGACTTACCCCAGCCCTGAGAAGATACTGCATAACCCACGGATGGGTAGCCAGCCGAAAGCCTGTCCTTTCTGACCAGTTCTTTCATGGGAAAGTGGAGGATTCTGGGAAGAAATGGAAAGCAGGTCATTCTGCTTTCATACCCCTAATATTCAAAAAATACCCCAGGTCACGATGGCAAGCTAGGGAGCTGGCAAGTAGCCTAGGCTTTGAACGTACACTACACGGCATTGTAAGAGTTACACACAAGGACCAGCATACCAGGGGAAGAGAGAAGGTACAGAGCACAGTAGAAAGCACCCCAAGGTCCTGAGATTCTTCCCATATCTTCCTTCCAATTAAATATCACATTGCATGCACCCCTCATCCAAGCGACTTGTTTAACCTTGAACCTGACCTCAGATTTTACAGATGTGTATGGCCTGTACCCCTACATTGTAAACGGCTCTGCTCTTTGCAACAGGCTAGGAAGAGCAGCAACGTGAGGTTCTCAGGGCCCCAAGGCACAGTGAGACCACTGGGGTGGGCCCTAATCTGATCGAACTGGTATCCTCATAAGAATCACAACATTGGATGCACAAAGCAACCCAGTGGTGCACATTCAGAGGCTAGCCATGTGAGAAGGGGCAGGAAGATGGTCATGTACAAGCCAAGGAAAGCCTTGAGAGACACCAGCCCGATGGGCATCTTGACCTTGCATCTCTGCGCTTCATAACTACCAGAGAACTAATTCCACAATTGAAGCCAGCCAACCCACCCTTGGCGTTGTCTTGGTCACTGTTCTATTGCTGTGAAGAGACACCCTGATCAAGGCAACTCTTATAAGAGAAAACATTTAATTAGGGCTGGCTTACAGTTTCAGAGGTTAGTGCATTAACATCATGGCAGGGAGCATGGCGGCAGGCAGGCGGGTGCTAGAACAGTAGCTGAGAGCTCCATCCTGACCCATAGGCAGAGAGAGATAGAGTCACGGACAGAGACAGAGAGAAACAGAGATGGAGACAGACAGAGAGGGACAGAGAGACCCTGGGCTTGGAGTGGGCTTTTGGAACCTCAAAGCCCACCCCCAGTGACACATCTGTTCCACCAAGGCCACATCTAGTCCTTTTAAAAAGTGCTCCTTCCTGGTGACTAAGCATTCAAATATATAAGCTTAAGCGGGCCATTCTTATTCACACCAGCACAGGTATCATTTCTTTTCCTGCCTTTTGTACTGAAACTGGGAACCGAGATACTTGCTAATCTTATTTTCTCACTTTGGGTTGACCCTAGAGAGACCCTGGAGCCAGCCTCATGTCAGCCAATGGCACCACAGGCAAAAGGTCAGAGTCAACCTCTCAAGTGCCTCATCCCCGAGAAGCCATCTTACCATCCAGTGTACAAAAGGGAAGCACCAGTATCACAGGCTACCCCAATCATCTGTTTCACGGAGTACTGCAC
Organism: Uromys caudimaculatus; assembly: GCA_028551405.1. Taxonomy (NCBI): domain Eukaryota; kingdom Metazoa; phylum Chordata; class Mammalia; order Rodentia; family Muridae; genus Uromys; species Uromys caudimaculatus. Next base: position 130,182,203 of record CM052702.1, read on the forward strand.
AACTCCTAGACACCTCTGTCCCAGCTCTACATTTCCATTCAGCCTCCTGGGTTCTTTAGATTTGATGTTCAGCTCCATCTTGAAAGCTCAGACTCGGGCTCCTTCCCCCAGCACCTCCAGCTACTTCTGCTCAGTGTGGCAGTACCTCCTGCTCTTCCTACATGGTGAAGACATGCTGTATACATTCATTGTGTGTGCACATGCAGACACACACACACACACACACACACACACACACACACACACACACACACTTCCAAAGCTCTCTCCTTTTCCAACCTAACAGCTTCAGAGATGAAAGGCCAGTTGCTTCTTCTGTTTGCATCTCTAGATACAAATATCTTCTGGTTGTATCTCTATACACACAGAGTGATCAAACCTACAGACTAGACGGGAGAACAAATAATAGTCTCTGCTAACGGGGCATCTTAGAAGGAAGGGTTCTCTATTCAAGTGAGAATATCCCAGATTGATTTCAAGAGGAGCCTCTCACCAAGTATGAGACAGAATGCCAAAAGACTCCAGAGTAGAACTTCCCAGTTATAGAGACGGATGACAGGGACACTAGTCCACTGTCCATGGAGTGACAGTGACCCTAGTACCCGCTGGCCTCCTGGCTCTATCACAACTCAGTGTCATGTGAACATTCTCATTCCTACAGAAAACAGTGCAAGCAAGTCTCTCAGCTCTGTAGAGCTTGCCCGGAAGTTGTTTTGAGATCCACATTGTCGGCTCCTTGCTGGCAGGTCCTGGAGAGAGGAGAGAACCGGGTCCAGCTGGGTCTGTCCGGGCTGAGCCGGATGGCGAGTGTCAACGGCCCAAAAGAAACACGCCAGGCTGGTTGTCTTGTCGAAGCAGGAACTCGCTTTATTAAACTAGGCACTTGCTTATATAGAGAAGGCAGGGAGGTGGGCACTTAGGTATGGGAAGAGATGACTTAGGAGGTGGGGAAGGGTGACGGAGAGTAAGGGGTAACAGGGCCAATGGCAAAGCTTCACATCAGAAACAGGGGGAGGGGAGAGGGACAGAGGCAGGGCCAAACAGGTCTTGCTGAGTCACCGTGATACAGAAGTGACTGAGAGAGGTCTCAAAACTCAAAACCTAGCCAGGCTTAGGCTCTCCCACAAGGCCGCAGAAACTTGAACCAGACTCAGGTTTGTCCTCAAGGCCCAAACCAGGGCCAAAATGGGGCCCAACACACATGGCCCATCCTAACCCCCTGTCCCCTTCTCAGGCCTTTCCCTGCCAGTCTCTACGATGAAATAGTTTTGCATCTGAGCAAGGAAATTAAACTTGCCTAAATGGCAAAGAACCATTGTAACACCATCTAAACATTAGCTGAGTGAAACAGTGAACAAATGACCACACAGGAAGTGGGTGGTATCCAGAGGTCGCACTCATCAACCACTCTTTTAGCTTATCAGTGTGGCAGTGCAGGGACTGATAGGAGTTCTGGAAAAGAGGAGCCATGGATGGATACACTGAGAGGCTTTAAGCCAAAAGAAGGGGCTCTTGCCTCTTGCCCTGCTTGCAGGGTTAAAGGGTTTCCCCATGTCCCATGCGGGGTTTGGGTAAGTGGAATGATGATGCAACAAATGTTCCAACTCTGCCCATGGCTTCTAGGAGTTTGGGTTTTCATAGATGAGACTAAACATGGAATGTTTGGCCATGTGTGAGGCGGGCAAGACTAGAGGGAGCAAGCCCCGAGAGAGAGACTGAGACATGGGAAGGGGGTTATCACAGAGGATCTTGTGCCTTGACCTAGGGCTATCCTGAAAGGAGGGCTAGGACCAGGGAAGAGTTCACAAGGAACCAGCACAGGGATGCAGCCACTGAGAGATGAAGAAGTCAGGTCAAGGAAATAGATGCAGTGAGACCAGGAGGGTCAGAGTGGGTGGGCTCAGCATCCCACGATGTCCTTACCACCAGCCCCCCCCCCCCCGTGTGTGTGTGTGTGTGAGAGAGAGAGAGAGAGACAGAGAGACAGAGAGAGACAGAGAGATAGAGACAGACAGACACAGAGACAGACACAGAAACACAGAGACAGAGAGAGAGTGACAGACACAGAGAGAGAGACAGAAACACAGAGACAGAGACAGAGAGACAGACATACACAGAGAGACACAGAGAGAGACACACACAGGGAGACATACAGAGACAGAAAGATCCATAGGTAACATGGACCAGCAAAGACTGCTCAGTAAGGAGGGCACACAGAACTAACCTGAGGAGATTGTGTAGAGATGGAGGCAGCAGGCTTGCTTGCCAGCCACCGCAACAGTCCAGACATGGAAACCAGAGCTCTCTATCACTTCCAGAAGAGGAGCCTGGCCTTCCTCATTTCTTCCCCATTGCCTCTTCTAAATACTTGGGATATTCACTACTGAGTTCATTTGAACCCCCAAACTCAGGCCAATTCTTGTCCCTGCCACAAAACATTCATTTCCATCAGGGCAGAGGGAGCTGACGGCATGGTGGACAGTGTCAACAAGGCAGCCATCGACTGGAGACAAACCTCTCCTCACCACCTGGACATTGCACTACGTGGCTCCTTTTAAAATCTGCTCACCATCACAGCGCCCCCTTGGATTTCTCTCTAACTACGCATGTTAATAGTAATCTCTGGAACAGGAGAGATAGCTCAGTGATTTAGGAGGAATGGATAGGATACTCTTTGAAAGGATCCGGGTTCAATTCCCGGCACCCACATGGAGGCTTCCTATGGTGCTAAGGCAGCTTTAAACTCAGAACAGGCCTCTGTGTATGTCACATGACACATTTGTAGAGGGGAGGGGCCAAGCTTCATTCTCTGCAGTAACAGGGCAGTGAGAACAGCCATGCCATTGTCCCTAAGGGAGAGACTGAGCACACCCTGAGTGGTGGCATTGACACATAGAGGAAAACCCAGTTTCCAGTTTGACCTATAGCCCACAATCCCAAGTAACTTTCCTAGATTTTAAAGCCCTCTGCACACCACCCATTTCCTAATTACCCCCCAAACAGTCTTATAACACTCTCCAGATAGGAGCTGGAGAGCTAGCTCAGGCTGTAAAGTGCTTGCCTGAGTTGGAGCGCTTCAGAAGCCCCAGGACCTACATAAAAAGTGGGGTACGGTGGTGTGCCCATACAACGGCAGGAGAGGTGGGTTCCTGGGGCTTACTAGCTAGCTTAGCCTAATCAGGCTAGCCAGTGGTAGACATGTTAAATGTGTTATGCAACGGTCTCACAGTAGGGTCTCAGTGTTTGGGGTTTGTCTGTCTGTCTGTTTGTGTGTTTCTTTGTTAAGCCATTTATTAGGCACAGTGATTGGAAACCTGGATCATAGATCTAGAGTGGCTGTTTTGACTTCTTGTTGCTCCCACTTCGTAGCTGTGACTGCAAACCCTTTACTCCCGGTGATCTTTATGCCTGGTTCCCCTGCTGAAAACAGAGCCCCATGTCCTGTCCGAGCGACTCCTGTGCAATCACCGTTCCTAGGTCCCCAGACTTCGTTCCCCAGAGCGACTGGTTAGCTGAGCACAGACACAGATTCTAAGAGGAGTTTGCATACCTTCTGCTCGTTGGCCATCTTCTGAGCATGCCCACATGTATTCTACCAAAACCATACTCCTGCACATCAGATTCCATTCATTAGGATTCTTTGGTGAAGTAGCAGGAGCAGGTGTGATCTGAGGGCTTCTTCTGCCCATCGTTTGTTTGGTTTTACTTCTAGGTCGGGTATCATTCTCAGCCTCATGGTGAGAAGATGGCTGCCACGGCTTTGAAGCAAATATCTTCGGAGGCTGTGATCTGCTTATGGTGGTTTGAATGAGAACAGTCCCCATAGGGTCCTATATTTAAATGCTTGGTCCCTAACTGGTGGAACTGTTTGGGGGAAGGATTAGGAGGTGTGGTTTTTGTTGGGGGAAGTGGATTTTAAGGTTTTAAAAGCCCATGGCAGGCCCGGTCTCTCCTAACTCCGATTTTTAATAAATTCTCAGTTACTGCTCTAGAGTCGGGCCTGCCAGCCTGCTTCCATGCTCTCTGCAATGATCACTGTCATGACTCACCCTCTAAAACTGTAAGCCATCCCCCAGTTAAATTCCTTTTTAAATAAGTTGCCTTGGTCTTTGGGTCTCTTCACAGCAATAGAAAAATAACCACCATACCACTACTGATAGTGGAGGAGTCTCCAAAACACCCATCTGAGTCCTGGTCTGGTTTCTTTCAATTGCTACAACAAAACACACTGACCAGGCAGCATAGGAATGGAAAGAATTTATTCACCTTAATCCCAGCTCAAAGTCAATCACTTAGGAAAGTTAAGGCTTGATAGAACTTGAGGTGGGAAGTTGAAGGCAGGCCTGCTTGCTATTCCACAGAGCATTGCCTCTGATCAGAAAACTCACCTCACTGCCTAACAAGTATAGTAGAAACCATGGAGAACCCTGCTTGCTAAATGGCAGACAGGCTTAACCATAAGCTAGCTTTCCTCCTCAGTTTGGAGCCATCTGTTTAGGGAATGGTGCCACCCATAGTGGGCTGGGCCTGTTTACATCAGTTAACAATCCAGACATCTCCTCAGAGACCTGCCCACAATTCTTCAATGGAGATTCTCTTTGCAGATAATTCTGGGTCATGTCTAGTTGACAATTAACTAACTGGGGACAGGTCGCTAAGATTCTCTTTGGCCTCCGTTCTCATTCCTATCTTAATCACTGTGGTGGAGGACTCAGTCAAACTAAGTCACAGTTGGGGATCCCTCCCAGAGCTCACAGGCTGAGACTGGGGGATGGCAAGTTCAGTTGACATTAGTCACAATCGGGTACAGACTCACTAGAGGCTAAAAAGAGGACTTACCCACTGTCTAGAGAACGAAGCCACTAAATAAGAGTTACATTTGGGCAAGAGACAGGAAGAGAGGCTCTGTGAGGAAAGGCAGGCATCCAGCACCTACTGATGCTTGACTAACCTTCAGGTATCATAGAATCCAAGCTCCACAGCAGAGCACCATCTATGAGAGCAAATTGCCTAGACTGGTCTGTCTACCTTCTTCCATTGTTTGAGCACCATGAATATACTATCCACGTGTGCCTCAGTGTCCCCATCTCTGAGATAAGTATCCTACTCTTCCCACTGAGCAAGGCTTCTGGGAAGATCAAATTGCACTATACACGTAAGGCACTTAGAATAGTATGCAGAATGCAGCCAAGAGTCATCCTATGTTGACAGTGATTACTGTGCCTGTTATGATGAGCAAGGGACTAATATCCTCTGTACCATGGCACTGTGTCTTCTGACATGTGACAGATATGTGCACAGTTATGTGGCCTGAGAGTCCCTTCTCCCTGCCCTGAGGGAGTGTCATCCTCGAGTGTCAGCTATAAAGTCATTTACAGCTGCTCTTCTCAGCACGTCCCAGGCTAGGCTGGACCCCACCTGCTGAAGAAGTGTTAATCTATCTAATCGGTAGACAGTGCTGGCCTTTGCCTGGCTCTGGGTAATAAAGAGCTGGTGAGTTATGAGGGTCAAAGGAGAGCAGAACAGATGGAAAAAATATCTGTCCCCAAAGACAATGGCCTGGAGATTGCAGAGGTGCCTCCACATTTGTCCCGGTTACAGGAGCCCTGACGACAACATGGTGACACCCACCCCTGAAAGCTGCTGAAGCCTTTTGCTGAACCTTTGGTCCAAGATTATCAGAGCAGGGAAAAATAACAGCCCTAGCACAGTAAACTTCAAGTTCTTATGTGTCTCCAGTTCTTGCGGATGCCACAGAAGCCCAGATCTGCAGACTAGGGAGGTGGCTCTATCAGTAATAAGCTTGCCGTGCACTGATCTCCCGCAGCCACATAAAAGTCAGACGTGGTAGCACGCGCTCATAATCCCACTGCAGAGGGATGGAGGCAGATGGATCCCTGGGGCTTGCTGGACAGCTAGCCTAACCTAATTGGTGATCCACTGGTCCCAGTGAGAGTTCCCTGTCTCAAAAACACAAGGTAGACGGCACTTGAATAATGACAGCTAAGGTTGACCTCAGTCTTCCATCTGCACATGCTCACATCTGAGACCTAGCAGCTCTGGGCTTCAGTTCTTCAAATAATGTAGCCAGCATTTCTGAGCTGAGCTTGTGACACAGTAAAAGTCCAGGGCTGAGAGGACACGCTTGACCTCTGTAGTGAGGAGGATCAACCCGCTCAGTCTCTGAGCCATGCTGCCCCTTCGTTATGAAGACCCAGATGGGCCTAAAGGGGAAAAAAAGTACAAGCATCATAGGGTTAACACTGAGTAGTTTATGGGAAAATACCTTTCCAGTGTAGGTTCCTGGAAAAGATGGTGAGTTCTGGCTTCAGCAAAGAGTGGTTTTGGCAACAATGGGCTTGCCAAGGCTACCCTGCTGAGGGGACCTTGCTGACTATCCGGGCAGATCTGAAACCAACTGTTTTCCTGACAACTTGAGGAGGGAAGCCAGGAAACCAATCTGTCACCCTCTTCCCAAAACCTTTGCCATTCTGAGTTGAATTCCAGGTCAGGCATTCGATCGGCTTACAAATAACTCAATCCTACGGAAACGCTCTCAGTGCCGAACCCGATCATTTTCTAGAATTCTCCAGGTCCCATGGACTCCCTGCAGTGCTCAGGTTCCCATCTGTAAAATGAAGGGAACCATGCAGATGAGATCTGAGATAAATCTGTATCCACTATCCTCCTGCATGTCCTGGTTCAGAGAAGCAGACAGCCATTGTTCTCAGAATATGGGGCAACGCTCATCGTGGGCGGTTGTTTATATTGACCCTACTCCGTGCTGTCTTCAGATCTACACAACAATTTCACCTGAGGGTGGATGAGATGCCTCAGTGAGTAAATGTGCCTACTGGGCAAGCCTCATGACCTAAGTTTGATGACGCCCTGGAAGCTGAGAACTGACTCCTGAAAGTTGTCCCCTGACTTAGGACATGCTTGCAGTGGCATACACATATGTGCATGCTCATACACGCACATGTGCACACACACACACACACACACACACACACGTGGCACATGTACACAGCTGATGATGGTGATGATGGATGATACAATAAATTTTAAATTTTATGTAAACCTAACTTTGAACTTCACCAAGCATGATAACACACACACACACACACACACACACACACACACACACACTTGAGGGAACTGTCAGTCAACCTGGTCCTCTAGATTGCCCTGCCTTTGAGATGCTGAAGTTGAGAAAAACAGAGGAAGAATGCAGTGTTCTCCTGTGGGAAGGGAGAGCCACAAACATTCTGTTTGAAAAAATGCATTGTGGGAGGAGGATGGGGAGATGGCTCTGTTGACAATGTGCTTGCCGTACAAGCATGAGGAGGTGAGTTTGAACCCCAGGATCCACATAAAAAAGCTGCTGTGGTGTCACATGCTCATCATCCAGGTTCAGGGAGGTGGACACGGGAGGATCTGTGGGGCTCTATGGTCACCGAGCCTAGCTTAATCAGAGGGCCTCAAGCCATGATAGATGCTTCAACAGGTACAGGGCATATGACTCGGTTGGTACAGTGCTTGCCCAGTGTGTATGAAGCCCCACGCTGAAAGGTTATGAGTGCCCACCATCTGGCCAGTGCGACCTGGGCTCATCCATTGCTCCTTGGTTCTAAGTGTCTCCCAGGGGCCAGAGTAAGGAGCATGCTGCAGTTCTTGGAGGTCTCATCCGAGCGCTTGAGTGAACTGACTAGGTGGACCTCTGTAATGATAAGACTGTACTACCATTTTAATCCATGGTGAAGGGATGTAGGGCTGCTTCAGACTGTCTACAGCAGCTGACTATGATTTGCCTCATGCTCTGGCAGAGGTGTGGTTTTGCCAGCTGCAGATGTCTGGAATTCTGGAAACTTTTTAGAAGGTGTATAAATGCTAGAGCCCCGATAGGCAGGGATGGGTGGTTGCTGGTCAGTTAGGGAAGTTGGTTGTGCTTTGTTAGTCTCTGTGCAGAAAGAAGAAACAAAAGGAAAGAAATTAAATTCAGGGAGTTTCCTAATTCCTCTCTCCTCTCTATCCTTGTTCCTTTCTGTTGTGATAGCCCTGGGGCTGATTGTAATTCTGCTAATTCTGCCCTTGTGGGAGGGGCTTCAGACAAGGAGTGAGTTACACCTGTGATTTCTTGTGAACCAATCCCCTAATGAATAAAGGAGCCAATCACTGGGCACATAGAGAGACTTCTGGGTTGAAGAGGAGAAAAGGGGGGGGGGAGTGAGAGAGAGAGAGTGAGAGAGAGAGAGAGAGAGAGAGAGAGGTGCCTTTTGGAATGGAGACAGCATGTAGTAGGTAAGATGTAGCTAGTAGAGTCTCCTGCTATCATGGCGGATCCGCAAGGATTGGCCACCAGAGGAATCAGACTTTGATAAGGTTTACAAGATTAGGTTTCAGTTGATGCACCCAGAGATTGAGTCATCATTGTTTCTGAACTAAGTTTGTGTTGCGTTTTCCTTCACTCGGCGGCTCGTCTGGGTTCAAGAGAGAAAGGTGCAGCAGCAAAGTGTGGGTTTGCCTGATGTGCACCACAGAGGCCATGGGGGTATTGAAGCATGGGGCTGGCATGGTAGTGACCTGCCAGTGGGAACCTGGTGAGCTGGGTGGAGAGATCTGAGTCAGAGCTCCATGAGATGAAAGCAGGTTGGCCATTGCCCGCCAATGCATGGCGGCCAGCCCGCCGGGGATGAGAGAACCAGGGCATAATGCGGGAACATGTACCATAAATCCATTTCTTTTTAAAATACTTCCTGCAACACCTTTCCTATCTAGAGTTAGAGGGTGAGACCTGGGGCTACTGAACCTCGTGCACGTACCTGCAGTTATATAGATTCCACTGTGCTCTGTCTCCATTCATATACTGAAGTCCTCTGCCCATCCCCCAGTGTGCTGGAATTTGGGTGTGTAGCTTTAGGAAGCTAATTAGGGAGAGTTACATGAAGCCCTGAGGAGGGGGTCCCTCTGGATGGGATTAGTGACTTAATACAAGGAAGGGAAGAAGGAAAGGGAGAAGGAGAAAGAGAGAGAGACTTGATGCATAGCCTTTTCTCATTACTGTGACCAAGGCCTGCTAAGAAGCTACTTGATGTTCACTTGGCTCGCAGTTTGAGAGTACAGTCCATCCTAGAAACATGAGGCGGCTGGTCACACCACACACATCGTCGGGAAATGGAGAGAAATGGATACTGGTGCTCGGCTCCCTTCCTCCCTTTTATTTGGCTCCAGGTCCCCTGCCCTTGAAATAGTGCCTCCACATTCAGGAAGGGTGGGTCTTCCTTCTTCCCTCAGCTAAACCTGTCTGGGAATGATCTCATAAGCATACCCAGAAGTTCACTTCCCTGGTGATTCTAAATCTGGTCAGGTTGATAGTCAAGATTACCCATCACGTGCACAAAAATGGGGAGAGGGTCACCACCATTGGCTTGGACTCTCAGCCTCCAGAACTGTGAGCCATGAATGCCTATGATCTAAGTTGCCCTGTCTGTATATTTTGCTATGATACTAGACCAGAGGCATCATAGAGGAATCCAGGAGGACCAGCTAAGGATGAGAAGGGTGGAATTTATATGCGATCATCCGGAATTCAAGGCTCAGACCTAAGAAAACATTTCTGCCTCTCTGGTTCATGGTCATCGTCAAAGAAACAGGGTAGGGTGTAAAATTGAAGGAAAAAAAAAAAAAAAGCTGAAGTGTGTTTCCCTGTAGCTTGTGAGAGTGAAGATATAAAGCACCTGACATTTTCCAGCCTGTAGTAAACTCTTGATAAATGTTCGATCAAAAAAGATGCTGATTCTGGGGTCTAGCCCAACAGTCATCACTTTGAGGAAGCGGGGCTCCATAAGTTCTCATTAATTCATTTTTGCAGTCTGAGGTCTGCACAGAGCCCTGGGGACACATTCCTGCCATGGGCGATAGAGCAGAGAATGCTGGGGGCAAAGGAGAGGGGAGAAGAGAGTCACAAGGAGTCACAAGACAGTGATACCAGGAGCTGGGCAGAGAATACAGGTAAACCATCTGGACAAGTGTGATGAGGGGTTCCAAAGAACTCTAGGCAGGAGGGGAGGGAGGGCTTCAGATGCCTGACTCTGTCCCACCCAAGCTAGAAATCTTCTATGCCATGACCTGTTCCGTAGGATAAATGGCAACTATTGGGGGGTAGGGAGGGGGAGGGGGAGTCAAGCCCTGCAGGAGCAAGCTGAGCATCCTATTTGGCACCGACTAGCAGCTGAGACAGGGTAAATTCAGTCACCCTGTGTGATGTCCCATGTGACAGGCCATCTGCTGCATAGGCTTCTAGGGGTCGGGCACCAGATCTTCCCAGGGTCAGGGCTGAAGCTGTAACAGCCAGACCGGGCTGGGGCACTGAGGTTCAAAGAGGCAGAAGCCCCAGCTGTGCTCCCAGTTCTTCCTGATTGGGGCCGGCACCACACTGAGGATAGGCTGAACGGTGAGGGAAGAGTGCCCCCCTCTGGCCACATACCACACTTTATGGTCTTCTTGGGGCAGACACTGGACAATATCCCTTAAATCCAGATGTCCAAGCTCTCTTGCCCTTGCCAACAGACATCCCAAGGCCTTCTTTGCTCTATGGTTATTGAATTCTCTACCATGAAAGCCCATCCATTAGCGATTTTATTAAAATTCCCCTATAGTCCTTATGAAACCAGACGGTACACCAAGGTCAGGAAAGAGTGTTCTCCCAAGGTCACAGCTCTGGAGAAAACAAAATGCCCGACATTGCTGTTAGAAGGGCCAGCCCCCTCTAATTTATCTGTTAGCAATAGCAGATCAGAAAATGCAGGTGCAAGGAGGGGTGGGGGTGGGGAGGAAGATAAGCCTTAGGAGGCAGAGCAAAGGCTGTGGTACTTAAGGTCACATAATAGATGAAGCAGAAATTGTCAGCAAAATGATTCCTCTCTTTCAGCCGCATTCAGATGCCCTTGGTCTTCATCCTAGCCTTTCATTGCTTAGCTGTGCAATTCTGGGAAAGCAACTCAACCTCTCTGGGTGTCAACTTCCTAATCTATAACATGGGTCGCCTGTTTAAGTAGCAAGGTGTTTCTCTGCACAGAGAGCCTAACAGATCAGACCCTAATATCAGCCTCATGCATCGGAAGTCTAGCTGAGCCATTTCTACAGTGCTGGAATGAACTTCTCAACGTTCAGACAGAACTTGAAGGGTTCTGCCTCTTGTTACCCTTGAGCTGTGTGTCACCAGGTAGACAGGGTGCGACCAGGAAACAGCCAGACTGCATTGCTGGAAACCTCAGCTACCCACAAGCAGGGGTCCCATGACTTGGCATCAGAAGGAAAGTAGACCAGGGAGAGCAGGGAGAACGGGGCTGCAGAGATGGCTCAGTGGTTAAGAGCATTTGCTGCACTTCCAGGGAACCCGAGTTTAGTTCCCTGCTCACACCAGGCTTATAGCTGCCTGTAAATCCAGGCCCAGTGGATCAGATGCTGTTTTCTGGTCCCTGTGGGCACCTGCACATATATGGCATCTGCGTGACACATGCATATACACATACATACACACACAGACACAGACACACACGCACATACACACACACACAGACACACGCACACACACACACACACACAGGCACACACACACACAGACACACAGACACAAACACAGACACACACACAGACACACACACAGACACACAGACACACTAAATAAATAAATAAATGTAATTAAGAGATGTAAGAAACATGACAACACGGACTGGAGGACAGAGAGCAGTGTGCCGAAGAAGGACAAGAAAAGAACACAGCACAGCCCCATCGTGGGGGAGGAGTCCAGCCCCTTCCTGCAGACAGCCACTTCCATTCCCACAGGGCAGTCACAGGAGCTCTGCTTCTAACCCTCAGATCAAAGAAGATGGCGGTTTCATTTAAGTTAAGCTCATTGTCTCCCTCAATCCACCCTAAGTCCCTTCATTGCTTATACAAGTTATTGAAAGGAAGAAAAAAAAACCCTAAAGTCAATAATGTGTTTTAAAATCCTGGCACCATTGCAAAGTGCATCTCGCTACATCCTCGGTGGACATCCTCCAGAGACGGAGTTGCTGGGTTATCTGAGCTTCAGCCCACTGAACACAGTTTGCAAGTGTGTAGAAGGGTGACATTGCGGTCTCGGGGGCCTGTGGAACTTGTGCTTAGCCAGGCTAACAGCAAGTGACTTTGTCTACACACCTGCCATCTCCTATCTGTAGGCTCATGAATAGCTCCAGCAACCAGAGTCTTCTGTCTGGTGAGCCACAACCCCATGCTCAGCATCTGTTACAGAGCTGATAAGTGGGTGCAAGAGATCATGAATGCTTCACGGATAGAGGGGAACCACTGCCTGGCTTCTCCTCAGCACAGAGAGCGCAGGGTTCTCTGTAATAGATTTATCACAAATGAGTTGAAAGAGCCAACTGACCACTGGCGGACATGGAAATGCCATCTGTAGCAGACATGGCAGTAGCCACCAAGAAACAAAAAATGCCCAACCTCGGGATGGGGTTGGGGTGGAAGGGTGGGGATAATTGTCCTGGAATGGGGTGGGGCAGGGGAGTAGAAAGATCCTGGGACATGGTTCAGAATGAAACTTTTTCTAGGGAGTGACTTCTGGAAGGGAAATGACATATTGTATTAGACACGTGGGCACAGTTTCCAGCCGTCAAAGCTGGGGATGTGGAGGAGGAGGACTGTGCGTTCCTAGTGTGGCTTTTGCCCCAGCAATCCTCTTTGGCTGATATTGGTACTGAGTGAACAACCTGCTATGAGAAGCTTTCTGTATTCCAGGTGTGTGCTAGGCTGTGGTCTGAGAAAAGCAGATAGATGAAGTCACAGCTTTTAAAGGACTCAGCGGAAACAGGTGGATACCACCAAGCAGTGGGCTTCAGTTTCCAACATTGCATCCATGATTAGGAGAGTTAGAGTCACGACCCTCTCAGCAAATTTTCACTCCTAAATTTCAGGTTCCATGTGATGGAATTGAGATGGGTGACCTAAATTAGTAACTAAAGGTAAGTTAGAGACAGACTGCTATGGCTGTCACGGTCTCTGATACTATAGACATGTGGTAGCTAGTGGGGTCAATTTGACATAATCTAGAACCCTGGGAGTCTCAGTGAACAATTACTGGAGCAGGTTGGCCTGTGACCCTGTCTGTAGGAGACAGTCTTATGTTCACTGAGGTAGGAGGATCTGCCCACTGTGGGCAGCACCATTCCTAGGCAGAGGGTCTTGGACTGTATGAGGGAGAGCTAAGCATCCACAAGCATGCATGCATTCACTGCTCTCTTCTCTTGGCTGTAGACATGATGTGACAAGTTCTTGCCTTCACTTCCCTACAGTGATAGACTGTGACCCGAAATTGTGAGCCAGCGAAACTTTCTCTCTTTGGTTGCTTTTCGTCATGGTAGTTTTTCATACACAACAGAAACAAAACTGAAGCAAGAACATCAGCACACACTCTGAATTAGGAAGGTATCCTCTAGTGAGGGAATCAGGACGGTGATAACTAGTTAAGGCTGACGTGAGTTAAGAGTTAATAGTTCCTGACATGAGAAGAGAACAGAATGAATGCCACCTCAGCATGCCTGAAGGAGACCGAGCTTGGCAGTAAGATGACCTTGGGTGCCTCTGAGCTCAGAGGGTGTCAGACTTGGAAGGATTCCACCAGAGGTTCTAATACAGGCAAAGAGCCAGGGAACCAGGTATTGGGGGACAGAGCTGCCCAGACCTACCTGCTCTGAGGGCAGAGGCGGGGCTAGTGATGATCCCCAGGGGCTCTTACACTGTGGAACCTGGCAACCATGTGACAGGGGGAGCCAGCCTGGGGTAAGAGTGGGATCAAGGCATGTCCAAACCCCAGAAATCTTGTCCTGAGATCTGCAGGAGTAGGATTACTCTTTCCTTGTGCCCCCACCTTTGCCCTACCACAAGAGGTCACGTAGCCAGTAGCCAGGTCAAACTTCCTCTCCCCTTATAAAGTCCTGTCCAGCAGCAGCTTCTCATGCAAATGAGGCGTCACCATCGCCCTGGCCCTGACCAATGATTTCCACTCACCCCAGCAGCCCCTACACAACCCCCAAAGGTTTAAACAGTGAGACCCAGGCTAGGGTATAGTTCAAGTATGCCCCTTAGGTGGGCATCCAGCCCCCTTTCTCCCAAGCATTCAAACATTTTGTCTCACATCTGACACACACAGTAGGTACTCAGTAGATGCCTGTCAGGTACATAGTGACCAATGCATACACCCTTACCCTCCCCCACTGTACTGGTGCACTTTCACTGAAGCCAAGGAGAAACCTGGACCACCAGCCTGTGTATCCTTTCGTATGCGGCCAGAAGCAGCACTGTCTTCAGAAATATCAAGGCGCATGGCTTTAAAGTTTCTAGAGCCTCGATTAAAACTTTTTAAGGAATAGGGATACAGCTCAGTTGGTAAAATATTTGCCAAGCCTGCAAAGCCTGGAGTTTGCATTCCGACACTACATAAAAAGCAGGTATGATGGCACGGACATGTAATCCTCACATTCAGGAAGTAGAGGCAGGAGGGCGAGTAAGGTTAGGGTTAACCTTGACTAAATGGTGAGTTTGAGGTCAGCCTGGGCTATACGAGACCTTGACTCAAAAGAAAAGAAAAGTGATTGTTTTGTTAAAGCTAAGGTTAACCTTCTAGTATATTTTTACATACTCAAACATGTCAAAAATTAAGGAGATCATCTTAATCTGTGGCTAACAAAAGTGAGACTGAAGCACTTTATTTTCTTTTTTCCCACGTCCTATATTTAAGACTGTAGATAAAGCAGAGTTTGCCGGGCAGTGGTGGTGCACGCCTTTAATCCCAGCACTTGGGAGGCAGAGGCAGGTGGATTTCTGAGTTCGAGGCCAGCCTGGTCTACAGAGTGAGTTCCAGGACAGCCAGGGCTACACAGAGAAACCCTGTCTCGAAAAAAAAAAAAAAAAAAAAAAAAAAAGCAGAGTTTGAACCGGCTGTATGTCAACAGTCCAGTTGTCACAGGTGACTAGGGACTACCATCTCAGACCTGGCTAGGTCAGAGATGTGGACTTTTCAAAGAAAGAAAATTCTCCAGGTATGAAAAGAAATTTGTATCATTCTAAACCATGCAAATAAGCAACACCCTAAGAAAAACAGATCCATTATGACAGACTGGGCCAACCAGATCAAAACAGCACACAGATCCAATTCACCCAGAACATGCTATGAACTCCAAGTCCCACACAAGTAGACTCAGGAGTGGCGCTCACAGAGGCAGCATCTCAGCTGGGTGTGAGTGTGCATGTGTGTGCATGTATGTCTGTGTGTGATGTGTATGTGTATGTGTGTGTCTGTGTGCATGTGTGTGTGTGTCTGTGTGTGTGTCTGTGTGCGTGTATGTGGGTATATGCCTGTGGGTGGTGTGCAAGTGCATGTGTGGGTGCTTGTATACCTGTGTGTGGTGTGTGTGTGCGTGTGTGTGTACATGTGTCTGTGTGCCTGTGTGTCTGTGTGCCTGTGTGTCTGTGGATAGTATGTCTGTGTGTGTATGTTATGCAACTTGAGCCTAAATTCTTAGATAGTTACACACAAATGCATCTAAAGTAGGTCATGGATGTGAACTGATAACTCTACCTTGGTCTGGACGGTAGTCCCTAACAGTTGAATGCCCCCTGCCCCCGTCTTTGTCTGTCTGTGTTTGTATGTCTATGTGTGTACATGCTTATTTCAGTATGCATAGGTATACATATGTACATGTGAGTAGACATATATGTGAAGACCAGGTGTTGGCATTGTGTATTTTCCAAATTGCCTCTCTTGCCTTATTTTTTTTATTTTTTTATTTTATTTTATTTGTTTTCTTGCCTTATTTTTTGAGGAAGAGTTATCTCACTGAACCCAGAGCTTGCCGATTTATTGTGACAGGCTAGCCAGCAAACCCCAAGAATGCTGTCTCTAGCATCTCCAGCGCTGGGATTATAGGTATGTACCATCTTTTTACATGGATGCTGGGGATCCAAACTCAGGTGCTTGTGCTTGCCTGACATTTTACCAAATGAGCCATCTCGCCAGCTCAGAGATAGTTAACGCATACCTAGAACCCATACCTGAGCTCTGGAAGACTGAAATTCACACGTGACAAGAAACATGGAGCTGCTGCAGGGAGCTAGGGGCCATGGAGATACACAAAAGCCACCCTGCTGATGAATGCAGTTTCCAAAACCTAGTGAATTTGCCTAGTACTGCAGATGCGATGAATACAATCTGCTTGCATCTTGCCCACGGAGCCACATATTAATAATAATAGATTATTGCTCTACTAGTTTGGTATCTGTAGTGAAACGCCAAGAGCCAGCTGAGAACAGAACAGAAGGGGAGCAAATTGGACTGTGGGAAAAAAAAAAAAAAAGAGGGAGATTAACATAGGTTAAGTGAAGGAGAGAGAGGAGATGCTTCTTGCTCATGCAATGTATTCTAAAGCTACCAGTCACATAAATAATAAAGAGACTCTTAAATACAACTTTAACACAGAGGCTACTCTGTGCTTGAATCCTTTCTTAAATAAGGAACAGCATCTAGAGAAGCAGGTCCTGAAGGGGAAGCCAGCACTGCAGAGTTTAGTCTTTGCCCACTGCCTTCCAGTGGCAGCTATGAATTAGAACAATTGCTTCCTGCTCCCTGCTGGACTACCCGGGCAGAAAAGAGAAGTTCTTAGTCTGTTCTAAGAAGAAATGGGTAAACAATAAATCAGAGCTTGAAGAAAATAAACCAAAGGTCAAAAAATCCCTCTCAGCTTCTCAGGAAGGATGCTATTGATTTCAGTAAAGGATTAATGACAAGGGACGGAGTTAAGTTATGAAGCCAGGGGAACCATCTACAGAGACTTCAGAGTTACTAAGGAACTGACAGGGGACAAAATTAAACACATGTGTGCTCAGGTACACAGCTTGGATACACACCGAGGCCCACAAGACATGAATGTACACTTAGCCCCGACTATTGGAACACCACAAGGAAAACTAGCTGTCGCAGCGCCTTAAGGTTTCGAAATAACTAAATGGACCCTTACCAATACCAAAGGCTGTCAGCTCCCCTTTCCCAAGCACTCTGGTTCCCTAAATACATTCAGGAACACTCAGTCCTCCCTCTTGTTTTCACTTTCAATCCATTTCGCTCTTAGGTCACCACTAACACCTTGGTACCCAGCACCACAGCTCTTTGAGCAGTGGCAACACCTGCTAGTGTGGCCGCTTTCCTTCTCCCACACAGAACTCTGGCCTTATTTCTGTCACCACCCAGCCTGTGAGTTCCTAGTCCTGCCTGTGAAATACTCTTACACACATTCTTTTTTTAAAAGGCATCTTAAAATCCTACGGCAGAGGTGGCACCCGCCCAGCCATGATGGAACTAGAAATATGTTGGGCTTGGCACGTGTGAAACTGCATGCTGTCCTTCCTGCCAAAGATGGGGGATGATTGATTGAATGGGAACAGGAAGTCAGCTTGCCAGGATCCATCTAAAAGGAGATGTGTGCGCTTGGCTGTGTTTCTAAGAGGAAACAAATGGGAAGGTCCACGCGGCTTACAGCACGTTCTAAAGATAAGAGGTCACTGGGGGGGGATTATGTGAGATGACATGGCACAAACGGAGTTCAGTTCCAACCCCTGGGAGATGGTAGAACGTGTTGGAAAGTGGAAAGATCATTGTTTGGAAACAGCCTGAGTCTATTCACCGCAGCATCCAAAGTATGACCCCGACCTGCCTCCGGGGAGGGAGATGCAAGCACTGTTGTCTGGGGCACAATGGAGCATCTTAAAACTGGTTCAAGTGGCCAACACTCCCTGCATGTCTGTTCCATGCCAACACTGTGGTGAAGCTCAGGGGACAGGTGAAAAGCATGCAGCCTGTACTGGCTGGTTTTGTGTCAATTTGAGTTATCACAGAGAAAGGAGTTTCAGTTGAGAAAACGCCTCCATGAGATCCAGCTGTAAGGCATTTTCTCAATTAGTGATCAAGAGGGGAGGGCCCCTTGTGAGTGGTACCATCTGTGGGCTGGTAGTCTTGTGCTCTATAAGAAAGCAAGCTGAGCAAGCCAGGGGGAAGCAAGCCAGTAAGCAACATCCCTCCATGGCCTCTGCATCAGCTCCTGCTTCCTGACCTGCTTGAATTCCAGTCCTGACTTCCTTTGGTGATGAACAGCAGCATGGAAGTGTAAGCTCAATAAACCCTTTCGTCCCCAACTTGCTTCTTGGTCATGATGTTTGTGCAGGAATAGAAACCCTGACTAAGACACAGCCCATCCTTCAAGATCTTGTAATTCAATAAAAGAGGTCTACCTGCCGTTATTTGTTCTGTATAGTAGTACTTGTGTCTAGAAAAGCTAAAGGAGGATGCTGGTACCCTCCTTGATCACACTCCACCTTAGTTCCCCCAGCAGAGTCTCTCCATGTAGCCTTAGACTAGATTGGCTGGCCAGTCATATCAGCCTCCTCCAGCTTTGGAGGAGGTGAGAAGACTTCTCTAGTGGCTGTGATCGGGAAGCTGAGATCCAAAGGGTAAAAAGAACGTGGCCAGGGGATGGGATGAAGAAGATGGTCCATGACGTGCTATAGCTGGGTCTGAGCCCCCTGAGTTAAAAAGCAGGAATTGAATCTTTAAACTCTGTCTTATTCAGAAAGCCAGCAGTCTGAGAGGATGGTAGGTTAGCATCCTAAGGGTCTGTCTTCCTCCCTTCTTCAGCCAGAGGATTATAGTGGGAGTCAGACATTCCAATGGTTAGCCTTGACCCCCGATCACATGGTCGACCTTGCCTCTTAGATTCATGGTGTTGCTATTTTCCCCGGTGGTCTCATCTTTCTGTGTAAAAGGGCAAGGCCCTACTACACCAAGGCCACCTTGTATTCTTCTTGTATCCACCTGTGGCTGTTAGTGTTGGCTATCAACTTGACAGGATCTAGAACGACCTAAGAGGCAAGCCTCCAGCACACTTGTGAGGGATTATTCTGATGAGGTTAGCCTCTGGGTATGTTTGTGAGCCATTGTCTCCACTAGGTTAACAGAGATGGGAAGACTCCCCTAAAGGAGGGTGGCATCATCCCTGACCTTAGGTCCGAGACTACATTAAACTGAGCACCAGCATTCACACCCTTCTGCTTCCTGATTGGTCACTGACCAACTGCTCTCTGTTTCTGTTCTTTGACTTCCCTGCCGTGGACTGCACCCTTGGACTGTGGGCCCAGGTGAATCTTTGCTTCCTTCAGTGGCTTTTTCAGGGTATTTTTTTTTATCACAGTAGTGGGTAAAGAACTACCACACCACACTCTGGGCATCATGTAGATGAAAGGTTAACTCAGAACAAATCATTAGCAGATGTGTAGATTCCTTTTTAAGAGAACAATGTACAAACTCTTGAATACGAAGGGCCTCCATCACTTCCAAGACTGCATTCCCAGGGCCCCAAGGGCCACAATGAGTGTCACATGGTCCAACATAACCACACTGCAGAGTGATGGAAGGAGCAGCAGGCCGTAAAGCCATGCATACAGGTGTTGAGGGCCACAGGTATCTAACCAGGAAAGGTGCACTCCACCTGGAACCAGAGGCGTGTGCTGAGCAGGTGAGCACCTTGGTCAGCTGGATGTTCCGGAAAGAATATTATAGATATTCTGCCTGCCTTGTGGGAGATAAACAGAAGGTGCTGGAATGTACCTAGACTTCTAAATTTAGCAGAGGAAAGTTTGTAGGAACCGTTTCCAGTGTTTTTTGTTTCTGTTTGCTTTTTTGGCTGGGATAAACACCACGACCAAAATGATGATAATAATAACAACAACAATAATGTAAGGGAAAGGGTTTATTTTAGCTGACAGTTTGTAATCCATTGGGAAGGGAAGTCAAGGTAGGAACCTGGAAGTATAAGCTACAAGAGTGACCACAGATAAATACTACTTACTGGCTTGCTCCCCATGGCAAACTCAGCACGCGTGTGTGTGTGTGTGTGTGTGTGTGTGTGTGTGTGTGTGTGTGTTAGGAATATATATATATCAAGGATATATATCAGGGATATGTATACATATATATATCAGGGATATATATACATACATTTATATATCTATATAGCTTTATATATATAAAGATATATATCTATATATCAGGGATATATTTTATATATATATATATCCTTGATATATATATACATATATATTAAAGATATATATATCAGGGATATATATATATCAAGGATACACACACATATATGTATATATATCAAGGATATATATACACACATATATATTAAGGATATATACATATATATGAAGTATATATATCTATATCACAGATATAGATATATAGCAAGTATTTATTCATTTATCAAGTGTGTGTGTGTATGTGTATATATATATATATATATATATATATATATATATATATATATATATATATATATATACTACCTGCCTAGGGGTGGTACCACCCACAGTGGGCTGGGTCTTCCTATATCAATAATTAATGAAGAAAATGTCTCACAGTGTTGCTAATAGACTGATCCAATGGAGGCATTTTCTCAGTTGAGGGTCCCTCTTTCCAGATGACACTAGCTTGTGTCAAGTTGACAAAAAATAAATAAAAACCTATCCAGTGTATCCCTCTTTATAGAGAGAACAACCTAAGACACCATAGAGAAGATATTCTTTTTCAAGAGCATGGAACAGGCCTGCCACACTGTTTTCTTGGCTTTGGGAGCAGAGTGTGTTTGCCCTGTTAAGGAATGACTGTCTTCTCTTCTCTGCCTTGGAGAAGACACCAGTGAGCACATTTGATTATGGCTCCCAGCCCAGCACACAAGCTGTTGAGTTTGTAGTCCACAAGCCAGTTTAGCAAAGGCCTCCACCCACACTGTCTCAGAGCATCGCCAGACAACCTGGTAGACAGGGGCCTGTATCTCAACTCCCAGATGACCTGAGAAATCACCCAGGTGGCCTTGGGTAGAAGCCCATCCTAGCAACTCTGGGGCACAGAACCACACTCCATGTGGTGTTCCTCCTTGAGACTCTCTCTCTCTGGTTCAAAGATATGCTCATCTCGCCATTAGCACAGGTTCGAGCATAGGTTCGCAGAACCTGGGAAGGAGTCTGTGTAATCAGTTCTTCTGCAATGAAGACAGATCTTGGTGCAAGAAATGCAAAGACACAGAAAAGAGCCAGAACTGATGAGGATGGAAACACCAGCTGTGCCATAGAGACTGTGCCATGTCTGCATGCCAGAGCCAGGGGCAGAATGGAGATACAGTGAGTGAAGTCCAAGGAGGTCACTGACCCCAGAAATCTCTAAGATTCAGGAACATCAGCCTCCTCACCTGGAGTTCTCAAATGAACCTGGAGCAGACAAACCGTAACGATGACAAGCCAGCCCAGCAATGTGACTCCAGAGAGCAGATGCCTGGGATCCAACGGCGGGTGCAGAATGGAAGGAAGGAGGGTGGTAGGCATCTTCGCTCGCAACAAGATTATATTTAGAGTCACGTTGGAAACAAACCTCTGGGTGTGAGTGCAGGGGTATTTCCAGGGAGTTTTAACTGAAGTAGGAAGACCCATCCTGATGTGGGTGGCCCCATCTCGTGGGCTAGGAACTCAAACTGAATAAAAAGGGAGAAAGTGAGCAGATGCACAGTGCCATCCCCTGAGCCATGCCTCAGGCTTTCCCCGCCATGATGGACTGTATCTCTCAAACTGTGAGCCCGAGTAAGCCTTCCTCCCTTCAGTTGCTTTCATTGGGTGTGTTGTTGGGACAATAAGAAAAAGAACTAATACAGGAGGAAGGAAAGAAGAAAGGAAGGAGACTGTATTATCAAAATGTTAATGGAATTGATTTTCTTCTGCATGCATGACTACCTACATTGGCCAGACCCACCAAGCACAAACCTAGAAGCAGGGCTTGCCAGTAAAAGCCCATTATCTTAAAACATAGCACCTACAGCTTACACTCATAGCACCACACCATGGAGACTTACACGGATCAGTCTACTCAAAAGACTGAAATGCTACTTTAAGCATGTCAGGGGGTCATCATTCATCAAACCTTAGTAATGTTAATATAAGTTCAGGTTGTGTTACTCTCAAGTTTGACCCCACAGAAGGTCAGTCACTTGGATATTGGGGATAGTAGAGTCATTGAGAGGCTGGACCCTTTTGGAAAGAGCCAGGGAAGGACACTTGAAGATGGAGCAGTAAAGGATGAAGCCCTCAGAGGTTGAGAGGTCTGAAGGTAGGGGACAGGAAAGGGGGAAGAGAAGTATATTGCTTCAGAGGGAATGTGTCAAACAGCCACATCAGCCAGTTTTCCTACAGACCTGTCGTTCTTTATATATAGCAAGTTTGGGCTGAGCCTGCCTCCTACCACAGCTGGTGAATCCATTTTCCACAGCCACCTGAGGATGCACAGACAACACCCCCTTGGTTTCTCTTAAAATCCTAGAAAGGAAAAGAATCTTGGGGTAGGGATAGGAGAGAGGTTGGATTAGTATTGGGGTCTTCCAGGATGGCTTGGAGGGTCTTATAAACCCCACAGGGGACCTGCATGAAGACCAAGCTGCACATCTGCTACAAATGTGTAGGCGGCCTAGGTCTTGCCCATGCATTTGATTGGTGGTTCAGTCTCTGTGAACCTCCATGGGTCAGGTTAGTTGATTCTGTACATCTTCTTGTGGTGTCCTTGACCCCTCTGTCTCCCTCAGTCCTTCTTCCTCACAATTAGAGTGGGGCTGTCTTTGACTCGGTTGCCTGCATCTGGATCCTTTCTCCCTAGCTGGGCTGCCTTGTCTGGCCTCAGTGGGAGAGGATGCTCTTAGTCCTGCTGCAACTCGATGTGCCAGAGAGGGTTGGTACCCATGGGGGGGGGGCTTCCCCTCCTCAGAGAAGGGGAAGAGGTAATAGGGGGAGAGGGTTTTGAGGGTGGGACTGGGAGAAGGGGGGGCTGTGATGGGAAGGTAAAGCGAATAAATAAATTAATGAAAACAAAAAGAATAAAACTGCCAAAAAATAAAAAAGAAAGAAAGAAACCTTTGATTTCCAAATGAGGGGAATTTAGGTGCTTTTCCCACTTGGAGCCAACCCCTCCAGTTTTATTCATGGCAGAATAAAGAATTTCATGTGGAACGTTCTCTCCCTAATTGTCCAATTATCTATTGTCTTTCTCCATAAAGGATTATATGGCTAAGTCATCATGCCAAAAACAATTTCAAGCATTTTATGCTAACAGATTTCCATAAGGGGAAGGGAAGAGGGGGGAGTCATCATTTCTGAGGTGAGGAACACTTCTTTAGAGGTGGGGAGGGTCTCAGTAGAGTGCCTGTCTAGCGTGCACGAAGCACTGGGTCCCACCCTTCGCATCTCATAATATTGCCTGTGAAAGCACACACCTGTAATCCCAGCACCTGGGAGGCGGAGGCAGGAAGAACAGATGTTCAAGGTCACCCTCTGTTACATAGTGAGCTTGGGACCAGCCCAAGATGCAGGAGTCCCTGCATCATAAAAACTAAGCAATGGTAAAAATTTCTCCCACCACCTCAATGGCTCTGATAGCAGTGGCTTGCCAGGTCCTTTGGGGAGAGTAGGTACATCTGACTTTCCATGACATCCCAAAGAGGACCCTTTCACCGAAGTCAACCATTAACACACGTCAGGAACACCTGATGCTTGAAGTAGTTCAGTTATCTGGAGTTGATGGGTCATCCATTCTAACAGGACCAAGCCACAGAAACCTAGACAATTCGTTGTCTCAACTGGAAGAGCCTGAGAACTGGTGGCCTTCGTAGATGAGACTGGAAATCCAAATACAAACTTGGTTCTTGGCTGGATTGGTTGCTTTTGTACAGGGGTTCCCAGATGAAATAACTTTTTCCAAATCCCCCTAGATTCGGGGGATAGCATGTGTCCTAGTTAGGGTTTTACTGCTGTGAACAGACACCATGACCAAGGCGAGTCTTATAAAGGACAACATATATTTGGGGCTGACTTACAGGTTCAGAGGTTCAGTCAAACAAAATAGCACCATGTGTCACGGAAGGCAGACCGACCACACAGCCAGAGTTCAAGCCTCGACACCTTCCACAGGAAACCGAGACCCTGAATCCATCCGTCCAT
Source organism: Uromys caudimaculatus (assembly GCA_028551405.1). Lineage (NCBI taxonomy): Eukaryota > Metazoa > Chordata > Mammalia > Rodentia > Muridae > Uromys > Uromys caudimaculatus. The sequence continues at coordinate 130,206,344 of CM052702.1, forward strand.
CAGCTCCCCACTAGAGCCCACAAGATACCTAAGGGAGCTCAACAAAGAATATTCACATGCCCAGAGCAAATAAAAAATAAATAGTTACAGGAATATGAGTGAAGGAAAACCAATTTGGATAAATAAGAGGAATGCATTAGGAACACAATAAAACCACTCAGCCAACAGAAAACAAATGGACAACTGGTGCTTTTGTGTGAGAGAAATCAGTTACCTGCTTGGAAAAATGGCAAAGGAACCAAGCCCCGGGTGCATCTTCTCAACAGAATAATCGCAATGTTGACACATAGAGTCTTCTCTTTAAGCCTCCCATGAAAGCCCATGGAGGAGACTGAATATTAGGCTTGGAGAGGGAGGTGCACTGAACTGCCACAGAAGGACACTAATGGTTCTAACCTACCATTCCCAGAAACGTCTGCAGCCATGAGCTAAAATTCAGTGTTTGTTTTATTGAAATTCATTATCTCCGGGAACCTGTCACAATAACAAAAGCAGACAAATACATCCGACAAACCCGATAAATAGCTCGCAAAGTCTACATGAACAAAGTCTGTTTGCCTGAAAAGTAGAGAGATGCACTGTGGCTGGCTCCCACCCAAACTCATGTTGAAACTTCGTCTTCAGTGTAACCATATTGCAAGGACTGGGACCTAGTGGGAAGTGGCCGGAGTTGTGCTCACTCTAACTCATAAGGGAACAACGCTGATCTCAAGCCAGTACGCTGAGAATAGAGCTCAGTCAGTAGAGAGTTTGTCTAGCATGTAGGAAAACCTGGGTTTGATCTGTGAGTGGGGTAGCATGTGTCTGTCATCCCAGCACTTGGGAGGTGGAGAAAGAGGAATCAGGAGTTCAAAGTCATTCTCAGCTACACACTGAGTTTGTGGACAGCCTGAGCTATATGAGACAACAGCAGCAAAAATGTATTTGAACTTGGCAGGAATGAATTAGTTCCCACCAGAACAGACTATATATAAACAGGGCTGGCCCCTCCCATCCTGCCCTCTTTATTATTTCCCAACTATGTAATGGTGTCTCCTATGAAGCCAGACCAACCAATGCCAGTGCCATGTCTTTGAACCTTTAGAAATCTCCTCTTTGTACCAAACCCAGCCTCATGGATTTTGTTGTAGCCACAGACAGAAAACAGTTGAATGCAAAGATCCAGCACAAACCTGATGTGATGCAGGGTATGGTCAGCAGAACTGGGGCCCCAGCACATGTATGTGTATTAATCCCCAGACTATGAGGTATGCTATGCTATGTGGCTAATTCTATTACTATAAGACTATATTAGAGTGTCCTGATGCTGAAACCAAAGGGCATTGTAATATGGATAGAGTACGTAATATGGAATTGTAAATGGAATGTGTGCCCATACTTCTATATGGGTAAGGGAGAGGGAACAAGGAGATACGGACTGGGAAGGAGTCACTGGCCTTCTATGGTTCTGATGGTGGAAGATGTCCTTCTAGAAGCTACAAAAAGTAAGGCTGCAGATCCAGAACAAGTGGGAGAAATGGGGACATCTTGACCTTAGCCCACAGCAATGCATAACAGAGTTGTATTAGAAAAACTCTTAAGACTGCAAGTTGTATTCTTTTTAACTGTTTGAGAATTTTGTATATACGTATGTGTATATGTGTTCTGACCAAATCTACCTCCTATTACCCTCCAATTTGTCCCTCCCCTTTCCAGCTATGAGATAAAAACAACAACCAACCTGACAAGATATGCCCACTGCTGCTATGGTAGCATGAATGTTATAGAAATTACTAACCACTTTCTGATTAAATGTGAGGCCCTCTTCTCAAGACAGAACCCACGCCTGGTGTGTTATAAGACCAACAGCTCCTTGTTAGAGAGGTCATAGGCCCTAGAAGAGAACCTATTCCTACTATTCTGCTAAATTGGCATAGCAACATAATTGACTTCTAATGATTTACCCATTAAAATTTACAATATACAATAAATTGGCTTCTAACTTCTAATGATTTACCCTTATATATAGATAGACACATCTCTCAACCTTCATTAGAGAAGCTTCTTTTTTGCAGTAGATGAAGAGTAACACAGAGACATATAACGTATCAACCTGCAGAGATTTTGTATTCTTTAAGCTCCTAAATTTGTAGAGATGTGTAGTTGCTGCAGCAGCTACCATGGGCTACTCGTGCCCTCTACCCGACTCATGCTGGCATCCCATGCCCTGAATGTGAAACCGTGACTGTGTCTGGAGGTTGACTCTAAAGAGGTAAGCAGAGGTTTTGAGACTGGATACTGGTTCAATCCCATTTGTGCCCTTAGAAGAAGGGCCTAGGAAGTCAACTCTACAACATGCCAAATATGGCCATGACAAGCCAAACAAGAATCCAACTCAACTGATGTCTAGGCCTCAGACTTCCAGCCTCCAGAGGAGAGAGCAAACAACTTTCTGTATTGCTTACTTACAGTGGCCTCTAAAACACACAGGCACTGGAAGATGCTATAATACAGGTGCACACACTCTATTCTCAGGGCCAAGCAGATATCTAGAAGCATGACAACCTTCCAACCATGAAACTAGGAGCAAAGGAAGGATCTAGAAGATGTCACAAGGCAGGGCAGTCTGGGAAAACCCCATGACCACTGACAAAGGGAGCTGTGGGGGTTTGCAAATCAAAGGCCCCGAGATAGGTTGCTCAGACAGCAAGAACTGAGAGCACCCACTTCCTCTGTGTTTTCTCTGTTCAGAGCTTCAGTGGGAAAAGCTATGGCTAAATTAACCACCAACAGGCAGTTCCTCTGAGTAGCGCCATGGGGCCTTCTGGGCTGGTTAAGTGTGTGACTGTTCCGGATTCCCAAACTGTGTGTTGGTAGATGTTAACTTTGGGCACGTCTGGTTATTCATCCTTGAGTGTGTGTGTGTGTGTGTGTGTGTGTGTGTGTGTGTGTGTGTGTGTGTGTGTGTGTGTGTGTGTTTAGAAAGGGTCTCACTATGTCACCCTGGCTACCCTAGACTTTACTGTGTAGACCAGGTTGGCCTTGAACTCACAAAGATCCCCCTGCCTCTGCTTCCCAAGTGCTGATCCCATGAAATAATATGGTATTTGTGTAACACCAGGTAGTCACTTCTTGAAGTTGATAAGAATAACAGTTTGTAATTTTATTTCATTTTATTTTATTTATTTTGTCCCTCTGGTGTCCCTTGACTGCTCTGGGAGATGTGGGCACTTCTGGAAACAGACCTTTGGCTCCAAGCACTAGAGACTGATGGAAGTTTCAAGGTCTGGGTTAACCCAATAGGGATCATACATTTATCTTGGCCCTGTTTGGGGAGAGAGGTTTTGCTAGGCAAATACAATGTGTAAACAGTGTAGCAATGAGAACATCCAACCTGCTTAGGAGAATGAATGGACTCCAGTCACTCAGTGACAGCATTCCCACGCCAGCCATTCATCTGCCTGTGTATTGGGTTTCTGCTTATATTAAAAGAAACAATGAAAATTTCTCATAAAAATCATCTTTCTGTTTTCTGCTAAAATGGTGTGCACCTTCTGGAGACAAAAGAGACGACACTAATGCTCCAAAAGAAAAAAACCTGGAAACAGCTACAATAGCTCTAGCTAGTCACAACAACAATTTCCATCCTGTCCACTGATCTCCCACTGCCTACCAGCCCTGAAGACTCCGGAGTCAGGCAAGCCTGCTGCCTTAGTTTCATTTCCACTGGTGCGATAACACACCCCTAACAAAAAGAAACTTGTGGAAGAAAGTTTACTTTAGCTCACAATTCCAGGTTACAGTCCATCAGGGAAGCCAAGGCAGCAGGAACCTAAAACAGACTGTCACATTACATCCCCATCAAGAGCAAAGAGCAACAAATACATGCATGCTTAGTGCTCAGCTTACCTTCCCCACTCATATAGGTGGGGACCCAAACCTAGGGAATGATGCTGCCCAAAGTGGGCTATTCTTCCCACATCTATTCATGTAATTAAGACGATCCCCTACAGATGTGCCCACAGGCTAAGTGGTGAAACTCCACCTGGGTGATTTTAGATTGGGTCAAGTTGACAATCACACTGAGTTAGAAACCTGCCTTCTCCACTTGCTCATTTGAGAAAGCTATTTCCCCTCAAAAATTTCATCTATAGAAGGGAATATTTGTATATGTCTTACCTAATTGCACCAGAAGTTGATTGGTATTCTCTAGATACATTGCCTGGTACATGATAAAACTGTGTAAGGCAAGGAGTTGACAGGGAATGCATGGTTCTTTGAAGGTTTTTTGAGGACCAGACTTATGGTTTGAGTCTAAATGACTCTCTTCAGATGATATATTAGACACTTGCCCCTCAGTTGATGGTGCTATCTGGGAAGGCTGAGGGAACCCATCAAAGATGAGGCTCAGCTGTCAGAGATGGGTCACGAGGAGTGAGCCCTTGAAGGTGATAGTCAGCCTCTGGTTCCTATCTCATGCTCTCTGCTTCCTGGCCTGCCATGATATGAGTAGTCTCTGCCATTATCATAAACCATGCCTTCCCTGCCCAGGAGACAGGGAAAGATCAGGCTAGGCCGAGGGAGGGGATTAGAGAGATCCTCTCCTGTTTTAACCCAAGGGAAGTATGTTTGAAACCTGCCTGCACCCACTGAACCCATCCCTTTTGGGGGGAGGTATAAGCCAGGTAAACACAATAAACTGTAATCAAAGTAGTCAGAAGGCAGGCCCTGGTAAGGAGGCAGCTGGGGGTCATGAAGAGGTCCAATGCACATGTGTATGGTATAGTCATTAAAGGCACAGTCTCAACGGGACACCTGCACAGGGGCAAGCGTGATGTCCTCACCCTTAGAACTATAGTGAGGAGCAAACAGGCAAAAAATTAGAAGTCTGGGCAGCGTGCTGGAGGGCTTAAGAAAGGGGAGCCAGAGAGAGACAGAGCCCATTCCTCAAACTCTGGGGTTGCCAGCAGCAACCGGGTTCCTGGCGGTCATTTACATAATGTTGCAATTGTCACTCTCTGTTGGCTTTCTATTGCAAGTGGAGACCCAGCATCAGAGGCACACACTATAACTGCAGAGGTTAATTCAACCCTCATTAACCACTGGCAAAGGAAAACCCATTTAATCACCTACTTAGTTTGAGCACCAAGTAAAAAGCTCTGTTTTGTTTGGAAAGTGATCTCGGTTGGAAGATGCTTTTGAATCATCTCCCCTCCCCCAACACACACACACACACACACACACACACACACACACACACACACACACACACACACACATACACACATGAGAGAGAGAGAGAGAGAGAGAGAGAGAGAGAGAGAGAGAGAGAGAGAGACTGAGAGACTGAGAGATTGAGAGAGACAGAGTTACAGCTAGCTCTGTGCCTGGCTGGCTGACTTTAAGATACTGGAGGAAGGATGGAAGGAAGGACTCTACAGGAAAGGAACGGGAGAGAAGCAATGTTCAACAGCAGAGATGGGGTGGTGCTCTTTGCTGCCTGGAAGGCCTTGGGCAAGGGGTTCTATATATTCCATCCTCCATTTTTCCATCTGTGAAATGGACTCAATAAAAATGTCCCATGAATGATGATGAAACAAGGTTAGCCTCCAGCCTGCCTGACGTCTTGCTACATTAGTTATTGTGATTCCTATGGCAAAATAAGATGCAGAACCATCCTGTGAGGAAGGCAGGGTCATGGCATGGACCACAGCTATAGCGGTAGGGTCCTGAAGCTGCTTGCTCACAGGCTGGGACCAGGAAGCAGAAAGAGGAGAAGGCCTACTCTCAAGGGGCTTTCTCCTATGAGCTGTTTTACTTAGCCTAGAAGCCCAGTCATGGAGTGATACTATCCACAATCAGGGTGGATCTTTAGACATGTCTGGGGAGCTCTTACATCAAGAAGTTTGTCTCTTCAGTGAGTCTGAATGCAGTCCACAGTAGAGATGGACCAGCTGCTGCTGTCCTCATCATGGTTTGGCACTTCCAATGTCACCTCCATGTCCAAGATGCAAGAAAGATGAAGAGAAAGCCAACTGATGAATGAATTCGGCAGCTTTTCCTTGACTGTGATGATGATCTCAAAAAGTTCACCTAAACTCTTTCGGGATAGTAACACTCTCTGCTGGTCAAGATGAGCATGCGAGGGACAGAGCTGCCCAGCTGCCTGGGGCTGCTTCATGGCCCAGGGTTAATTCATTGCCACCTCCAAGGTCACTCTATGGTCCAGGCTGGCTCCTGGAGCATCAGTGATTATCACTTGACCAGTCAAGGCAGCAGGAAGTAGCAGAAAGGCAATCCCATCAATGACCCTTTGATGCAGTGAGCACCCAGCCGAGAGTGGAGGGGTCATGGAGCTGGTGTTACTGCTCCCTTGGACCATTCAGGTAACCTCCCAACTAGGCTTCCCTGATGACTGCCGTGGCTTCCTAAGCAGGTTCAATCCAGCCTTCATAGCTACTCCCAATTTCACAGAAACTGTCCACGAATCAGGAACTCTCTTCCTCCTGTGCATGTGAGATCCCAGCATCCTCTCCATCTTTGTTTTAGAAGGAAGCCAATGATCAGAAATTCGTTCAGGGACTTTTTTTTTTTTTCTTTTAAAGAGACAGACTCCTAGATCCTGCTGAGGCTACAGGGTCTGAGTCTCTGAGAATGGATCACAGAATTCAGCATTCCCTACAGGCCCAGGGGACATTCTCCAGTGTGAGAAGGGAACACCACAAATATCATGGCACATGTGGTTCTGTCTCAGGAGGGTTGTGATCAGCCTGGAGACTTGTTCACATTTGAATACATTCTCCAACAATGGCAACAGCCTCCAGGGGCTAAGCATCTCAGCTTGTGTGTTTCACCTTAAGTCTTACTCCTTCTAGAAGGCTAGCCCAATCATGAGGAGCTCAAATGCCCCTCCTAGGGTTATTCTAAAATCTAACTGGAGAACATAGATGGTGCCTGGCATGAAGTAATTGCTCAATAAATGCTGATTTTTCTTATTTCTCATTTTGTTGTCAATATTCTCCTCTATCCCCCAGTTCAGAACCCACCACTGCCTGCCAAATCTCCAAGTTCCTGCGTAGGGTTTACATTTTGCCACCGGAGGACATGCCTTCTTACCACCCTTCCCATCTCTCCTATCAGAGGTGTATCTTCACAGAAGCACTTTCTCCCAGCTGGGAATCCTTCCAGATGCGACTCCTGCAGAGATGGGCCACCGAGAAGTTGTCCCACTCAATAGAGGAGATTGTGTTTCCCAACGTGCTCGCTTAACTGACACTCAGAGTTCCTACGCCTCTCCTATTTTACTTTTATAGGGCTGTTTCTAGGACGAACTGCTAATATTACCTTGTTAAAATTTGTCTAAGTAGGTCTGAGGAAGTGGATTATTCAGTGAAGTGTTTGCTGTGCACCCACGAAGGCAAGACCTGAGTTCGATCCCCAGAACCCACATTTAAGAATTCAAAGGAACATCACTTCTTCGTCTTTTGGCTAAGATCAAGTGTAAAAATTTAAAGGAACAAAACCAGAAACTACTGTGGTAGCCTGCTCCCATAATGCAGTGCCGCTGTGGTAGCCTGCTCCCATAATGCAGTGCCGCTGTGGTAGCCTGCTCCCATAATGCAGTGCCGCTATGGTAGCCTGCACCCATAATGCAGTGTTGCTGTGGTAGCCTGCACCCATAATGCAGTGCTGCTATGGTAGTCTGTCCCCATAATGCAGTGCTGAGAGGGTGAGAACAATACGTGCCCTGGAAAACAATCTAGGAGGAAACCAGATATCAACCACTGATCTTCACATTAACACGTACTTGTACACCAGCATGTACACCTACACACACATGTACACACCCATGAGAACACCCACAGGTTATCTAAATCCATTTTGTGGGTACCTGGTAGCTAAAAACTTACATACTGATAAATTTTTAACTGGGGTTCTCTCTGTCTCTCTCTCTCTCTGTCTCTCTCTCTCTGTCTCTCTCTCTCTGTCTCTGTCTCTCTCTGTCTCTGTCTCTCTCTCTCTCTCTCTCTCTCTCTCTCTCTCTCTGTCTCTCTCTCTCTCTCTCTCTCTCTCTCTCTCTCTCTCTCTCTCTCTCTCTCTCTCTCGACTTATTTATTTTTGTCTTATCTGTAAGGGGTTTTCCCTACATGTATGTGAGCCGTGGGGCTGCAATGCCTGTAGAGCCCAAAAGAGGGCACCAGATACCATGAAACCAGAGTTAACTGTTCATGAGCTGCCCCGATGTGGATGCTGGGAACCAAACCCCAGCGTTCTGCACGAACAGCAACTGCTCTTAGCTGCTAAGCCACCTCCCCAGTCCCTGTATATTTTTCAGTTTCTTTTCCAGCCACCATATGTACTAAGTGCAAATCTTTGTCCTTGAAGTTTTGACTCACCTGGGTCATTCCTGTCTTCAGGGTGACCGCTCAGGTGAGATGTTTGTAATCTTAAAGCCTTTCAGACCTCCCTAAAAACTTCCATTCCTGCCAACAGTGCTTGAGGGTATCCCAACAGCCTAGGTGATTTCCTTGGGTACTATTCCAAAGGCCTCAGGAGCCAAGGGAGGACAATTTTTATATGTCATACGGGGCAAAGAGGGAAGGGCTGGGCGCAGTGACTTTAACTCAGTATTTGGTGCTTCCTGCAAAGCAAACCTCATCCTATAGTCTGGCCCTACATTTCATTTCCAGGATGAAATACCATGAGCTCCCCTTGAGAATTTTACATTCTCCTCTACAAGCAATATGTATACAGATAGCATCAGAGATGCAAGAGATGGTTCAGGGGTCTGTGGTCCCACCCTTGAAAGGCAAGAGATGCTCATGGATCCAAGTGTCTTGAAGCCTCCTGCAATGCTCATATTGATTGGGTTTACATGGCCATTTCCAGAGATGGTCGTATTGAATCACAAAGGCTCTGGTTTAATGAGCAGTTTAATCCAAGGGTGAACTGTTGGGAGGGTGGACCTGTGGAAGGAGAGTGGAGAAAATGGGTCACTCCAGTGAGTCCTGAGAGCCACATCTTGCCTTGGTCCTTTCTGTTATGGCTCTGCTTCCTGCCCACTGTGATGTGAGTCCCCTATAGGCTCCCTGGATGTCATGGATAGAACGGTTCTAATCCACAATACCCTCTCCACCTTGATGAATGAAACCTCTAAAATCATTAGCTAAACTAAGCCCAACCTTCGGTTTCCCTCATACAGATTCCTCACAGCTCCAAAGAGGAGTTAATACATTCCTGGAGCAGATTTAACCAGAATCTTAAGACTAGGTTGCTCAAAATAGAGAGAGGGCAGAGTTCTTGACAGCTTGTGACGGGCGGAGGGTACACTGTGCAAAGCGTCAAGGGTCAAAGCAGGCGGCACAGTGGGGTGAGGATGGGGTGACATGCGTCAGGGCAGGTGCAGTCAAGGCTTGCTTGTCTATCTTGCTAACAGGATGGGCAGGGAGGAAGGACTGGTGTGACCAGACCAGAGCCCAGGCACATTCCTGCACTATCGGGAACACGGCCAACACTGGGTGACAGAATGCAACTGGCCCAGAAAGACACTTGAATATGATTGTTTCATAAATTACATCTTTATTGATTTTAATCACACGGGAAAAATGAATTTCACAAAGTACTTTACCCAACACTTAGTTGTAAATCGATGTAAAAACTAGGTAATTTTGTGAATAACCACTGAACTGGAAGACACAAAATTGAGGGGGAAAATAAGGGATGGAATGGTGTTTGTGTGTGTGTGTGTGTGTGTGTGTGTGTGTGAATGTGTGCAAAGGTTTGCTATACAATTAAAGGGACATGGGCCAGTGAGGTGGTTCAACTTGCCAGCAAGCCTGGTGACCCGAGTTCGATTCCCAGGACTCACGTGATAGAAAGAGAGACCTGACCTCCAAATGCATGTAGCAGTATGCACATCCCCCTCAAAAAAATAAATAAAAGATTAAAATATAAATTTTGAAAGTTAAGTAACCTGCTACCAGCATGGTGCTGAAGATGGAGCTCAGAGGCAAGATATTTGTGTAACCTGCCCAAAGCGTTATATTCCGTATCCAGTGAGGGAAAAAACTACTACTCTACTTAGAGCACAAGATTAATAAATAATACAGAGTTTTAAAAGAAAGAAAATGGAAGAAAAATCAAAATGGACTGGGGAACGTGCATAAGTCGATATGCAGGATTTGTATCCAGAGTGTATGAAAATCCCTTAAAAGTTAATAAAGTCACCCTCATAAAATGGGCATTTATTTACCCTTCTGTATAAAACGAGAAATAAGAATATGATGGCCACCAAATACTTAATATTAGGAAAACACAAATTAAAACTACCTTGAGATATTGTCCATCTCTCAAATGTACAAAAACACCCCAACCCCAATCCACGGACTAGTAACATGTGGTATTAGCCACTCAGTGGAATATTGTTCAGCCTGGAAAAGGAAGGCGAGGCTGCAATAGGCTCCAACCTGCGTGACACTTGACCCACGTGCTGCGATATCAACTAGCCACAATGACAAATTAGCAGAAGACCTAAGTAATAGAACAGTCCTTAAGACTGCAAACAGGAAGTAGGGTGGTGGCGGCCACAGTGGGTGAAAACTTGTTTAATGGGAAGAGAGTTGAGAGGGAGTCTGTGGGTGGATGGTGGTGGCACATACAAGAATGCCACTAAACTATGTACTCAAATGGTCAAGGTGGCCCATTCCAGGGCATGCGCATTTTCCCATACTAAACGCACACTGAAAAACCAGACAACCAAACAAACGCTCTGGTGTCTCACAGCCGTTTGGGATGACCACAGAGGGAAGGAGAGGGAGGTAAGAGGACCACACTGCACCCTTCGTAGAATGCTGAGGGACAACAAAGCTGGTCACGGTCACTTTAAATACCTGTCAGTGTCCTGTGAATGCACGGGTGTGTGCTTGTGTGCGAGTGTGAATGGGTGTGTGCTTCTGTGTGAATATATGAGTGTAAATGTGTGCTTGTGTGTGAGTGTGAATATGTGTGTGCTTGTGTCTGTGAATATGTATATGGTTCTTGGTATGTGTGTATTTCTGTGTGTGTCTGAGTGTGTGTACTTGTGTGTATTTCTGTGTAGGTATGTGTGTCTCTGTGTGTCTCTGTGTGTGTGTATGTGAGTGTGTGGGCTTCTGTGTATGTATGTATGCTCCTGTGTGTATGTGTGTGTGAGTGTGTTTGTGAATGTGTGTGCTTTTATGTGTATGCTTCTGGGTGTGTGCTTCTGGGTGTATATGTGTATGAGTGTGTGAGTGTGTGTGAATGTGTGTAAATGTGTGTGCTTGTGTGTATGTTTGTGTGAGTGCCCAATTGTAGGTGTGAATGCAGTGCCTTGATCCTCAAGCCCTTGACAGAGGACACCTCAGGTGTCGGTCTTTGCCTTCCACCTGTTTGAGGCAGTATCTGTTACCGCCCACAGATGTGTTCACAGGGCTAGCTAGCCTGTAAGCTTCCGGGGAGCAGTCTGCCTCAGCCTCTATCTCGCCACGGAGAAAATAACATTACAGATGCATGCTGCTGTGAACAGATTTTCCATGAGCGCTGGGAATTTGAACTCAGGTCTTCATACTTCTGCAGTGAGGGCTTAATGAACTGAGCCATCTAGCCAGCTCCACTTTGTTTTTTGAGATTGGTCTTTCCTTAACCTAGAGTCTATAGATTGGATGAGACTGGATGATCAATAAATCTCAGGAACCTGCCTGCGGGGCTGTGATTTATAAGCCTGTACTACTGAACTCTTGATCCTCATGCTTGCTTGGAGAAACACTATACCAGCTGAGCCATCTCCCTGTCCTGACAGTTTTTTATAAAGTGGTACAAATGCTTAATACATAAGCTGAGAGTCCTCTTCTGGCTGTTTCCTGAAGATAGGAAGGCACATGTTCTAGAACAAGAATGTGTACAGCAATGTCGTCCGTGACCGTCCCAAACCAGACAATACCTAGATACTCATCAGCTGTGATCTATGACAGACTCCTGCAGTGGAATATTACTAGCAGCGCAAAGGATCAAGCTACTGGAGACTGGAGCGATGGCACAGCAGGTAAGAACATTTGCTCCTTTTGTAGAGGACCAGGAATTCAGTTCCTAGCCCCCACATGGCAGCTCATAAAAGTCTGCAGCTCCAGGCCCAGAATATCTGACCTCCTCATCTGGCTTCTTGGTCACTGAACAGCGGATAAAGAGTTTGCTCTACAAGTCCCAGCATTGATCTAAAAACTCACTGCCCACAAGACCTCAGCTTGGTTGCTTAGGAGACTGGATAAACTTACATCATTGTTAATATTACTTTACTGCTTGGGCAATGAGAATGTTTTCAAACGACGGGTAGCCGGACAGCATTTTTCCGAAAGATGTTAGGAGTAAAACCCGGAGATATTGACAAGCGCATGTAGGCACCCAGGAATGTGTGTGAATGTGTGTACGTATGCATGTATGAATGCGCTCGGGTCAAACACCTGACTGCAAGGTGTTCATTGAAATCAGCAGTCAGTCATAGCCTCACAGTCATTGAATGGTCATGACCGTGTGTCAATGCAACTTTATTCTTGAACACTGAAATTTCAATCGCATAATCATTTGTATGGGTCATAATAGAAAATACAGGTTGAAGACAGTTGGGCAATACTAATTTAAGTCACTCAACAATGTGACTCATCCTTTGTGGGAAAAGATCTATTCAAAATTGGTCTCTCGGGGGCCTCATAAGATGACTCAGCAAGTAAGGGCGCCTGCTGCTCAAGAATGAGGACCTGAGTTCAAATCTCAGCACCCAAGGGAAAAGCTAGGCTTTGAGTGCATGTGCCTGAGATCCCAGGACTGGGTGGAGAGGTGATGGCAGATCATCGGGGCTTACTGGTCACCAGGCTAGCTCTGAGTTTAGTAAAGACCTCATCTTAAGTGGGTAAGTCAGAGAAAGACACCATGTGCCCCTTTGGCCTCCGTGTGCATACATGGGCACGTGCGTCTGCACACACAGGTGCACACACACACCACACACACAAACTCACACAGCAAACATATCCCTAAGACTGTCCTCCCATGTCCCAAAGTGATGTGAACACTCCGTCTTTGAAGATCAAAGATGGAGCTAAGTGGCATTTTAATCCCTAGGAGTGCTTGAGTGTGGCTATTTTAATTAACACCTACATCTAATTGACAGTGAACAGCCATTGGGCTTCTCTGCTTAACAAAGCAAACAAAGGATTTATTTAAAGAATGGTAAGTTTTTAAATTTAATTCCCTTAAAGAGAAAAAAATAGGAGCCTTGCTCATGTCCTCATGTCTACAGAGTGATGAAGGAGATGAGGCCATCAGATAATTTTTAATTAAGGTGAACAAACTCTTGCTACCTAAAAGGTTTACTTAGGGGAAAGGTATCAGACTGTTAACACATCAATATGTTTCTGTCCATTAACTTTTTCCAGAGAGACAAGTATGGCCTTAATGGTAATGGTAAGGAAGCCTCTCTCTTCCTCTTTCGGGGCTGTTTAGAGATGAGGCCTTAGAAACCATGGAAACTTCCCCAGAGGGGGTCAGGCTTCCACAGTAGCTCTTAATGACAAATCGTTACCTGGGGTTGTCAAAACAAGTTACACACGCTAGCTCTGCACTGTGCCAGAATTCAGAGCTGGGACACAAAGCCCGGGGTTAACGCCGGCACCCAGATCTTCCCACATGCTCTCCACACACCGCAGCATGCATGCACCAAATGGACTACTGAGGGAGCCTGTCACCCCTAAATATACGTGAACGCAATTAAGAAGCAACAAATAGTAAAACCACTGAGTCACTCGACCTTCCCCCTTCCACTGACAGGCAGGAAAGAAATTCTCCACAGTTCTAGATTCTCGGAGCTCAGAGACGACTGCCAGTGCCATCTGCAAAGACACTTAAGCTCTGTGTTTCAATCCTTCAGTTTCTCCCCTTCCGGGGTGAAGGAGCCTTTTTCCTTCACTAAAGTCTGTCAGCCCCTTCATGAATGTACTGCTCTTTGGTAAAGGTGCTTGACTAAGCCTGAGCTCTGACTCCTTTCTGGTTTGGTTGGTTTCTTTTGTTTTTTGTTTTGTTTTGTTTTTGATTTTTGAGACAAGCTCACATATTGCCCAGGCTAGCCTGGAACCTAGCTGAGGCTGGGGGAGAGAGAGCAATTACACCTTGAGGAACCACTTTTAGCATTAGTTTTAGGATGCAAGTGGCATCAGACCGACCCATTGAGGGACCTGGCGACAGAGCAGGTTGTAAGGGTTTGCGGCAATCACCTTTACCTACGGAGCCCTTTCACTATCCCCTCCACCCTGAGGTAACTTTTTAAAGTGTTTTGGCCCCTAGGTATCACCCATGCAAATGTGAAATATGCATATTGACCAGCTATTGTCGGCTTTCCTCTGGGTTATATGGGCCTTGGTACAGGGGCCCCAGCTGAAAGCTTCATAGAAGAGAAAGAATTTAGTTACAAGCTGAACTTTCATGCAGCACCAATTCACATGTGGAGCCTTAATTCCCAATGGGATGTTACTAGGAGGTGGATGTCCCAGAAGTGATTAGACCATAAGATGGGAACCTTGCAAATGGGACCAGGTCCATTTTTAACAAAGGGCTTAGGGAACCTGCCATGTCCCTTCCAGCAGCTGGGTACAGGGAGATGATACTACAAGGTAGCCTCACTAGATGATGAAACTGCCAGTGCCTTGACTCAGCTTCCTTCCCTGCCTTCTAAAAGGTGAGAAGCTGGGAGAGAGCTCAGATGGTAAAGTGCCTGCCTTGGAAGTACAAGGACCTAAGTTCAATCCCCAGCACCCACTTAAAATGCTAGGCACAGTTACATATGCTTCCAACCCCAGGGCTGGGAAGATGAACAGGAGAGACCCTAGCGCTGATTGACCTGGCTTTGGTATAGTCTACTTGTGAGTTCCGGGCCAATGAGAGAGCCTGTCTCAAAGGAGGTAGGAGGTTTCCCAAGGAGGTCACCGGAGACTGCCCTGCGGCTTTTATACACTGGGACACACATATGTACACATACATACATACATACATACATACATACATACATACATACATACATGTAGGCATACTTACACTTGCATGCACATCCTCATGTCTGCACACAGACACATACATGAACATTTCTCTCGTGTAGAAGCCATTCTGTCTATGTTATTCAGTTCTAGCAGGCTTTTTAGTACAAGGCAGAGTCTTTTTCTCCAACCTCTATTAATATTCCTGGTTTTCCAGGTAGGAAAGCAGCTTCAGAAATGATAAATGACTTGCCAACGATTTTTTTCAACAAATACACATTGAATACCTGCTATTGTTAGTTATGGTACCAACGGCTGTGGACGGAGCTCAGACTCCGCAGACAGATAATTGTATCGATGCTTAGATAATTAGACATGGCGGTCACTGACCAGAAGAGAAGAATAAGGCTTGCCCCAGAGTCTAAGAGCTAGTGAGTTCTGGCAATATGTCCTTAGCTTAAAGGTGCTATGGGAGAGTAGAGGGCGGGGACTGTGAGCATCCCCCTGTGAAAGCAGATAATAAATTTGGGGTCTCCTCTGTTACAGCTACTAAACCCTGGGGGCATTTTCAGATGGCACAATTAGAGGTGTATGGTCTCCTAGAGCTGCTGTCACAAAGTACTGTGCTCCAAGACCCTTGCACCATGGGATATTATTGCCTCGAAGTTCTGGATGCTGCTGCCTCTGAGCGGTCTACAATTCTGGGTCTCCCCAGGGGGCTTCCAGCAGAAGGCTGTAATGGAGTCTCTCTTCCTTCTGGCTCTTCTGTGCTACTTGACTGAAGATGTCACCACGAGCCAGCTATCCCCACAGTGTCACTCACCCAGCATTCAGGGACCTGTGTCCAAACCTCCCCTTGAGTTAAAAAAGAAGTGTGTGTGTGTGTGTGTGTGTGTGTGTGTGTGTGTGTGTGTGTGTGTATACGTGCTTGTGAATGTGTGAGCACATGAACGTGTATGTGCTCATGTCCATGTGGAAGAAGCCAGGGACAACATCAGGTATGATTCCTACGAAGCTGTCCATGGTTTATTGTCTGTCTGTCTGCCTGCCTGCCTGCCTGCCTGCCTGCCTGCCTGCCTGCCTGCCTTTATTTGAGACAGCACCTCTTATTGAACCTGGAGCTGGTTGATTAAACAAGGCTACCTGGCCAGGGAGCCCCAGGGATCCTTCCGTCTCTGCCTTCCAAAGCGAGGGTCCAAGGATTACAAGTGTGCCCCGCCATGCCCAGCTTTTTAAACATGGCGCCTGTGAGATCTAACTCCAGATGCTCGTGCACACTTGTGTGGTTAAGCACATTGACTGAGTCCTGTTCCAAAGCTCCAGATTCTTACAAAGCACATCCTAATGATCGAGTCTGTCTTAAGCAATCACACATATAAGAAGTCTCTTTTTAAATGAAGTCCTGTTGAAACATACCTAGGTATTCTCGCTCCTTCTCCCTCCCTCCCTCC
>CM052702.1:130223308-130281709 GCA_028551405.1 Uromys caudimaculatus
GGGTGTGGTGTGTGTGTGGGGGTGTGTGTATGTGGTGTGTGTATGTGTGTGTGTGGTATGTGTGGTCTGTGTGTGTATGTGGTGTGTGTGTGTGTGGTATGTGTGGTCTGTGTGTGTGTGTGTGTGTGTGTGTGTGTGTGGTATGTGTGTATGTGTCTGTGTGTGTGTAGTGTGTGTGGTGTGTGTGGTGTGTGTGGTGTGTGTGTGTGTGTGTGTGTGTGTGTGTGGTATGTGTGTATGTGTCTGTGTGTGTATAGTGTGTGTGGTGTGTGTGGTGTGTGTGGTGTGTGTGTGTGTGTGGTATGTGTATGTGTGTGTGTGTGTATGGTATATGTGGTGTGTGTGTGGTGTGTATGTGGTATGTGTATGTGGTGTGTGTGTGTGTGTGGTGTGTGTGGTGTGTGTGGTATGTGTATGTGTGTGTGTAGTGTGTATGGTATATGTGGTGTGTGTGTGGTGTGTGTGTGTGTGTGTGTGTGTGGTCTGTGTGGTCTGTGTGTGTGTGTGGTGTGTGTATATGTGTCTGTGTGTGTGTAGTGTGTGTGGTGTGTGTATGTGTGTGATATGTGTGTGTGGTGTGTGTATGTGTATGTGTGTGTGTGTGTGTGTATGGTATATGTGGTGTGTGTGTGTGGTGTGTGTGTGTGTGTGTGTGGTGTGTGTATGTGGTGTGTATGTGTGTGTGGTCTGTGTGGTCTGTGTGTGTGTGGTGTGTGTAGTGTGTGTAGTGTGTGTGGTGTGTGTGGTATGTGTGGTGTGTGTGGTGTGTCTGTGTGTGTGTGTGTGTGTGTGTGAGAGAGAGTTCCCCACACACATGAGCCCAAGGGATAGCAAGAGGCAGTGGTTTGCAGATTTGGACAGGTGTAGGGTCAGGACACCCATATACAGCCATGGAAGCCTTTCGGTGAGGGAAGGTGTACTGAGCTGGGGCTGGGGGCGAAAGCTAACTTTTCGAATAGCTGCCACCACATGGAACCCAGACACTGCGTTCAACCCCTGCTCTTGCTAACAGGTGTGTCTGTAAAGTGGGAGAGGGAAGCATTTCCACTCAGCTGTCAGTCAGCTTGATTGGTATAACTTAAATATTTACAGGAATGCCATGTGGGTCTCTATTTGCACTAGTGTCCTGATCCCTCAAATGTCAGGAATGGCGTGCAGGAGGATCAGGGCTGCTGTGCACCAGCAGAATTTTCTCTAGTTGACAAACATAAAATAAAAATAAGGAAAAGGTGATGTTTTTCATTCTAACTCCATGTGTCCCCACTACACTAGAGTCTGTGCTGTGGCTTTACTGTCCAGCTGTCCTGGGATGACAGCAATCCTGTCTTCCTTTGTAAACGGCTGTCTTTTGGGGGTGCCCAGCTTTCAAAAGCAATGTGCACATTGATGGTCTCCCCATCACATTGATGGCTTCAGTTTGGTCTTGGAAGAGGGAAAGAAACCTGAAATTCTTCTCACATCTGTCACCAGTCACACTCGCCTCAGTATAAAAATTATATAGGACTAAAAACAAGGTCTGGGTGGGGGGACTCAAGGTTGCCTCTCTTCTCAGCCCAGCCACTGTCTCGCTGGGCAATCCTGAGAATGTATCTTTACATCTCTGTCTTTCCATTTTTTTCCACCATTCTCTCCTTCTAAAAGTCTTTGACAGAGGTAAGTGAGCAGCCGTTGAAGATTTCTGGCTTGGATGACTCTCACATAGCTCCATAATAGTTTTCTTCCATTTGAAACTACCTTAAGAAAATCCACACAGCCTACACAGCCTTGAGTGTGAGTGAGATGTGTCCCAAACATTTTCAAACAGAAAATAGATACCATTGAATTCCTAATTACTTAATTTTTTCATATCAAGCATTATCCCCTCATAAACAACAGTGACCATCCAGTCATGGCAAAAGTATTTTTCACAGCAGAAGGAGGAGACATCTTTTCAGTCCTTGTCATTATCCTTCCTGTCTTTCCTGCTTAACACAGCACTGCTGACTGCCTTCAAATTACCCTTGCAAATGAAAGGCTGTTATCTCTCCACTTCTAACTTTATGATACCTTTGTAATTAGGGCATCCTGGGGTGACTTCTTTTCCTTTCTCTGAGAAGTCCTAGATTTATGAGATTCTTTTGCAATCAACCAAAAATGTGCATTTTTGTTCCACTTGCAAAATAAGCTAATTTTTAAAAAGTTGGATTCTTCCACTGCCACGTCACCTCCTGCTGCTCCTCCTATCCATCCTAGTCACATAGGTTATTGGGGCTCAGAAGTATCATGACACCCCAGATTTCGCTCCACGGACCTTGTCCTGTGGTTGATCAGGAAAGCACAGGCAATAGAAATGAAATCTAAAAAGTCTCTGACTCTCGCGCGCCCCCCCCCCCCAAGTATCCTCTGTCTTTTGTGACACCCAAGCAACATTTTCCAGGAATAAAAATGGAAGTTTAAAGAAAATGAGGCGTGGGTCGGGCAGATAGATGACTGGTAACATGCTTGCATCACAAGAATAATGACCTGAATCCAGACTTCAGAACCCAAGCAAAAGGCTGGGTGTGGGGGCAAAAGCTTGTAATCCCAGCAATGAGGTGCAATGGCCAGCCAGGCTAGTCAAATCAGCAGGTTTGGGGGCCAATAGAGACCTTGTCTAATAAAATAAAATAAAAATTTAAAAATTTAAAAAAGCAAAAAACAAAAACAACAACAAAAATTAAGATGGATGGTGCCACACACACACAAGGAAAGGCGTGGTATGTTGGGCTGACAAGAAAAGCTGTACTGTGTTTTTTTTTTACCAGTGTTTGTCTCCAGCACTCCAGAAGGCCAGTGGAATCTTCTAAATAACCCAGTCATGACATTCCAAGGCTACATCACTGTGATCTAGATTTATTTGTACAGTACTGAAGGCATCAGGCACAACACTCCACCTCCAACCCTCCCACCACCCCTTGTGTTAGATAATTGTGGTTGTTCAGATACTTCACGACAGAATTGTCCCCTCTCATTACAAAATCTCTGCGGAGGACATTGTGTCATGGCTGCACTTGATGTGGCTGAGAGGCGAGCTGTCCATCCCTTTCCTTACTCACTTGATGAAGATACCCCAGGTAATGAGGCTGCAGATCCACTTATCAGCCACATCCTGCCCTAGTTACCTAAAATAGCTCCTGGGTCAATAATGCAAACCATTAATGGGCAATTAACTGGAGACCACGGAGGAGAATTCAGCAATTTCTTACATCCCCATTTCTGGTCAAACACAACATCTTGAGTAATAAGGTCAGGATAAGTCATGCTCTGTGACAGGGAAAGATAGCTTCATGGACAGTATATTGGAAGAACTGTAGAAGTCCTTGAAAACGCACATCTCTTTCTCACCAGCCAGCCATGATGCCACCCCTCCTACCCTTCTCTGACCTAAAACTTTACAATAAAAATCCCTAGTGAATCTAGTCAATGGTTTCCTCTGGTGAGTTTTGTTTTATTTAAATACATAGGTTTCATGTCATAATAGCTTTATTTAAACTCTTTTGGAGTTTCATCTGAGAATCTGAATTTTATAAAGCTACCTACTTGATTCTAAGACAAATTGACCAGATACATTCCAAATGTATTGGATTCCCCCAAAGGTGCTTAGATTTGGTACACACTTCTTCAGCAGCAGGGACAGCAGTAATCAAACTAATATGAAGGAGTTTCTTCCAAAATCTCATCCCACAGAGTAACAGACCAGATAAGACAGAAAAAACCTCTGTCTCTAAGATAGAGAGCAACATGGAGATATGGTGGTAGACCAGATGACCACTTGCAGAGGGGCCCTGAATGTACTTGTTTGCAAAGTGTTCCTTGGGTTCCTTTGAAGAATACCAATACACCTTCTTCACTTTCTTGTCAATGGTTCAGGCAGGCTCCACCCATCCCAGTTCCAGGAGTGGACATGGGTCCAGGCTTTCCCACTCAGAACATTCCTGGCCCTGGGGAGAGCATGTTAAGACAACCCAGGAGGACAAGTCCTGAGGTATGAAGTCCTCATGGACTCATCATTCTTCTGAGATTGGTGGCTATGTGGAAGATATTGAAGAACACCACACAGAATGGGTCTGCTGGAAAGAACTTTCTGATTTTACAGAGGTTACAGTTAAGAGATTGCCTTAAGTCTCCAAAGAATCTTTAAACTTTTAAATTGTGTTGGTACTGTGAAAGACCTGGGAACTTTTGAAGTTGGACTAAATACGATTATGCGTTATGATACAGCCTCAAGCCTATGAGGGCCAGGGTGTGGAGCATAGTCATTTGAATGAGAATGCCTGCCCTCCACCCATAGGTTCACATTTTTAAATACTTGGTCCCCAGTTGATAAAAGCGTTTGGGAAGGATTAGGAGGTGTGACTTTTTTGGAGGAAATGTGTCGCTGGGGTTAGGTGTTGAGGTTTCAAAAACCCACACCAGCCCCACTTAAATTTCTACCTCAAGACAGTCCAGACAATAGCCAATCTCAATACAGATTACTTCTGCCTTTGCCCAGTTCCTGCCCAAGGCCTTATAAACCCACTAGACAAAGGAAATGCAACCTCAACAGCCTTTGTCTTTCTTGGAAACCCCTATTCTCTTCGGAGTTCCTGTCGTTTGCCCCTAATTTCCCATTTTTTTTTCTCACTGTTCTGCATTAACTCTTAATAAAGCCTCCTTCCGTTGTGCACACTCCCGTGGGCATTCACACCATTAACCTTCATTGGCGTGAGACCCCCAAATGCAGAACCACTGCCCCAGGTTCATTTCCAATGGCTGTGACTATTCAGCAGCTTGGTCTGTGAATCAGTCACAATAGGGATGAGAAAGGTCCCACTGTCTTAAAAACCCTACATCAGAGTCATGTGAGAGAAAGTGAGTTTAAAGTCCTTTATGTCACTAAAGGTCCAAAGCCAAGTTCTGGCCATGAAGTCAGCAGATTTCTCTAGGAAAGTGAAGCCACGTCTCATCATTATCATTATTGAACGGTAAACACACACACACATACACACACACACAAAACACAATACACATACACAGCACATATAATACACACAAAACAGCACACACAATACACACAACATAACACACACATGCAACATGTAACACATACACACACTACACACATATTACATACCACACACACACACACCAATACAACATACACTACATATACAACACTTGCACAACACACAACACACATACACAACATAACACACACGCAACACATAACACACTCACACACACATGCAACATAACATGCACAACACATAAAACACACATACACACACACACACACACACACACACAACACACCACACACAACGCACACCACATACCACACACACTCGGGAACAAGTGTCTAAGCTGCTGCTTCTTCCCTCTTTGTGATTAAACAGGAGCATGTTTGCAATGGACACGTAGATTGACAGAAAATGCCAGACTCCCTGCCTATGATGGATTGGTTCTCAAGTTCAGGGGCTTGTGGATGCGATGGCCTGGCTGGAACCCGCTGGAATAATTGGGAGAGCAGACATGCTTGTTCCTGTGACTTGAAACAGAACATCCTTTGAGGGTGTTCTTTGTTGATGCCTTTCTGATTTGGCCCAAGAGTCTTAGGATAACAGTAGCTTAGGTCGGCTTAGGAGGAGAAAAAAACAATCGGCTCCAACTGTGCTTTTAGCTTTCAAAGGTGAGCCATCTTTTTGACAGTGCTTGTCACCAAATGCATTAGCTTCTCTTACTCTCCCTAAATGGCTGTTTGCTCTTCCTGTCCTTGCCTGGTTTGTGTCAGGTGTATATGTGTGTGTTAACATGAAAGTCGAAGCCTTCCTTTTGTTCTAAGGCTTCAGGGGCTGCCAAATGCTGCTAGCAAAAACTCGCCATTAACAAGATGAGACAGAAGGAAAAATAAAAAGAAGACACGAAGTTGGGAGGGGATCTGAAAAGAGGGAAGGGTCTGGGAAGAGTTGGAAGAAAGGAAGAAGGTGGATATGATCTAAATCTTTTACATTCATATGTGACATTACCAAAGAATAAACACAAATTAACAAAACAAAAACTCACCCTGGCACACCATCCCCAAACCCTTCCCTGTCTAGTCATTTGCATATTTAATAAACTTTACCTTCTGTGAGCTTAGTGTGAATTGTCAACTTGGCAAATTAGAATCACCCGCGAGATGGACCTTTGACCATGCCTGTGGAGGGTTATCTTGACTGCATTCACTGAAGTGAGAAGACCCACCCACTATGGGGAGTATCATTCCCTAGGCAGGAGGTCCTGGATTGTAGAAGAATGGAGAGACTGAGCCAAGCACCAGCACGTATGCACATACGCATTGTTCTTCTGACTATGGTGACTAGTACCTGCTTTATGCTCCTGATGCCTTGACTTCCCCACCATGATGGACTGTAACCTAAAATAAACTATTTCTTCCCCTAAGTCCCCTTTGTCAGAGTATCTTATCATGGGAACAGGAAGAGAAACTAAGACAGTCTATACAGAGGGCTGATGGAATGATGGCCTCAGAAGAAAATTTTGCAATTCTTTCATGGTGGTAGACAAGATTCCACCCCAAGGACTGTGTTGTCAGAATAGGTTTCCTGTGACACTGCACAACCTAGGACAGGGTCACAAATGAAGCCACACACAGTTTAGATCTAAATCTTTAGAAGTTGACAGTCAGCTGGTTGTGACAGTGAATGCTTATAATCCCAGGACTCAGGAGACTCAGGCAGGAGTAATGTGAGTTCAAAACTGGCTTAGTCTATGTGAGGAGACCCTGTTTCAAATAACTAACAATAAAGAAATTAACAGTTAAGCCAGATCCATAGCTGTGGGCCTAGAGAGATGACTCAATGATTAGGCGGAGCACTTGCTAGTCTTCCACAAAAAAAATCAAAATTCAGTTCCTTCCACACACATCAGGTGGCTTACAACTGTCTGTAATTCCAGTTCCAGGGGATATGGCACCATCTTAGGGCCTCTGCAGGCACCTACACTCACACACATGTACCCACACAGACACAAGTTAAAACAAAATCTCTTTCTTTCTCTGATCGTGTGTGTCTGTGTCTCTCTCTGTCTCTCTGTCTCTCTCCCTCTGTCTCTGTGTGTGTCTGTCTTTCCCTTTGTCTCTCTGTGTTTCTCAGTCTCTCTCTCTCTCTCTCTCTCTCTCTCTCTCTCTCTCTCTCTCTCTCTCTCTCAGAAAAGGAGTTGGAGAGATGGCCAGAGCCAATGGCTTAAGAATGTGGGCTGTTCTTCCACAGGACCTAGATTCAATCCCAAACAAACATACGGTCGTTCACAACCACCTGTAACTCCAAACCCAGGGAACCTAATACCTTCCTTCTTGCCTCCACGGGTATAGCATGGACATTATGCACAGATATACAAGCAGGCAAAACACCCAAACATATAATTAATTAATCAATACATATATAATTAATTAAGATTAATTAATTAATTAAAAGAAAATAAAAGATATATTTACAGCTTCAAACCTTGTTCCTAAAGACCCAGCTCCTTGACCTGGAAATGAAGGAGCCATGTTATCCCCTTAATGGCTATAGACAGCCCCGGTAGCACAATGCTGGGGCAGGGGATTGTTAGGAACAAGCAAAAGAACTTGTCTTAAGTACTGCCATTTTGACTTCAGACTCCATTTTACCTAAGCTAACCAACTCCCTATCTAAGCAACAATACTTCCCCCAAACATAAGACCTGTTACCAACTCCTTCTCTAAGCAACAGGATGGTAGGAGATAGGGAAAAGAGAAGTTAGGGAAGGCTAGACCCATCTAAGCCTAGAGCTGAGGGTGACATAAGCAAGCTCCCCAGAAAGCCATTGTGCAAGTTCTCCTCAGCTAACTTGGAAGGTTCTCTCCACACTGAATCAACCAGGCAGAGGGTGGGGAGAAACACGGTCACCTGGGACCCCACTAGCATGGCTGGCATCTAAGGAGGCACCTGCATTTTCTCTGGTTTTCCAGGCTGTCTCTCACCTGGTACCCTTAGTCCCTCTGACCTGTCCCCAAATCTATTCCCAAATACCTTTCCCATTGAGGTAGCACTATGGCTCTATAGCTAGAAACCTTGTTTCAGCATCAGCAAGATTCCTGCCCTGCCCTGCCCTGCCCTGCCCTGCCCAGGCCTTTGGGTGATCCATTGGAATGTCCCCTATTGCAATCTGTACACAAGGGTCAAACAGAGCTGTGAACGCCCCACTACGGTGGGATATACAGACAAGGAGACCCCTGATTCCTCATTCTTGGATCCTTTGCAGCTTCCAGGGCCCTCCTCCTATGGTTAGGTAGCTAGCACATATACTTTGAATAAACTTCATCTTTTGAAGTCAGTTGGAGTTTGTTTCATGTTTTTGTGTGTGCAAAGACACGTGTGTGTATGCCAACGTGTGTGTGTGTGTGTGTGTGTGTGTGTGTGTCTGTCTGTCTGCCTGTCTGTCTGTCTGTCTGTGTGTCTTTGTAGAGGTCAGAGGACAACCTCAAGTATCACTCCTCCTTAGGTGCCATCCACCTTGGCACCTTACAGGGTCTGTCATGGGGACCTAGGGCTCCCTGATTTGGCTAGACTGGCTGACCAGGGAGCCCCCAGGGAATCTTCCTGTGTCTTCTTCCTCAGTACTGGGATTGCAAGCATTTACTCTCATCCCTAGATTTCTATGTGGATTCTGAGGATTGAACCCAGGTCCTCAATCTTACAGGAGATACTTTTCTGAGTGATCTCCGCAGCCCTGGGGCTGCTTGGTCATCTCTAACATGAACCATGCAGCTGCCATGATATAAAGAAAAGGAAAAAAAAACTCAAAAGACAGGCACATAAACTTCATTTATAGGATAGTTTTACTTCACTGTTGCCTGGCTACCAACATCACCAATGGATGCCCCTGTGTGCTTTCTAGTCATATATCAATTTGAAACAAGCTCGAGTCATCTGAAAGGAGGGAACCTTGATTGAGAAGATGCCTCGAAAAGACCCAGCTGTAGGGCTTAATTAGTGATTGCTATAGAATGGCCCAACCCATTGTGGGTGATGCATCCCTGCGCTGGTCATCCTGGGTTCTATAAGGAAGCAGGCTGAGCAAGCCATGATGAGCAAGCCAGTGAGCAGCATCCCTGCATGACCTCTGCATCAGCTCCTGCCTCCAGGTTCCTGCCCTGTTTGAGCTCCTGTCCTGACTTATGAGTAGATATGAAGTGTAAGCCAAATAAACTCTTTCCTTCCCAAGTTGCTTTGGTCATGATGTTTTATCACAGCCATTAGAAACCCTAAGATACCCCGCCATCTTCCACAGTCTTCCTACACAAGTCACCGAGGTCTAAGTCAGTCAGCTTTGAATTCGTAACCGTAACACCTGACAAAACAATTTTCAGGAAAGATTGATTCTGGCTTGGACGTTCAGTCCATCATGCAGGAAAGATATGAGGAATAGTGCCGTTGTTCACGGCAGGGGCATGTAGCCCAAGCTGTTTGTCTCAAGATGAACCAAGCAGCAGACAGAGAAGCTGAAACCAGGGGCTGCCCCTTGAACCTCAGGTATCACTTCCCATTCTCATAAAGGACCACGTTTTGAATACTGCTCTCCTGAGCAGCCTCTGCAGATCCCCCTTCAGAGTTGACTTTCGAGGGTCTTTTGCATCAAGCTTTGAAACTGAAGTTCATACCGCCAGCCTGAACAGAGAGCACACCATGGGCTGAAAGGCCACCAGCCATATAGTTATCCAGGAGGGTACTTACAGAGATAAAAAGACAATTTTATTGAAGGATTCATGATGTAGCTCAGTAATAGAGCTCTTCCTTAACATGTGTGAGGACTGAGGTCCAATTGCCTGGGTTTTAAGTATGTAGCATATATATGTCTGTTTGTCCATTCGTTCATCCATTTGTTTTTATTTCTCCATAGCTGGTCTCGTGGCTGGCACCTGGTGGGCAATATAAAGTTCAATAAAAATGGCTAAGCTATTGATTGATTGGTAAGTGTAACTCTCACTCCTCATCAAATAGGTTTCCTTTTGCAACAGCAGGAGGCCATTGCAGAAAGCCACACGTGATCGCCTGGCTGTGGGTTCCCAGCCTCAGCTGATACATCGTCAATGTAACTCTCTACTCCGAAGGCTCTAGAACACTGTAGAAGAGAGGGAAGTAAGATTGTAAGCCTCGAAGGAGCAGAACGGGACATCTGCTGTATGACGGGGAGCTGCGTCCAGGAACTCTCAACAATATTGTTACTTAAACAAGACCTGGGAAATGGAGCAACAGCTGCCATGCTGGATGGATAGATGGGGAAGTTCTTCCAGGATTTCACTGGAGAAGAAGAGCTACAGGCCGTTGATGGTTTCTGGAAGAGGGCTAATCAGTCTTTTTATAGAGATGGGCTAGTCAATGCCAAGAAGTCAGTTCTAAATATAAACAAACAATGCTAAATGATTCCAGCAGGATGTCTTTATAAATCAGTGTGTGTGTGTGTGTGTGTGTGTGTGTGTGCGCGCGCGCGCGCGCGCATAACAACTATAATTAAAGAATAAGAGGCTATCATGAATTTGAGAAGGAATCAGAGGGGCACAGAAGGAATTGAAAGGAGGGGGATGATGTGAATACAGCAATCATATATGAAATCCTCCAAAAAATTAAATTCCAAGAAAGAAAGAAAGAAAGAAAGAAAGAAAGAAAGAAAGAAAGAAAGAAAGAAAGAAAGAAAGAAAGAAAGAAAGAAAGAAAGACAGGAGGAAGAAATGGCTGAAGACCATTAATCAGATGTCAGGAATCTGAAACGGGCAGTGGACCCTGAGCCAACTAAAATAATAACAAAGATGTATGCATTCAGTTCACAGAAGAAAATGTGTTTTTAAGGCAACCTCATCCTGCCTATTCCGGGAGGTGGACCTGGCCCGACCTTTCCTGGGTTGCTCTGGACTACCTCTTAGCTGGGTTCACTGCGTCTGTCAGCGCTGAAGCCACATCCGTGGAGTCACCTACCCTAGACACGACCTTCACTCCCAAACTCTATTAAATGGCCCCGTTAGATGTCGCCCTGGCTCCCTGCCCTCCTCCTCCAAGGGCTGATCACAGATTTCAGTTATATATAGATTTAGCAGGTGTTTGGTGGCTGCTTAGCTTTTGTTCTAGCTGTAAGCTTCCTGAGCAGAGATTTTTCTACTGTCTCTATTGCTCATTACAGACTCCCAGGATTGGACTATCACTTAGTAGGTGCTCAATATATATATATGATTGATTACCGAACAAATCTTATTTTAAAGCCTAGTCATTCTAGCTCTTTACACTAATTCAGTCTGACTTTGCCTCCAATTTGGCTGAACAAACAAGATTTTACAGTCAGTCATCAGACAGGACTCTAGGAAGTCATTGAGCATAGCCCCACACTCACCGACAGGGAAGGCCACCACACCTCAGGGCAAGGCCGTATATCTAGGAATATGAGTGCAGTACAAATTAACTTGATGGTTAATAACAAAAAGAACAAAATGTTAGGTCTGGAAAGGGAGAATGATTCTTGAAGTAGCTGAGGGAGAAGGTGAATATGGTTCAAAGAACTAATGAATTAATTAGTTAGAAAATAAAATCAACCACTACAAGAAAAGTACGTTCAAGGTCTGAGATCTCAATGGAAAACAATTTCCTATTGCCAAGTCTGGCACCTCACAGAGGATGGCCAGTTCTACTTGTAATCTGGGAGCCTAAGTAAAAGTACAGGAGGACATACCCTCTAGGGACACCAGGGACAGTGGCGGTGGTTTACTCTTGTCCTTGAACAGATCAAAGCCATGTTGCTTCGGTCTCTGTCATTTTGGTTTCCATACTTCAAGACCCTCCCACTCAGTCCTCAGAACTCGGTTGCTCAGCCACTGCCTCACCAGGAAGTCTCTCTCTGTAACTCCCAACCCCTTGTGATTCCTTTCCCAGCCCCCTCCCAGGCGGGCATAGCTCCCCCTCCTACTCCACAGCATGAAATTGGTTTATACTGGTCCACAGGCTGACTCACAGTTAACACTTCTCCACTTGATGGCAACCAGCAGGGCTCATCTCCCTTCCTGGCCTGAAACTCCCCGCTTGGGCCCACTGGACAGCTACCATCTTTCCTATCTATTTTTCTCTTTTGGTAGTACTGGGGATTGAAACCAGGGCCCCGTGCATTCTAGACAAGCTCTTTACTACTGAGCTACAGCCACCGCTCCCCCATTGGACTTCTGGACTTTTCTCAGGAGAAGCATTCATTGTAGTTTAAGAGGTCCATTGTTTTGTCAAAGGCTGTTGGATGAGGTAGAGTGAGGACTTGAACTTATGTCCCCTGCCTCCACACTCAGGGCACCGAGTCATACACATCAACAGTAGGAGAGGACATCTGGTAACATCTGGTGGGGCTTCAGATGGATGCTCATAGGATGACAAAGCATCCCACTTTACCTAGTGGTCTGAATACATGTCATTGTCCCAGTATAATTAACCCTCCCCACCTTCCTCCATCTTCAGCATTTCGCTGCAGAGTTCTACAGAGGCATACAGCTTTCGAACACTGAAAGAATCTCGCTTAAAAGTTATCTCAGGAGCATTTCTGAAGCTCCCTTACGAGCCATAGGATGTGGCTCCACAGGAGTTGGGGTCACACACTAGTAATAGCCTACGGATGTTGGGGAGATGGTTCAGTCACTAAAGCAGTTAGACAGGAGTATGAGGAGCTGAGTTTAGATCCTGGAAACTATGTGAAACCTCACACACGACGGTCTGTGTCTGTGACCCTCATGCTGGGGAGGGAGAGACAAGAGGGGCCTTGGGGTTGAGTTCACGGGCCATCAGCAAGCTCTAGGTTCAAGGAGAAACCTTGCCTCAAAAAATAAGAAGGTAGAAAGCAATTGAAAATGACCCCCAACACCAGCCTCTGCCTTTCCCACACACCTGCACACATGTTGGCTTTCCTATACACCTACACATGTGTAGTATACCACACACACACACACACACACACACACACACACACACACACACATACACACAAACACACACACACACACACACACACACATGTACAAAGAGACCCATATGGCACGACTGGGCAGTGTACCTTGGAGTCTTCTGACTGAAGCCTGCTGGGTGAGACTGTAAGGCTCACTGCCTAATATTTACAAAGCGCTCTGTAAAACTTGTATCCTGACTGCCAGGAAGCCAGCTGGGAGAATGACAGGCTTAGAAAGTGGATCTGACAGTGGTGGAAGAAGAGCCTGGTTCTTTAAATAATACCAAAAAGTCCTGCAGATGGTACCAGGCATCACTGCTTCAGTAAAGCCAAGAGATTGAGCACAGCAGGAATGGTCCTCCCCAGCCGTGATGCCCAGGAGCAGGTAGCTGATGCCTACCAGAGTGATGGTCAGGGCCAGGAGAGAAAGGCTCTTCCATTCTACCCTAAGGTCAGAATCCCAGCTCATGGGGTGGTGAGGCCCACATTCAGGGTGGGTCTAATCTAATCTAGAAACTTCCTCTCAGATATGCCCAGAGGATTGTTCTCATGGTGACTCAAGATGCCATTGAGTTGTCAGTCAGTATTAACCATCACATCCCAGTAACAAAGAACTCTGGTTGAGTAATGTCAAGGCTGAGATACCTTCTCTAGGACCAGTTTGTTAGGGGGTTGGTCTTGTGCACTGTGTATTAAGATTCTGATTTCTATGCTCAGTCATCTGTTCACAGTCTAGCTAATAAAGAGCTGATTGCCCTATGGCTGGGCGGGAGAGGACAGGAGGAAGGACATCCGAGCCTAGTGAGGGAGTCGCAAAGAGATCAGAGAGAGAGAGAGACAGAGACAGAGACAGAGAGACAGAGAGAGCAGCCTGGAGGACACACATAGAGCACAGAAAGCCAGGGCAAGCCTCAGATTGCAGGTGAAGAACCACATGGCTGGGAAACAGGCAGCCTTAGAGGATGAAACAGCTCAGAACCTGCCCAGCTGAGTGCTTGCAGCTTATTAATAAAAATAGCAGGTCTCTGCATCATTTATTCAGAAGCTACAATGAGCTAGAGCAGACGTAGAAATATCCTGAAGATTGGGCACTTGGGAACAAAGAGGATGTAGAAAAGCCCCAAGAAATAATATTACACCCATTCACACTAGGTCCTGGAGCAGTCACTGGTCATACCACTCCCGCATGGTGCTAAAAACCATTTGTCTGCATAGCTTGTGAGATTCTCTGAGGTGGGGACCACTCTCCCACACACCTCTATCTCTCAGGCATTGAACTATCATCCAATAAATGTTAAATGAATGAGCAAAGGAACAAAAAAAATCTGGACACAGAATCTGCTTTACCCTGGTCGGTTCATTCCCTTTTGCTCCTTTTAGCCTTTATCGTCTTCCATGTTAATTTATAATTATCTGGTGCCTCTCTTCTCTCTCCTGTTAAATGAAGACATCCCTGCGGCAGGAACTGAACCACCTTCATGCTTACGGCCTTAACCCCTAGGGGACTCTTGGTGAACTTTCATGACCAGGCGCTGATACGGGATGCTCTCCCTGTCCCCACCCCTTCCTACTGCCCTCCTCTGCCCTGAGCTCCCCTCTTCCCCCTTTACTCAAGTTCAAAATGCAACAACTCCAAAGTCGGTACAGGGAGGCTGGGAGCAAGACAGACCATCATCCAACAGGCATCCCAGGCCCATGGAGGGCCCTAGATATTTTTTCAGGGCCTATAAAAAATGTTTTCATTTTAACTTTTTTTTTCTTAATCCAAAGAAAAATGAACACAGTAATAAGTGTACAGTGACGCACCAGCTTGGGCTATAAATCCTTTGCAAGGCAGGCAATAAGACATACTTCTTTTGACCACGTTCTGCTTGTTTGCATAGAGGATGGGGCCTATGGTGATTAGTCATTGCTCTCAACTCCATGGGAGCTGAAATCGCCTAGGAGATAAATTTGTGAGCTTGTGAGCATGTCTATGATGAGGGAAAACTCTCAAGGGATGTGGGTGACAACCCCGTGGGTTGGGGTCCTGAACTGAATAACAAGGAGAAAGTGAGCTGAGCACCAGCATCCATCTCTCCCTGCTTCCTAACTGCAGATGCAATGTGATTGACCAGCCACCTCATGTTCCTGTAGCCCTGCCTTCCCCATCTTGAGAGACGGTACTCCGGACCTGTGAGCCAAAGTAAGCCCTCCTCCCTTAAGTTGCTTTTGTCAGGGAGTTTTATCATACCAACTAGAAAAAGAAACTAGTCAAGACCCATGATGGGAAAAGCATCCAGGATCAGAAAAGCCATACAGCGGCTGTGGGTTGGTGTCAGAACGTGGAGTCTGCTTCTCACCTCAATAATGACTGTGAGGCAGGTGTCCCCATGACAGAGGGGCACGCTGGAGGTGTCTGCCGCAGTTTTGTATTTATGGACACAATCACAGCAGTATAAAACACCACCTAGGATTCTGAAAGCCAGCACCCCAGACACAGCTTATCTGGGTCCTTGCTAGGCTGCAGTCCAGGTTTTAGCTGGAACATGTCCTCATCCAAATGTCCTAGTGGGGCAGGTCTGCCTGTGTACTCACTCAGGCTTGTGGTGTCAGAGCTATAACCATTGTCACAGGAACCACCTCCTGATCCCCTCAACACGAACACTGAATACTTCAAGCCCCTGAGATCGAGAAGGTGACAAGACAGTCTCCTGTGGCATGATGTGAACCATAGGCAGGACCTCCCATCACCTTCCCCATATGACATAACATGAAAGTAACTTCCCATTCCCCTTGCTGTGTTCCCGGATCAGAAGCAAACCAGCGACATTCTCTAGGGGAAGGGAATATCCAACTGTATGGATACCAGAAAACGGGAACCATGGAGCCATGTCAGCTGTTGCCTAGTACAACGGCTCATTGGAATTCCACCAACAGTGTGGATACCAAGCCCCACCAGCTTCCAGGTGTGTGAGAGAGCATCTCTCGAGCGGCTCCTGTGTGGGAACGCATGCATCTGTTTCCACTAAGGGCCCTGCACCAGTGATGCTCCTGATCAGAAGAAAATGTGTACTTTTACCCCCTC
The DNA here is from genome assembly GCA_028551405.1 of Uromys caudimaculatus. Classification (NCBI taxonomy): domain Eukaryota; kingdom Metazoa; phylum Chordata; class Mammalia; order Rodentia; family Muridae; genus Uromys; species Uromys caudimaculatus. The sequence continues at coordinate 130,239,360 of CM052702.1, forward strand.
ACCATTTTTACTCCCTAATTTCAATCCCTGGTGTGGTTCTGGCGGTGAGAGTCAGAGCTCAGCATCCTTTCCTATACTCCCCAGCATCCTGGAAACTTGGAGCAGAGCGCAGAGCATCTGACCACTGCGGATAGCTCATGATGTGGCTCAACACCTCCTTGTGTTTCCTCTAGTACAAATTTCATGTCAGCACTTTTTCTAATCAAATAATAAGTTTGTATCACAGGATATAGGCTTGAGGGTGAACCCTCCCAGGATGCCCATGAGACTGAGTATAGCAGTGACTACCCCCAGCCACCCTAGGGCACATGAAGTACAGAGTGAGCAAGTCCCCTTAATGAGTATCATGATATTCAGCTTTTTTTTTTCTTTTTCATTTTTCAAATTTTGGACATAGTTCTGAAATATTGATGAGGGCAGCTGATAGGGCCAGGAAAGGTTAATGGCTTTGCAAAGAGCAGAATGTGTAAATGGGTGGATAACTGTCGTGGGCGTTTCATGTCACACTCCCTGCTGGAGTTCAGAGTCAAGGGGAACTCAGCTCCCTGGTTGCCCTGCCCCCAGGAGACGGATACAAATATGTGTTCTGGGTAGCAGTAGGGTGTGGGAAACAGTTGGAGGATCCCAGATAGAGAAACTGACACTCCAGGACATGAACTGTAAACGTAGCCTTTGAAAAGTACCTAAGAAGGAACGGCTACCTTGTTCAGAGCATATGACATTGTCCCTGTGCCGGGAACCCCAGGAAGACAGGAAGCTAGGATCAGACCACACCCAGTAAATGGCGGTCATCCTTAGGCAACCTCCCTCCCAGCTACATAGAAACAGAGGACTCTGAGCTTTGCTGTGTGTGGTCTAAAATTGTCACTCCCCATGGAGAGCCTGTCTCTCATGACTGTGGCCAACTGTAAGTGATTAGCTAAAGTCAGACCCTAGGTCACCCTCTGAGACGGTTCATTTTATTCTTCAATGTGATAGAACCAACAGCTACTTGGCTAGTTTTATGTTCACTTGACACAAACTAGAGTCACTTGGGAAGAGGGAATCTCAACTGAAAAAAATGTCCACACCAGATAGGCCTGAGGAGCACTTTCTTAATTAGTGATTGATGTGGTGGGGCCCAGTCCATTGTGGGTGGTGCCATCCCAGGATAGGTGGGCCCGGAGTGTGTAGGAAACAGGCTAAACAAGGAGTAAGCCAGTCAGCAGCACTCCTCCATGGCCTCTGCATCACTCCTGTCTCCAGGACCCTAGCCTGCTTGAGTTCCTGCCCTGACTTCCCTCAGTGATGAACTGTTACCTGGAAATGTAACTTTAATTTTTTCAGTGCCTATTTTTAATGATGGTTCTTAAACACTTTTACCTCCCTTCTAGCCCACTACCCACCATAGGTAGTGAGAAAGAAAGGGTACGGGAGAAGTGGACCTGTTGAGAAATAGTTCTTTGGTGCAACTCCCATCTGTGTTGTCTGGAAATCGTCAGTCCAGTTCACAGGTCAGCAGCAGTAGCTCAATCCACTCACAAATACTTCCCAGATACACCATTAGTCCAGTTTGGTAGAGTTGGGATAGCAAACAGGAATCAGCAGGAGTGGCAGAAACAGCTAGTCCTCAGCCTCAACATGAGTCAGCAGGAGGGACCAAAGTCAACAGGAATACCAGGAGAAGTTCTTAGCTGTGCCTTTCTCAGGGAAGATCAGCCAAGACACAAGACGAATAAGCATTGCACAGCTAGCTCTAGAAGCAAGCTAAGCTTGACTGTCCGTCAAGTCCTATTTATACCATCCAAACGTCACATGTCTTCCACTGGTCTTGCCTTAACATGTGTGTCTGTCTCAGCTGACATCACTCTGCCAATCAACCTGAGTTTGCGGAAGTGGCAAAAGAAGCCACAGTACACCACCAGAAGTTTTTTGGCGCGTTTCTCTCTATGGAGTCCTGACACATGGAGCTCAATTAGGCAACGTAAGGCGGACCAGTACGTGAGTGTTGTTAGCAAAGAATCCTTCATCACGTGTCCCTTCACGTGCTTGCTTTAGCAGAGCATCCTCTCTCCTGTGTCTGCTTCAGCACAATGCTCCTTTACATGTTTGCCCCAGCAAAACACCATCCAACACAACTGACTTTCCCAAGGATCCTTAAGTTTCCACTTCATTGAAATATATGATGAAATAAATCCTCTCCTCCTCTGGTTACTTTTGGTCACGCTGCTTATCACAACATTAGAATCCTACCAAAGACAGTTGGAAAGAGTGTCTCGTGAATGACTGACTACACTGGGTTGGCACTCTCCTATGCTTTTCCCATAAAGGCAGAGTGATGGCAGTTTCCTGGTCCAGGCTCCTACAGGGAAGAGCAGCATCAACCTTTGGTTCTACTGGAATCATTCAGCTAGAATTGTTCATTGGGAACTGATGAGAATTACTTTAAAAAGAAAAGACAGGTGAGTTGCTGGAGAGATTCCTCAGTGGTGAACGGCACTGACTGCTTTTCCAGAGGACCCAGGATCAATTCCAAGCATCCACATGGCAGCTCACAACCATATTTAGCTCCAGCTCCAGGGGATTCAATGACTTCTTCTAGCTTCAACAGGGTCTAGATATGTTCATGGTGCAAAACATACGTGCAGACAAAACACCCATACATATAAAATAAGAACAAATTGAGGGGGGGACCAATAGGCAAAGCACTTGCAAGCAGGAGAACATGAGTTTGATCACCAGAAGAAATGGAAAAATCCAGGCCTATGCTAAGGGGATAGCTCAGTTGGTGACATTCTTGCCACACAAGCATAAAGGCCTGACTTTGATAGTCAGAATCCACACCAAAAGCTTGGCACAGAGGTAGGTACTTGTAATCCCAGCTCTAGAAAGGCAGAGATGGGCAGATCTCTGGCTCCCACTGGTCAGCAAGCATAACCTATTGGTCAGCAAGCATAATCCAGGCCGATGAGAGACCTTTTCTAAGAAAACAGTAGGATAGTGCCTGAGAAACGACACCCATGGATGTCCAATGGCCTCTACATACTACATATGTACATATGCATATACACATGAACACACATATGCAAACCTGTGCAAACACATATACACATACAAAGGTTAGGTGAATAGATGAATGGGTGGGCAGATGGGTAGATAGACAGACAAGCAGACAAACAAAGAAGACCCAAAGGACAGAGATTTAGCTTCAAAAGGCCCAGACATCTCAATCCCAACCCAAGTTCAACCCATAAGATGGTAAGATCTCTTTCAGGTCTTCTCCCCCATTTCCTGGCAAAGTGGCCAGAAACTAGCAGTGTGGTTCTAAGGCTGCCAATCACAAACATGGGTCCTATGGCTAGGTGGCCCTAAGACAAGCCAGAGCCTAGGCATATCATTTTTCAGGAAGCTTCAGCAAGTGCAGGTGAGGAGGAAGAGGAGGAGGAGGACACCTGGGCATAGATATCTCACTCAATAAACCCAACATCTAATATAATTACTGTGTGGCAGCTGCCTATGGACTTCCCACTGCATCTGCCCAAAGCAGCTGTCAACAGTGATCTCTGCAAGCCAAGTGCCAAGCAAGAAGAAACATGACTTCTGCTCCATGTCAAAGGCAGCAGACACAAGGGAACATGTGATGTATTCAGGTCACACTGGCGAACCCCTGGGGTTCCTTTCTCCTTCTCCTTTATTTGTTACATCATCTTTGCTTTGGTAATAAAGAAATACATGTGTGTATATTCCTGCCTAAATCTGAAACAATAAATGTGGATATAAAAATCACAAAGGCACCTTTAGATGAATTGTCCCTACTTGGGTCTTCAAGAATGTGTATTCTGACTGCATCTGGGTGGGAGGTTTTAATTAATTTTTCATTTGGTGAGAGAGGGTGTCAGATGGAAGATGATTCTGGAGGAAGCCACAGCAGATGCTGCAGCTTCTTGGCCATCATTAGGGGAACTCTCCATCCGTGGCTCCTATTAAATTTCTCATCAAATTGTTGGTAATTTCCAACTAGCTGACAGAAACCACTTTTCAGAGAAGCCATATAAAAAGTGCTTCTCTGGAGAGAACGATATGACAGCAAGCAGTCTTTGCCTATTCCCTGCCCTATGGAGTTGAACTACACTGACATCCCCCTGTCTATATCCAGTGTCAGATCACACCTATTTGTGAGTAAGAAACAGTACAAAAGGAGAAATTAAAACTTGAAAGTGACAAATTCCATAAGAAACCTCTGTGAGGCCACATCCACATACACCCCACTATGAGTGAGCTCCCTGAAAGTACATCAAATTGGAGCTAGGGAACATGAGTACATGTTCTACTTTTACTTCTGTTGTTATGATAAAAACAAAACAAAAAACAAACAAACAAACAAAAAAAACCCACCATGACAAAAACAACTTGGGGGGAAAGGAATTTATTTCTGCTTATAATTCCAGATTCTTATGCAGAAGTCATAGCTGGTCACATCATACCCACAGTCAAGATTAGAGAGGAATACAATACATGCATGAATGCTTGTTTGCTTGTTGGGGTTTAGGTTGATGTCTCCACACTTACACAGTTCAGGCAGGATTCCCTACCTAGGGAATGGTACTGCCCATGGTGAGGCAGGACTCCTGCCTAGGGAATGGTGCTGCCCACAGTGGAGTTGAAACTTCCTACACCAATTAACTTAGCACAAATGCCTACAGATATACCCACAAGCCAAACCAATGTACTCAATCCCTCCTCACTGAGACTCTCTTCCCACGGAAGTATAGATTCTGTCACACTGAAGATTAAAATTAACCAGGAATGGTAACCTGGGGTCTGTTATCAGCTAATCACTCACAGTAACTGGAAATGTCTCTTTAACATTCCAAGTGTCAGATAACGTTCTAAGTGAGTTGTAAATACAGTATTTAATTTCATACCTTCCACTGATTAGGGTATTCACTCCAGTAATCTATCCACTACAGGTTCTCAAAGAATTGTCTTCTATATGACACAGTCTCTTAACAGATAAAAATTACTGTAAAAAAAATCCATCTCAGATGGAGCCAGAACAAACGTTACTAGAGCTCAAAATTAAGAACAAATCCATCAGAAAGATGTAGAGGTGACAATTCCCTTGTGGCTTTGCATCCAGTTGACAGAGGTTGGACTTGAACCCAGGCAGTTTGAGTTCTGAGCATTTGCCTTTCTGGTCTCACATCACCCTGTCCTGTGATGAGTTTCTCTCCCCCCTAGACCAGTGTCTTCCCATGGATACATGGGAGCTGTTGGGTATGTCTCCTGGTACAGTTATCAATAACGCTGCTCTTTGACAGTCACATCCGAAGGTACTCTCTGTAGGTCATCTGGAGAAGAAACCCAGCCCCTGGGAATTCCAGAACAAAGGAGGGAATCCCCAGTTGAATTCCATTTAGCAGCTTAGAAAGCAACCAAACTAGACCAGGGCAGAGAGAGGGCTGTAGGAGACAGAGAAGCGAAGAAGGAGAAAGAAGTGGGCCAGGTAGATTATTTCACAGGTGTGGCTGAGTGGAAACTGCATTGAGAAGCATTCTAGAAAGCCTTGGAGAATACCGAAAGACTAAGAGAAAGATGTAGGAAAAAACAAAACAGGGAAGGAGAACATGAAGATTTTATTATTAGCAAGTTGAACAGAAAGAAAATGTAATCTTAGCCGCATAATCATTACATACTCCCAGGATCAGCAATAAACAATATTTGCATAGCCGTAATAACAATGCAAACAACAATAATTCTAGCAAAATGCGGAATTAGACTGCGGAGAGCACAGGGTGAAGGGAAAGTGGAGCATAAGAAAGTCGGAGGGAATGGCCTGCCTGTAAGAGGAGAGCATCGGATGTTACCTAAGCAGATCTTTCTGGAGGGAGCAGCAGGAAGACTTCAAAAGCAATAGATCTGGGGGAGCAGGACGGGTGCACAGAGGCGACAATCTCTGGCTGCTGAGAGAAGTCTTACCCCGGCTGCCAAATGTTCAAAGCCCAGAGGTGTATTATTACTTCATGGAAAATTAAAAACCATCTCAAAAACTTAAAATAGCTTTGTCTGTACTTGATTTTCATTATACTAATTAATTGTGTGAGTGTATGTGTGAGTGTGTGTGTGTATGTGTGTGTTTATACTTGCCACAGTAGGCATATAGACATCAGAGGACAACATGAGGGTATTTATTCTCTTCTTCCACCATGTGGGTCCTAAGGATGCAACTCAAGCCATCGGTCTTGATAACAGACACCTTTACCCACTGGGCCAGCTCTCTCTAGCTCTTTCCTTATACGTTAAAGATGCACCTTGATTTTCAATGGCATGAACTCCCTTACATGTTGGAAGAATACATTATTTAAACTGAGCAAGAACAGCAAGGCTTTCTGAGGAAACTGGTTCAGGCTTTTAAGCCCACTGGTATCTGCTGGAAGGAGCCCCTCTGTTACACACTTGGCCAATCAGAATGGGGCTGGAAGACTCCCTGGCTGACACGCCTTCTACCCCCTCCACCCTGGCCTCTCCTTTTCTCAACTCAGCTATTTCCAAATTGAAAAGGTTAGATATCAGTAATATAGCATGGGTGGGGCATATTCATTTAGTAGAAATTATTCAGGTTTGAGTTTATAGCCTTCATCATCTAGGTAAAAACAAAATCTCTCTCCAGTTCACAGCATCACAAGCAGAAAAGAAAAATCTGTCTTGTCTTTCCCATCCTTCCCTTCCTCCTCTTCTTCCTCCTCCTCCACCCCCTTCTCTTCTTCTCCCCTCCCCTCCCCTCCCTTCTCTCTCTTATGTCTCTTCCTCTCCCGTCCCACTTTTCTTCCAGGTTCAGCCAGATGAAATTATTATTATGGGTAAGATTCACAAAATGTTTACATAAAAAAAAAAAAAAAAAACCCAGGCTAAAGGCGTTACACACCATTGGCATGGCTGGCAGCAATTTGATCTTGAAATAAATCTGCAGTACAAGTTTGTCTATCCCAATTGATTGGAAACAGGCGTACACCGCAATGTAGAAAAATCTCGATAATCCACGGTTATCTTGCATTCCATTCCCCTGTGGAGAAGAGGGCTGGAAAGATCGCCCAGCCTGCTGAATGCACGGGCGTGAAGGTTTGTTCTGTATCCCCAAGGATACAATAATACAAGGCTGTTTGTATTGATTAAGAAAACTTTGTCTTGATTAAGAAAATGTGTGGAAGTTAACATCAATCAATTAGCAAAATGTATATGTGCTAACTGATGCTGGGCCATACTGTGTAAATAATAGTTTTGACTTCAAGACTTGAGGATGGAAGCTGTTCACCATTTGAGTCCCTGGGTGACTCCCAGCAAAGAGTGTTTAGCTGTCACTCAAAGGCTGTTACTAGGTTAGGCGGCCATCTTGCATTGCTAGATATCAGGGCCAGCTCTGAGCTAAACTCAAAGCCTCATCTGTAACAGAGACACAGACAATGACACTTGGCATCTTGCTAGCCCCCTCCCAATTCTTGTATGAGCTGGTGTGGTCTTTCCTGTAATCTAGGTAGTTCGAGTGAGATCAACAAGCAGATGTAAAAAAGGGAACCCTCAGTGGTCTAATCCCCTACCCTAAAGCTCTCCATCCTGTCTGAAGATAGGGAAGCACCTTTCCTGCAAACAAACACACTATTCTCAAGTGACTTCTTGTCCTCACTTCTACAGACAATAAAGCCAAGGTTTTGAGATGCTGAGCATTTTTTTAAATATAAGTGAAGGAGATGTGAACCCAAATCTACTTGTGACCTCCACAGCACCACTTTTACCATGCATTGCTTCCTACTGTAGATTCCTGGTCCCTCCTCCAGCTGGACCGCCCTCCTAACTCTTTGGTGGAGCCCAGGAATGAAGGTGCTGGTGTCTAGGATGGGCATTCAGCACTCGGCATCCCATTCTCATGACCCAGTTGCAAAAAGGTATTTTGAGAGTAGAATGACCTGAACCTTGTCCTTATATCTTGGTGTCTTTGTGGTTTCCATAGGTCACATGGCTGAGGTCCCCTGACTCAAGTACTCTTCCTCAAATAGCCAGATGTTCTCACTGAGAGACATTCTCTCTCCACAAATATCACATGGCTACTCCTTTGCTCCCTCATTCCAGAATTCATTAATTCACTTTTCTATGTTGTCTGCCTTTCCCCATCTGCCTAAGACACAACCACGTTGTGTTCGTTTCTGGTCACACTGAGTTTGATTTGCTTCAGTTTGAGGAACTGGGGGAGGGGAAGACCGCAGGAACCTGAGGCAGCTGGCCACACTGAGTCCACAGTCAGGGAATAGAGAGAGATGAACCCTGACTTTCAGATGGCTTCTCTCTTTTTATTCATCAGAGAACTACCACTTGCACCCACAGGGCTGCCACAATCAGGATGAATCTTTCCACTTCAATTAAACATGCAAACATCTTCATAATAGAACACCCAGAGTGTGTTGCCATAGTGATTCTAAACCCAGCCATGGTAATACAGATGTTAACCATTGCATTCCCTCTAACCTCCAGCCTTCCACCTCCTCCTCTGCTTTTGCTCTTGCTCCTCAATGTCTTCTAAACACTATATAACTTATTTACTGTGTTCACAGTGTGTTGCCTGTTTCTCCTTGCTAGAGATAAGCTTCGTGATCAAGGAGTTTTGTCACTGCTATTCACTGAGTGCCCCAAGTGCCTAAAATAGACAGCATATAGTAAATGCTAAATACATCTTATTAAATGAGTGCATAAGTACCTAGATGGCTAGATACACAAGTATATGTCTGTGTATATGGATGGATGGATGGATAAGTAGGTAGATGAATGGATAGCTGGATTGTTGAGTGGACAGGTAGATAGAGGGTGGGAAGGTAGGTGGGTAAATATATGGGTGGATGGATTGATAGGTAGGTGGATGGATGAGTGAATTGATGGATGGATGATGGATAGATGATGGGAAAGTCGGTGGGTCGATGGATGGGTTGGTGGGTAGGTAGATGGATGCATAGATAGATAAATAGATGAGTGGAATGATGGGTAGATGGACAGATGGATGGATAGATGAATGAAACGGAGGGTGGGTACATAGATGAACAGACTGATAAGTGGACAGGTGGATAAATGAGTAGGAAGGTGGGCAGAGGCTAGATGGGTACATAGATGGGTAAGTGGGCAGGGGGCTGGATAGATGACTAGGTAGATAGCTCGATGAAGTGGATGAATAAGTGGGTCCCTAGGTAGATGAGTTGGAAGGTGGATGAGTGGATAGACGATAGAAAGGTGGGTGGGTGGGTGAATAGGTAGACAAAAGGGTGGGTTGGTAGACAGTGGATGAATAATAGATCAGTAGGTCAGTGGAACTATGAGCTAGAGGATGAGTGTACAGATAGATGAACAGATAAATGCATGAAAGAACAGGTGAGCATCCTTATCCCACATCCTTGTAGAATCTCCTTTGAAGGCTTCTCTCTGCCGGTCACATAGATGCCGGACTTCTAAGTCCATCGCTGAGCAGTGTGTTTCCTGCCCCCAGAACTTCAGAGTGTACACACACAGGGCACACATGCCCTCATTTATTCACATGTCAGTGGCTTGCCTCAGGCCAGGCTGCCACCAAGCCACATTTGCCACCGCAAGCTGGTGACTTGCTTCCTTATTGTGGTTGGAAGGAGCACTCGGACATCGATGGCTTTTTCTCTTCTTCAGCCAAGCTGTGGTCACTGCTTCAGCATCTAAGATGTGCATCAGGTCTCAGAAACTCCAAATTTTGTCTCTAGCCCCTCACTGACCAATAAGCAGAGCTAAGATAGAACAGAACACAAAGATAGCTTCAGACAAGCGGCAGTGTGGCGTCTTCTCTGTGGTCTGGGCACCAGCAGGGGATGGATTTGGATGACCTTGGATGAGGTAGAAGGAGAGATGGCGGGCAGTCCTGTAAGCTGAAGGTCTAATAATAGCCACCTAGATAAATACATGTCCCCTGTGTTTTAACAAAGGCCTACCACGTAGTCATTCAAAGTAGGACTACAGAAAAGGATGTAGGGGTGTGACGAATTGTTTCTGATAGTCTTGATAGTTAAAAAGATGGGCTTTAAAAATTACCTATAGTTTCTAATCTATTTTGTTGTTTAGAATCTAGATGTGTGGTCAAAATGGACCCCAGAGAACAACCACTACTTACCTCTGAAGGATGGGGAGCTGGATCACCCAAACATCTCTTTTACTATGTTTTCTACGTGTCTAATTTTCTCTAAAAGAGTCCAGCATGTAGATTTTAGTGTGAAGCAAAAAGAAAAAAACAAACGGGAGTGAGCACTTGTCCGTGCATGGAATATCAATACAATAATGAATGGGGCAGAACATGCAGAGGTGCCCCTCACCAGCTGCCTGAATGAAGCTGTCAGCAGCTGCACACTGTGGCCTCTGGAGTGGGGCTTGTTTCTCCTAATGCAAGTCTTAGCCTCCCTGAACCGCCAAAGCCCTCCCGCGTCTCGCTTCTGAGGCCATACCAATGAACAAGCAAGCCTGTCTCCTTCTCAGCTTCTTCTGCTCCTAGGCCCTCTCACAATTCCACCTCTGTGCCTGTTCTCTTCCGTGTCTACTGTTAGCACCGCCAGGGATGCTCCTGGCATCTATGGTGTGTCTAGAAAACTTCTCTTCACGCTTTCCAACCCACAGAAGAATCCCTCCAGGAAGCCTTTTCTGGACTCTTGGAGAATCACCTCCAGCCAAAGTTGACCTCAGATACCCAAAGCTGAATCTGCTGAGAGATGCTTCCAGGAAATGGGTTTATGCTATCTGTCAGCAAATACAATGGAGGTTGGTTTTGTCCCCCAAAGATGTACGAGAATAGAGAGACACAATGCTGGGAACTCCAACCGTGGTAACCAGTGGCTTGGAGGGTCCCCAGGGGCCCGTGAGAACAGGAAGAAGTTTCTTTCACCCAAATACATCCTCACTTGGGTGGAGAAGGCATCACTTTCTACTGGCGGCACCCAAGGAGCAGTGGCGCATTCCTCAATCTGGGAGCCCCTTGTGATGTCTTGCAGTATGAAAACCATACTCCTTTACCCTTACGGAGACAGTGCATCTTCAAATGGTCTGTAGAGCCCAATCGTGACACAGCCTCACCCTGAAGCCACAGCCTGTCTCATCTTCTTGCAGCCCAGCTGTCTTATTGCCTGTCAGCCCCTCCCATCAGATTATGTGCTGTTGTGATCAGAAGGGACAGGGGGATTCTGACTCCTCATGTCCCCGCAGAGTCAGGAGAAGCTAGCTTGTGCCAGGAAAAGGGTATGCCAGACATGAAGCCGCTGGGTCCTTGGCTTCTCTCACCTGAAAAAAATATCTAAGAAGGGTCTTGCTTTGCCACTCTTCTGGGCCTGCAGATTAGGGCCGCTCCCCATCACCCTCACCTGTCCATAAGTGCCATCCGTTTGCTCTGAAAATCCAGCTACCTTCAGGGACTACCACCTCCATCCTATGTGAGTGAAAAAATGTCTGTGAGCCTGCTCCTCCCTCAATGCCGAGGATTAGGCCAACAGCTCATCCATGGACTGACCTCACTATGCATTCTGATCTGGTGCTAAGTGCACCTTCGAGCCATCTGCCCTCGCCTGTGTGGTTGGGGTGTGTGTGTGTGTGTGTGTGTGTGTGTCTGTGTCTGTGTGTCTGTGTGTCTGTGTGTCTGTGTCTGTCTGTGTTTTGTGTGTGTGTGGTATGTGGGTGTGGGTGTCTGTTCTGTGTGTGTGGTATGTGTGGTGTGTGTGTCTGTGTTTTGTGTGTGTGTGTTGTGATGTGTGTATATTTGTGTATATGTCTGTGCTTTGTAGTGTGTTTCTCTCTGTCTGTCTGTGTATAAGAAGGCCAGAGCTGTATTATGGCTGTTTTCTTCTTCATGTGTCCGTCCATCTATGCATAAGTAGGCCAGGGCTGGATGTTAGATGTCTTCTTCCTCAGATGCTCTCTACCTAATTTTTTTGAAACAGGGTCTATCAAGGTTTCAAGTCTGTTGCTGTAATTTTAAAAGAAAAGTACCCTGTCAAAAACTTGACTCAGGGTGGGGGTGAGGGGGTGGGGTAGGACTGTATTTTAGCTCACAACTCCAGGGTACAATGCATCTTTCAAAGTCAGGGAAGCGGAGACTAAATTTGCCAGTCGCATCACATAGTCAGGAGCAGAGAGAAAGTGAGCGCATGCGTGTTTAGGACTCAGATAGCCTTCTCCACACTTACACAGTCCAGGTCCAAAGCCAGGGAATGGTGCCACCCACTTTTAGGCTGGGTCTTCCCACATCAGTCCAGGCAGTCAACACAATCCCACACAGATAGATAACCCCCAGGCCAACTCAATCTAGACAGCCCCTCACTGAAACTCTCTTCCCAGTGATTCCAGATTGAGTCACGTTGGCAACTAAAACTAACCATCGCAGTGTCTCTAACTGAACCTGGGCTGACCAGCTCACTGAGACTGGCTAGCCAGCAAACCCCATGGATTCTCCTGTCTCTGCCTCCTCAGTACTGGGGTTACAGATGCATGCTGTCACACCTAGCTTTTATAGGGGTTCTGGCAGCTGAACCTGGACCCTCACGTTCACTCGGTCAGCACTTTACCCATGGTTCCATCTCCCCAGCTCCTCTGGGCATGCCTTAATTTTGCCTGTGATCATCTGTGGCATTCTATGTATCATCTAGCAGAAACAAATATTCAGAACCCCATCTCCAACACTAATGGCCTTGAGAATGTTCAAACCGGGCCCACTTCATTCAGCGTGTAAATGGCAAACACTTTGTTCAGCAGCAAAACAAAGAACCAAATTTCCTGTGACCCAACATGGCACCTTTGAATCCTGTCCTTTGTTAAGCAAACTCCCCATGAGCATAATTAATCCAATTTGGCTACCTGAGAAAGAAATTACTTCCCTTAATGGTGCCATATTGGAATTAACCAATTCAACACTTAACCCATAGTCTCTTGTGAGCAGCCATGCTGGGAGACTGTCTCCTGGGGACCCTGGAAAAGCCCTTTCAAAGACTCGGGGGTGGAGGCAGGAAAATTTGAAAGATTAGCTAAGAGAAAATATCACTGGTCTCTTCCTACATCTAGGGTGGCTTAGGGGTATGAGTGTTTCTTCTTCCTAAGCACTGGGATCCAGGTCTAGCTTCATGATATACACTCAGTCACCTGCCACAGACTGACTGATAAAATCAACACCCAAAGGATCTTCTGTCTACTACTCCCAGAATAGAATTACAGTCAGATGGTGTCCCCGGGACAGAGATTCGGAGGTCAAGGATGCAGAATCAAAATCAACAGACCTGCTTCTTCTTCTTCAAGGCAGGTGATTTCAAAAGGGCATTTGGATCTTGGATGGTCCTGTCTGGCCTAGAAGGCAGCACCAACACGTAGCTTGGCTGCAGGAAAGGTGGGTCGACAGAGAGCCAAACATAGCTTGCTTTTACTTCATAAACTTTGCAGATTCCTCCCCTGTGTGTGAGAAGGGAAGAGTGGCAGAAATCTCTCTGCCAAATCAGGAATTCGATTCTGCTCCCTCTGCTCAGCACAGGCTCCCAGGTGGTCACTGTGCAGGCAAACCGGACTTCACGAAAGCTGAGACAAGAGGAGGGGCAAGTGTCCTGGAACTGCCTTCCTAACCCACTACAAAGAAGGGGCAGGATGAGATGGCACAAGCAGGCATCCCTCTGCATCGGCCACCTCCAAGGGGCTCTGCACACCTCAGGATGAACCCACGTTCTTCAGCAAGGTATTGCCATAGGCTGCCTTAGAGTCTTGTCACCAGCTCCAGGAAAGCTGGAAAGGAGGATGACTGCAACTCAGAGTGTGAGTGAACAAGGAAGCAAGTCCTCAGCACCCATGCCTGCATTGTCTCTAGTAGCTTCCAAGGACACCCAGGGCTGTGGCTTGCACAAGTCTCCTGGCCTGACACGGACACAGCAGCTCTTCTTTCACCTCTTAGGCTGGCAATAAATCCATGCATTACCTGCGCTTCCCACGTGCTGTCCCTGCCCACCCGTCCCGCTCTTCCCACACCTAGCTGTTGTCAAGCCATCAGTGGCTTCTCTGCTGACTTTGTCCGGTTTCACATAGCTTGTTTCCTGACACAACAGCAGTGACAATGCCTTCTGAATAATGTGGAATCTCCTGTGAAGTTCTTCTAGTCACTCAACAAACATTTATATGTGCCAGTTAGTGTTAGGCAGAGGCAGAAACAGGAGTTGAACAGAGGCTAAAAGTGGGGGGAGGGGCAGCAAGCCAAGTGCTCACCGTGTAAGCATGAGGCCCAGAGTTCAACCCCAAGAACATATATAAAAATAGCTCCTTGTGGCAATGTGTATTTGAGTTGGAGAGCTAGGGAGTTGGAGACAGGAGGCTCCCCGGGGCTCACTGGCCAGCTAGTCTGGTTTAATCAGTGAGCCCTGGGTACCAGGGAGAAATCCAGGCTCAAAAGCAAGGTAGACAGCGCTTGAGGAATGACGCCTGAAGCTGTTTCTAGGGTCTCTCTCTCTCTCTCTCTCTCTCACACACACACACACACACACACACACACACACACACACACACACATACACACACACACACATACACACACACTCACACAGGATCCCATGAGATGGTCCCTGCTGTGCACCAGGCAGGCAGTGACAGCTTAGGCAACGTCAGTTCTCACCCTTACCCTTACTGAGATCAGCCCCACTAGCCTTCAGTTCCAACAAGGTTGTAGGCAAAGGCGAGAGCCCAGCTGTGTTCCGGATGTGTTAGGGAGCCAGTGTACGTCCTTGAAAGCACAAGGGGACAGCACAGGATCTGAGGCTGGATGAGAGACAGTGGTATAAATGGATAGAATCGTGCAGCTTCTCTAACGGCTGTGTACAGACTCAAGTGGCCTCGAGTCGTGTATGCCCGCCATGGGCTGATTTCAACTTGACGGTAGAGGGTTCTTGGGTGAGGTGAACGGGGCTGGAATGTTCTACAGACAAGTAGAAATAAGATGAGCTCTGGGCCAGCCGGCTTGAATTTCAACCCTAATTGCTGTCTCTACTCATGTGATCTTGATCAAGTCACCTGACCACTATGGCTCAGTTTCCTCATCTATACACCAAAGATGCAAGGACTATTACCGTGTCACCAAGGTGACATTGATGCTTAACCTGTTAACTTGTGGGTTTGGAAGCATGTCCATCATAGCTGTATGCAGTGGCCACTGCTTACTGTCACAGAAACAAGAGGACTGTGACCGTCAGACAGATGGGAGAGCAGAAGCTGAAGAAGTCAGGAGTCTGAAAGATGGAGTGATGATGTCCGGACAGGTGACCCCAGGAAAAGCAGCGTAAGGGGAGAGCCAAGTATCAAGGACAGCCAAATAGGTGAAACAAGGCAAAAGAAAAAAAAAATGGGAACAGACTTTGGGTATAAAAAGTTTGCCCTGATGCTTCAGGCAGATGTAAGATGCCAAGATGGTTTTGTTAAATGAGAAGATTTGACTTTTTAGATTTTTCTCCCCACTGCAGGGACTCAACAACTCCACTCCACACACTGCGATGCAGGCCAGAAGGCAAGCCCGCTGCCTGTCAGTCAGAATGAGGCTGTCGGCTCTCACACCCTTGCAGCAGAGCTTCAAGAAACTTTGAGCATTTCTTAAGATAAAAGTAGCAGGGAGGAATCAGCCACAGAGTCCGCATGATGACACGGGATGTGTTGCTATGACAACCTCACTCCCTTTATTTTCAAATCTCATGGCAAAGATCTAGCCAGCCACAGAACTGAATAGGGGCAGAAGGGGCTTTCTGCCTTTTGTTTGTGGGAGGGAGCAGAGCCATCCTAAAATGGATCTTTTCATTTTCCTTGATAATGAGACGAGACAGAAGCAACAACTTCCCCTGAGGGCTTCTGTACCAAAGAGCCCTGTTCTCTGTCTCCATGAGACAATGAGTTACCTCTGTCGTGGTTGCCAACCATGTCTCTGCTAAGCATCCTTCTTCAACGTAGCAAGCTACTCCATAGAAATTAGCTCATGAATCCTCACGATGAGGGAAGAAGACAGGAATTATTTGTTCTGGGAATCCTGCCTGTGCTACTAGTCAAGCATTTACATAGAACTATATGAATACAGTGCCTATGGAAGTCAGTTCCCCTTCGTTATTTTTATTACATGTTTATTTCTTTTATGTAGAGTGTGAGTCATGGGGGGGGGTACCAGTGTAAGTGTGCCAGGTACATGTGTGGAAGTCGGAGGGCAAATTGTGGAAGTTGGTTTTCTCCCAGTGATCAAACTCAGGTTGTCAGGTTTGACAGTGGCTGCCTGTACCCACTGAGCCATCTTGTCCTGAACTTTGTCATGCACACATTGTTTGAAAACACCCATCACAGTAAGCTCAATGATCTACAACCTGACTAGGAATTATGTCTTTCAAATGTTAGGTCTATGGTGTGACACACCTACTGGCTGCTGGAAGCTGTACAAGGGCATCTTGACCCGCTGGTGGCCTAGCTTGGAAGCCGGAAGGTAAATCGTATCTATCACCGAGAGAAATGGTGGTCATAAAGTAGATTAGAGATTTGTTTAAAGACATAAAGAAATTCGGGACCTTAAAATAAACACTCATTAAACGCTCACAGTCTGCCAGTCGCTAGGTCAAGAGACATAGCTGCTGGGTAAAGGAGATTGTAAATTTCCTTTGCCTGCACCTGTAATGGGGCGCGTTCTCCCACCCCCCAGACTTGTTAGACTTACAAAGTCATCTTGTTTTAGCACCTGTTCTTAAATCCTTAGGAACTTGTGGAGTCCCGCTGCTTTAGTCTGCCCATAAACTTCCATCTGTCCAAGCAGGGCAGGAGGCCATGATAACTCAATGCCTGGGCCGATTATGTGTGCTGTTTTTATTTCTCTCCTTTACATCCCAAGGCAGACCTCTGGAAAACATGGATAGGAGCTTGGGTGTCTATGTGTGTGTGTGTGTGTGTGTGTGTGTGTGTGTGTGTGTGTGTGTGTGTGTGTGTGTGTGTGTGTGTGTGCGTGTGCAAATACACACATGTACCTGTGCACATGAACATGCGTATACATATATGAAGAGGTCAGAGGGCAACTTCAGCTATCATTCCTCAGATGCTGGCTGCCTTGTTTTTTTTTAAAGATGGGATCTCTCATTGGCCTGGAACTTACCTAACAGGCTGAGGCAAGCCATCCAGAAAGATTCTCCTGGATCTATCTCCCCAGCACTGAGATTAAAAGTGTACACCACCTTTGATGCTCTTCCAGAGGACCTGAGTTCAGATCTCAGCTACCCACATCAAATGGCTCAAAACTCTCTGTAACTCCAGCTCCAGGAGATACAATACCTTTTAGACTCTGTGGATAGCTGCAGGCACAAGCACACACACACACACACACACACACACACACACACACACACACTAGAAACATACATACATACATATGTACATATATACATACATGCATGCATACTATGTTTAACTAGTCTGCACTATCAGACCTGGCTTTTTTCCATGGGTTCTGGGGATCAAGCTCAGGTCCTCCTGCTTTCATGGCAAGCACTTCAGCTCCCAACCTTCCCTCCCCAGCTCAGGTGCTGACTTTTAAACAGAGCATTTTGAGTTTGGAAGGAAAAGTCTTTATCTAGTGCCAAAGGGCTCTCCTCTTGACAACAGCAGAAATTTGGAGTCTGTTTTGGTCCGAGATTCCTGTAAACATCCAAAAGAAAAAGGGGTTGGTCATGTTTCAGTCCCACGCCAGCTGAGATTGTGGGTGGCGAGACCTCTGGCTCTGCCCACCATCACCACAGTCCTGACGCAGAGGCAGGTGTAGGAAGCACTTTGTTTATAACCGACCGGCTAGCTGCTGGACCCTGGGGTGAAGAGTAACAACAGAACAAGTCTAAGCTCCTGAACCGTTTTGCTTTCTTTTCCTGTTGCTGTTATAAAATAAAAATACCCCCCAAAAAGCAACTTAAGGAAGAAGAGGTAGAGTCTAGCTCATAGCTCAAGAGTACAGCAGAAGCTTGGAGCAGCTTCTCACGCCATATCCACAATCAGGAAGCAGAGAGGGATGAATGCACACTGATATACAATCCCCTTTCTCCAGTTAGACCCTTCAGGATCCCGGAAGTCAAGAAACGAGGCTGTCCACAGTGGATTGGTCTTCCCGCCTCAACTAACCTAACCAAGATAATCTTCCACAGGCATGTCCTTGTCCCGGGGGATTCCAGATTCTGTCAAGTTGACCATTAACACTAACCATGATAAAGAACACAAGGCTCTAATCAGGGGACCTCGAGCTACACGTAAGCAGGTCCCTGACACACACACTATGCAAAGCTCCAAGCTGGATAATGTGTATAACCCTGTGCTCATTCACTAACGTCCCCTCAGATTAACTTTCCTCTAGAATGAAGAAACAAACTGACTGGAGATGGGGCAGAGATCACCTACATCTGGCTTTCCAGACACACATCATTACCATAAACAACTGTATCCCAACGTATGGGGCAAGAGCGAGTATGCACTCACAGTCTATGTGGAGTTTGGACAGGGCTGTTCCAGTGAGACTAGCCAGACTCCCAGGGGACTTAGCAGCCCGTGCACCATACCAGCAATATCATCTCATCGGTAGCAACCAATTTTCCCACCATCTCACCAAAGACAGAGAGGATAAAGACAGGCAAAAGTTGCCTCTAACTGAAGGTCAGATGAACTCCCTGGCATGCCTGATTCTTTTCTATCGCTAGCCTTGTGCGGTCGCAGATGCTTCTGAACAAAATGGATGGCTGCATCACACACTGTTATATTAACAGTCACTCCTTGTCTTTCCAATATTTTGGCTACTTTTTTTATTTCAAAAATCCAAACAGCTATAATTATAAGTTAACTCTCTGACAAGACAGCTGACTGTGGCCTGTAAAAAGCAATTATTTTGACATTGATTATTTTCTACATGGGAGCAGAGTATCATAATTGTAGTTTGCTAAAAGCTATCGCCACCTTCTAGGATGCACTCCTGATTTGGCTGGAGTTAATTAAGGAGTGTTGTGGGGGCAGGGGAAGGTGAAGCTGACACACCATTTAACATACAAATTAATTGACATGAAATAAATTAATACGTTTAATTTAAATGTTATTAATTTACCAAACAGAGAGAAACAGGCAAGGGGCTTCCGGATCCACAGCATTAGCATCAGCTACAGGGATGTCACCCAGTTACCATGGCAACTGCCTCATTAGGCTTCCTGGGGAAGCCAAACATAGCATGGGGCTCAGGAGCAGTGGGCAAAGGATTCCAGACAACAGATAGAAAATCAGAAATGCCAACTAGAAGGAAGCAGTGCTTTGAGGGTGGAAGTGGGAAGAAACTGTTTATCCATAGGTGACCCCGGGCTCCAGCCTGCAGCCAAAATAAAAAGGAAGGCAGGCAGGCAGAAAGGAAGGAAGGAAGGAAAAGAAAAGGACCACCCAACATGTTTTTTTTTTTTTTTAAGGTAGCAGAGAAGAAGATCATCATACAATATCAAGATGGTTTAGTAAGGAAATTGCTGACTCAGTAAAGAGCTTGCTCTGCAGTCACAGGCACCTGAGCTCAGATACCCAGCATCCTTGTAAAGAGCCAGATGCAGCAGTGAATGTCTACAATCCCAGCACTGGGGAGGGGGAGGTGGTGGCTCACTGGAGCTCACTGGCCAACCAACCTAGCTGAACTGGTGCGATCCAGATTCAGTGAGAGACCCTGTCTCCACTAACAGGCAGAGGGTTGGGGAGATATCTTAGACGGTAAAACTGCTACCCACGCAAGCCTTTCAACCTGAGCTCAACCCCCAGATCCCACTTAAAAATCCAGCCGGTGTGGCATGCATCTGTAATCCCAGCATGCCCAAAGCATGCCCGAGAAGAGGGGAGGCCCAACCAACCAGAAGCCATAGAGGCTGAGTATGAGTAGAGTATGGGGTGCAGTCACAGAAACAAGAGAGACCCTGACCCCATGAGTTAGAAGGAGAGAGTCAACCCCTAAATGTTACATGCTCCCTCATACTCTCTATTCCTGTCTCATACTGAAGAAGATACCCAGCATCAACCTCTGACCTTCACAAGAACACACACACACACACACACACACACACACACACACACACACACTCTCACATAACTAACTAAACATACTCAACATCATAACTAAAAAACATATTCAACGTCAACCTCTGGCCTTCACAAATACACACACAAGCGCACACACACACACACACACACACACACACACACACACACACACACATAACTCATATCACCAGCTGGCTATCTGATTATAGATTCTATTCTTTGCACATCTGTCCCTCCCCTCTGGAGCACACTCTTTCCTTCATGCCTCGGTCTGGATGTCACCTCCCATATCCTGGCTGCTCTCAAGAACCTCTGCAGCACCTAATGTGTCTTGTCAGAGAGACTGTGCTCCACCATGTCATGCAACAGCAGCTTCCCAAGAGCAGGCTCTGCTTGTCCCCAGTGACTGGGCACCTCTACAGGCTTGTGAGGAACTCAGGAGCTCAGCCCCTGGGCTGTCACTGGCAAGGGCTAACCTGCAGCCTCTAAGTGTGGAGGGCCATCTGCACAGTAAAGCTGAGATCTGCTGTTCTAGACCCAAATCCTGAGAGCAAAGCAAATGGCAGAGGTTGCACAAACACTTCTAAGTCCTACTTCCTCCTTGTCAGTCCCTTCACAGATGGCTGGGTACTGAGATGCAGCAGGCACGCATGTGCCAGTAGTGGGACAGACTGCCGGTCTGCAGTACAGACAGGAGCAGGCTGAGCTGAAGGAGGCTTAGGACGGATATTACTCTATTCAGTCACCTCAGCCCAATGCTTTACCCACTCTGTGCCACAGTCTTGACATCGATAGAATAGGAGTAATGGGGGCTGGAGAGATAACTCAGTGGTTATCACACTGGCTGCTCTTCCAGGAGATCTAATGTTTAGTTCCCAACACCTGCCTCCCATAACCACCTCCAGAGGATCTGATACCCTCTTCTTCGGGCTTCAGTGGGCGCGCGCACACATGCACGCACGTGCACATACACACACACACACACACACACACACACACACACACACACACACACAAAATTAACTAGTTAACT
Source organism: Uromys caudimaculatus (assembly GCA_028551405.1). NCBI lineage: Eukaryota > Metazoa > Chordata > Mammalia > Rodentia > Muridae > Uromys > Uromys caudimaculatus. Next base: position 130,260,484 of record CM052702.1, read on the forward strand.
AATTTAAGAGCAATAATCTTCCCTCTATTCAGTAGGCATTTCCTGAATGTCTGCTCTGTGCCATTCATCACGCAAAGCATCTGGAGTCAGCAGTGAACTAAACACAGAACTTCCTGACATTTTGTCCTGGGACTAAGTAAAGAGATGCACGTACGGAGGTTGACCTGCCTGAGACGTGGAGTTTAATGCATCGTCATCTCTCTGAAGCCCTCTTACAACCCTTTTCCTGAGTACGCACATATCTGCTTTGCTTCCCCAGCGTTGAGTCGGGGTGTCATAACTGAAGGCCACTTTGCTATTGTAAGCTAAAAGTAAACTCATCTAGGGGTCAGAGTGAGGGTGGACATCATTTCCCATCAGAGTCCAACTGAAGTGTCTATAGAGCAGAGCTTAAAATTTTCTTCACTGAAAACTATGAGATGACTCAGCGGGAAAAAAGTGCTCACTGCCAAGCCTGAAAAGACCTATGTTCAATGCCCAAAGGCCACATGATGGAGAGAGAAAATTGATTCACACAAGTTGTCCTCTGATCTCCATACATGTACCATGGCATATACTCATGTGCGTGCACACACACACACACACACACACACACACACACACACACACACACATGCACATACACACACACACACCGAATAAGTGTAATTTTAAAAGTGTAAAGAAATTTGTTGGAAAGCTAAGCAACCATTGATGCAGAGAGAGAAGATACAGAGAGATAAGGCCTTTTCCCCGTCTAATATAGCAGCCATTAGCCATTTGGCTGTTTCTGCTTAATGAAAATAACACTAGATAAAATAAAAGTTCAATTACTCAGCCAGACTCACTGCTCAATAAACACATGTGGCTGCTTGCAACTGTACTAAACTCTAAACTCAGAATTCCAGGGGCTGCATGAAGAGATGGCTCAGGGGTGCAGAGCACTGGCTGGTCTAGAGGATCCTATACTCCTACTGTGAGATGCAAGGTAGAGACAGGAGACTCTCCAGAAGCTAGTCTGCAGTGTGCACCAGCGAACAGAGACTGTCACCAACACCAACAATGTGAAGACAGGCACTAATACTTGTGGTTATCCTCTGATCTCTACCTGTGCGAGGTGCACACACATACAAACATACACACACACACACACACACACACACACACACACACACACACACACGCGCGCGCACACACGCACACACACACACGCGCATGTGCAGAACAATTAACCAATAGCCTGACAACTGCCAAGGAGTTTGGGAGTTTGTTTAGCTGATTCTTCTTAGTCCTAGGTGCAAAGCTGAGTGATCTTTTCTTGATATTTTCGAAGAATTTTGTGATCAGCCAAATCTCCCATGATGCAGCGCTGTTTCCTTAGCCATTACTTGATACAGCTGTGTGAACTTTCATGAAGATAATTAATCATCATTTGCTTCCCCATGGCTGAGCATCAGGGCTGGCTGTAATTTGTTACTGTTGATAAACAGGGAGGTATTGAGGACTGTTCTGCATTGAGCTTTCTCTGGGTCATGGACCTAGAGGCTCTCTCTTGTCAGTACCATTTACAAGTCAGGACACACTTTCATTCTAGCAAACACAAAGCCAAGCAGGACTCCCTCCAGTGGGTCTTCTGGGGTGGGTTGGGAGTTTTGGCCGTTTGGGTGGAATAAGGGTTTTCCCAAAATTTCATAGAGAGTTTGGAAGTCCTGCATTTTCTATTAGCTGCCAGCAACATCCTAACTCATTGTGATAATTCAAAGACTCCAATGTCCCAGTGGTGACCTCCACCCATTTACTGTTGATAATCTTCTCCTTGATTTCTCTGACTCTGGTGAGAGTTCCTCTGCAGAGAACCTCAGAGCAGAAGAGGGCTTGAGAGTCAGCCCCGCCTGCAGGACCAGCTCCAGGTAAGTGCATCACATTCCTCTTCACTCTGTCCTCAGGATCTCTGGGGTTGGTTACCCGCCATTCAGTCTGCTTCTCTGGCTCCTCTCTCCATCTGCTTCCTCTCTGCAACTCCTCAGAGGTCATTTTCTAACCAGGACCCACTGGGAGAGGTGCCACAGCCAAGGGGTGAGATCGCATGCACCGAACCAGTCTGCTCAGGTCAGACTCCTGCCTGGGTCCCTTTTTGGCTGTGTCACCCCAGACAATGTATTTGCAGGCTAGAGAAGCACATGTCCTCCTCTACAGAATGCACTATGTGTAAAAATAAAGCTCCCATGGACCTCTGTGGCTGCTATGGGTAACTTCGTAGGAGAATGTGGACCTGGCAGGAGACCCTGATGCTGCGGCCGCCATGGCTTCCATCAAAGACCACACAGAGTCAAAAGAGTAGCTTGTTTGAAAGAAGAGGAAAGGACTGCAAATCCAGAGGGCTTGCACAACCTGCTTCTAGCTTCATGGAAAACCACGTTTATTTAGCTTACTTTTCCAGGTTGTAAGGCACATTGAAGGTAGTCAAGGTGGGAACTCATGACCGAAACCTGCAGGCAGGCCTGCTGCTATTTTGTATGTTTAACCCTCCTTCTGACCAAGTTGGTTTTGATTGTGATGTTTTTATCACAGCAACAGAAAAGTAACGAATATACTTTCTTAGAAGACCACCTGCCCAGGCGACGGTGCTCCCCATAGTGAGCTGGGCTCTGCTATATCAATTGAGAAGACAATCTCGCACAGATATACCCACAGGCTAATCTGATGGAGATAATTCCTCCGTGTAGGTTTTCCTCTCAGATGACTCTAGGCTGTGTCGAGCTGACAAAGCTAACAAGGACACTACTTGAAAGTCACCGTGAAAATCTGCGGCTAGTTATACCATGATCCGTATCTCCACAGAGCTATGTGTCCTCCTGCCTGTAAAATCTAGACAACTGTATTGTTATTTTATCATTATTGTTGCTGCTAACTGTTCAAGCCATTTGAAAGTTCATGCCACTGAGGAGAAGAAGCAAAGAGGAGAGCCATGTTTGTGCCACCAACGAGGCTAGCCCAAGGCCTTTGGTCTTTAAACACACACACACACACACACACACACACACACACACACACACACACACACACACACTGTATTGCAAAAATATGGCATCGTTTGAGGCATGGAACACACAGGGTTTGTTTTGTGCTTTCTGTACATGAAAGATCCATGCCGTTGTACATAGGTGGTCTGAGGTATCTATTGCCTGTAGCAGGCCAGTTTTAACGGTGAAGATTGCTATTGCTCGTGGTCTCCTCGTGGTCTTCACAAGATTGCAGCCTTTGGGCTCACATTTATACAAAGCTTACGGTGGGTTTGCAAAGGTGACGCTATCAAAAAGCATTTTAAACTTCTCAGCTCAGATACAAACACCACGGCTGGGTTTAATGAACCCTGGGGGGCTGGGGTGGAAGAAAAGTCCATTTTTGTCACAGAGGAAGAACAAGCTGGTAAGAGCATGTCACCTGCACACTACCGCAGCTGTCCCAGCAAAGCCAACCCTCTTCACCTACCCTGACCCACACTCGACAAGATACAAAATCAATTCTGTGTCTGCCAGGTGCAGTGCAGGCCCGTGGCTGACATTGATGCTTAACCAGCATGGAATATGCAATGCACTAGACCTGAGGAACCTTTATTTTAAAAAGAAGGAGAAGAAGGAGAAGAAAGAGAAGAAGGAGAAGAAGGAGAAGAAGAAGGAAGAGGAGGAGGAGGAGGAGGAAGGAAGGAAGGAAGGAAGGAAGGAAGGGAGGGAGGAAGGAAGGAAGGAAGAAAAAGAAAGAAAGAAAGAAAGAAAGAAAGAAAGAAAGAAAGAAAGAAAGAAAGAAAGAAAGAAAGAAAGAAAGAAAGAAAGAAAGAAAGAAAGAAAGGAGAACATGTTTATTCACTTCCCACTTCTGCCTGGAGAATATCAACCCCGGAGAAAACCATTTCCAGTTTGCATCTCCTGAGTGCAAATACTTTCTGAATTTCTCTTTGCAAGGCAGTGCTGGAGTGGATTGGCTTTCCCCCACGGGAATGTGAAGAGACTCTCTCCCAACCAGGCTTGAGAATTAATGAGATACTGACCGCCCCAACGTCTGCTCTAGCTTCTTCCATGAGATCATTGCTCCTCGGAAATTTGCCTTCCAGATTTTTGAAATAATGCTCTGGCGTGTTCTGATCCTGCAGTTTGAAGGTAATGATTCCCCACACACAGTCAGCCTCGGGATTATCTAGGAAACTTAGGAAGACAAAGACCAGCCCCCTTGCCCACGCTCATGAGCCTGGATTCGGGGTCTTTCATTAGCTGTCAAGGAGCTTTTCATTTTCATTTCTGTCTCTGTCTCTGTCTCCCTCCCTCCCTCCATCCCTCCATTCCCCCCTCCTTTGCTCCTTCCCTCCATCCCTTTCTCTGTCTTCTCTCCTGTGTCTCTCTGCAGTTCCCTCTTTTCGTCTGTCTGCTTGTCTGCCTCCCTGTCTCCCTGCATGTCTGCCTCTATCTCTCCTTCATGTCCCCACTCCAAGACTTTCACTTTCCCTCCCCCAATAAACCTCTTTAGCCTAATTCTTCAGGGTTACACCTGGGCACGGCCCACCAAAGGTACCATGCCCCTTGCTCACATTGTATCCTGCCAACAAACCTCAGTCAAGAACTTCTATTCAAAGCTTCCTGTGTACAAGAGTTCCTTGTAGATTTATTTCAATGCAGACACTGATCTTGGGTAAGACCAGATTCGCTGTTCACAACCTGGAGGAACTGGCCCAACTCTGAATAACAAAGCCCTTGCATGGCTATTCAGTGGGATATTTGGCAAGATTTGGAATTTAGGGTTGCCATAATTTGTTGGGTGGCGTTGGCTGTGGCATCTCCTGAGCAGATGCCTGGGATATTGTTTAACATTCCACAGTACACAGAATGGGTCCGTGAGAGCAGCCCAACAAAGCTGAAACCCCAAACCTCTAAGCTGAGAGCTCCGACCCTCACAGATTCAGTGGAAAATGGCAATGGGGATCTTATCTCACAAAAACAACTTGAAATGACAAAGTCACCGCTACATTGCCTAGACAGAGAAAAAGTGCAAAATTACCATCCAGCGCAGAGCAGTGGCCACCAGGGGAATCCAGATAAACACAGTATGAGGAGTAGCCCACACAGCTGACCGCCAGGCACCCACAGGAAAGGGACATTAGCATTCTTACAAACATCCTGCTGTTTCCAGAATCTCAAATGACAGTCTGAATTTTTTTCTCTTCTTATTCCGAGATTGCAAAATCATAGAGACCCACAAGGGGAAATACTCGGCTGGAACTCAGATTTCAAATCTCCCTGGTGTCCCAATTAATTAAAACTAAAATCTAAAGAGAGATGGACATGGGAGGGTAAATTATCTTACCTTTAATGGATTATCTCGGGCAGGGAGCTAGGCCTTCGCTGCCTATCCAATGCAACAGATTCAGATTCCTTTGTTTAGTTACATAAAACCATCTGCTGGTCCTTTGACATACTTAGCTTTAGTACCACTGGGCTGGGTTCTTTAAAAGTATTTTTAAAAATGGGGCTTCCTGGTCATCCTGTCTGCCATGAGAAATGGGCTTGTCCTGCAGATCTGGGGAGACTGGGTTAGAGAGAGATGGGTTGAGGACAAGTGGCCATCCAGTGTAAGACATTGCTAGAAGTGGTGGAAATCTTCTACTCGAGCTGAATATGCCACAGGACAAGGGACAGGTGTCCGTAACTTTGCGACCTGGCATTCTTGGTCCTTGGCCCCTAAGTAGGGTAATCTGTAGTTTATTAGTTACTGTTGGGTCCCAGAATCTCTCAGTACCTACTTGTTACAAGGCCTTGGCTGGAATACCCTCAGCCCCTTACCCTGAACTCTCCAGCCCAAAGAGCTAGGCTGCCCTTCCCCCCAGCTGCCCTCCCCCCCCCCCAGCTGCCCTTCCCTAGATAATCCAACCATTTTGTTTACCTGGTCCTTTCGTCTTCTGACTTTTAAGCATTCAGGCTGCTGCACCTGGTTTCCCTCTCTCCGTCTCCCCTTCCCTCCCCCCTCTCCTCACACTGCTCAGGATCGGGTCCACTCTGGACTGTCCTAGATGTCCTGCCTCCGGCTATGCTCTCCCACGTTTCTACAATAACCTCTCTCCTCCACCGTATCTGGGATCAGCCGTGTTCCTTTCCTCTCGGTTTCTTTTCTCACTCAGTTACTTTTTCCATTGCTATGGCTGAAATACCCGATAAAAGCAACTTAATAAACAAAGGAGTTGTTTTGTCTCATAGTTCCAGACAGGGCAGCAGGGTCTTGAGGCTAAGGATGATGTGGCTGCTTGACTTTCTTTCTTCTTACCCATTCTGGGACCCAGCGCATTGAACGGTGCCACTCACATTTAGGGTGGGTCCTCCCACCTCAATTAACCTTATCTAGATAATCTCTCAGAGATATGCCCAGAGGACTGTTTCCGTGGTGATTCTAAATCCCACCAAGTTATTAACCGTGATTAGCCATTATATGCAAAAAGCATTTCCAGGCAGTAGGGACTAAATTTGGAAATGGGAAAATGCCTGCTTCTCAGGAGAAAGGTATCTTGATACTCTGTGATCAGAGTGGTGGCCTAGCCACATCTCGGCCCATTCGGGTGGAGAATTCTGAAGGAGAGTCCTATCAGCCAATCATGGTGCAGGGTGGGAGCTCCTGGCCTTTCCGTTATCCTGATGGGTAAAGCTGTGGGCGTGGAGACTTGTCTGAAGTGTGTGTAGAAGTTTGTGGCTAAGACAGATGGGGAAGGGATGAAGGGGCGTGGCTGGGAGAGGGTAAGTGTGATGGTTTGCAATTGTGCTGTCTCCAGCAGTCTTGGGTATTTGCAATACTTGGTCCCCAATTGATGCTGCTGTTGGAGAGGTTTAGAAGATGCTGTCTTCCCTGAGGAAGTACATTACTGGAAGCAGGTTTGAGAGTTTAAAGACTCGTGTCATTCCTAGGGTACTATTGTTTTGTGCTTGTTCACGATGTGAGCCTTCAGCTTCCTGCTTCTGTTATCACGCCTGCCACTTGCAGTTATGTCTTTGCTCAGTCATCATGGACACACCCCTCTGGAACCGTAGGCTCAAATCAACAATTCCTTTTATAAGTTGCCTTGGTCATGGCGACCACGCACATTCAACCCATGGCAAGCTTACCACACTCAGGTCCAGCATCTCCCATAAAGGATGGCGACTCCTCACAGGTGGTGCCAATGGGTCTCAGAACATAGCTTCTTGCTCATGGCTCACAGCTTACTTATGACTCTCGGCTAATCATAGGGCATGCTAGTTACTGTTCTCATAGCTCTGACCAAACCCTCCCAGAAACAACAGGAGAAAAGACTTGTGTTTTGCTGGAGGGGAATTTCAGCTGGTGAATGCAGGGAAAGGCACACTTGTATCAGTGGTCCCGTCATGGTGGCAGTGGCATGTGGCAGAGGTCTTTCTATGACAGCTGACTAGGAAGCAGAACACTTAGACTGGACCCAGATGCAAGAAGAGACTTTAAAGGCCCAGCCCCAGTGACCTGCTTCCACCAGCCAGGCCCCACTTCCTGAAGGCTCCGGGACCTCTCTATGTAGCATGACCAACCGGAAAGCAGGTGTTCAAACACAGGGACCTGTGTGACACATTCCACATTCGAACCATGACAGTAGGTGCTGGAATCGAGTCCGTGTGATCTTGTGTATCTCCCCTAATGGACTGTGGGCAATGGAGGGTGAAGGCCTGTGCTTTGTTCACTTTGAGCTGAGCCCAGGGCCCACCTCAACAGGAGGACATTCCATGAATACATAGCAATAATAGCTATGTCAGCAAAGAGAAGGGACTTACTGGGGCTGAGGTGGTACCTAGGATACAGACCCCAAATTCTAATGACCCAGGGAGGGGGTAACATTATTTCCCAAGCCTGGCAATGCCTTCCTCTAACCTCTAACAATAAATACCCTTGGACCCATTTCATTTCCTCCTGAAGAACATACAGCTCTCAAGCAACTCAGCCCAGATAAGCTGACCATAGTCCCTTGAATTTAACAATGAGTTTATGAACCAAATGGGGTCAATCGGTATACTCTGTTACCCCTTCAGATGATTCAGGCAGAAACCCATAATCCTGAGCAGATCGATCGGCAAGCCTTAAATCTGGCATTGCTGGAAATCTTTTGCTGGGGTTGGGTCTTGTGAGAATGTCAGAAGCCTGGAGCTACCTATGGCCTTCACTGTGGAGAGCTTGCCCAAGGGTGACGTTAGCACAGCTAAAGAGAAACTGAGCCCCGGAGACATTATTGAGTTCCATCCCCTTATCCCAAGACAGCCATGCCTGACACTTGATCTACCTCTCCAAAGACATCTACATAAATAAGCCAATAACTCTCTTCTTAAACAGGTTGGGTTATGCTTATAATTCATAGATCCATGAATAGTATACTATACTGGCTGGTTTTGTGCCAACTTGACACAAGCTAGAGTCATCAGAGCACAAGGAGTCTCAGTTGAGGAATAGCCTTCATGAGCTCCATGGGTAAGGCTTTTTCTCAAATGGTGATCAAAGGGGAAGGCCCAGTCCATTGTGGGTAGCCCATCCCTGGGCTGGTGGTCCTGGGTTTTATGAGAAAGAAGTCTGAGCAAGTCATGGAGAGTAAACCAGTAATCAACACCCCTCCATGACCTCTGCATCAGCTCCTGCCTCCAGGTACCTGCCCTGCCTGAGTTCCTGTGCTGGCTTTTTTGGTGATGGATAGCAATGTTGAAGTGTAAATAGATTAAACCCTTTCTTCCCCAGCTTGCTTTTTGGTCATGGTGTTTTGTTGCAACAATAGAAACCCTAACTAAGACATATATTCTCAGCAACATTCACTGGGGTGTCCCTAGAGAGCCCCAAAATGATGCAAATTCAACTCAATTTCTTCTCAGTGGCTACAGGCTAGCCAATCTCATCTCTAAGCAGTATCAAAAGGAATCAGGTTGACACAGCCACATCCACAAGTTACACCAAATACTCACACTGTTACTTAACACTCAGGGAACACCTACTGTCAAGTGACACACCAAGTCGCTAAGTATAACGGCTTGGCACATCCTCTGTGCCTAGCCATGAAGTCAATCTGCACTAGTTCATGAAGTCAGGTCAGATTTTTTTAAAAAATTAAATCTATTCTTTTATCTTGAGATGGGAAGATGGCTCAGCACGTAAGAGCACACACCACTCTTGCAGAGGACCTGAGTTCCATTTGCAGCACCTATAACTGCCAGTAAATCTGGCTCCAAGAGATCTGATGCCCTCTTCTGGCCTCTGTGGGCACTGCACTCACATGCACAAACCCCATGCAGAGTCATATACACATACACATACACATACATACATATGCATACGCATAATTTAAAATAAAATAAACTTAAACAATAAAGTATGAATCAGCTGTTTGGAGCACTCTAATCACTGTGCTTTTCTTTTGCTGATACAATTTGTCCCTTGAACCAAACGAAACATTCAGAGCACACTATCCCCATAAGATGTAATCTAATACTCTGAAAACAAAAACAAACAAACAAAACGGAGCCATTAGAAGACACGATTCCCATTAGGCCAACATACCATGTACATGGCAGTTAACAAATATTTGGAGGTTTAGGGTTTTGTTTTTTTTTTTCAAACATCCAATATAGATTTTAAAATCATGTTAAATTATGCAATGAATTTCTAACCAGTAAGTTTGAAATCACGATTAAGTTTCTTCTGACCTTTTGTTAGCCAGCACTAATTAATTCTATATAAGAAAGAACTCAGGAAGATTCAAATGCCACACATGTGTAAACTGCCAGAATGATCACATTTAGCTGTTATTGCTAGCTCTACAGTATCTCCCCAAAGGGCTAAGGTCGAGTTTGCATTTAGAGGTTGCTAATTGCTCTCTGGGCATGCGTGCCTCTGTTTTGCATGTCAGTAAATGGCGCAGAAGAAAACTTTGCGTTGTTACATCCTGATGTCAGTTCACTCGGCTGTTAAGAGCACTTGCAGACTTAGCAGAGGATCCAAGTTAGGTTTCCAGCACCCCCATTATGGGGTAACTTCAGCTCCAGGGGATCTGATACTTTCTTCTGCCCTGTATGGGCACCTATGCATGTGTGGCAGACACACTCACACAGACACAGACTCACACAAATGAATAAATAGATGGATGAATAGATAGACACAAAGATAGATAGATAGATAGATAGATAGATAGATAGATAGATAGATAGATAGATAGATAGATAGATAGAAAAATTAAGTTTCTGTTTAACTCTGAATTCACCAATTGGGAGAAATTCACCCAACACTGAAGCAGAATCCCTCTATTCTCTAATGTAGACTAAGCATCCAATGCCTGTGTTAAAGGCATTTACTTAAAGTGAGAGCCTCTGTTTGTGCACATGTGCTTGCCTGCATGTGTGCCTGAGTGTGCGTGTGTGTGTGTGTGTGTGTGTGTGTGTGTAAATGGAGAGAACAAGAGAAAGAATACCTACCCAAGTCCCTCTCAAAGGTGGAATTTCATTCCTTCTATAATTATCTGGCAACACTGCTCAAAACGAAACCTGTCTAGTTTGAAAGTCTTTAAGAAACATTGTCCGTAAGGTATTCATCTGAATGAGGCATTGAGCCCCTCCCAATTTCACAATAGGCTAAAAACATCCTATTTTGGCATTTAAAAAAAAAACCAAACAAACAATCCTTCAAGCATAAATGTCAAGATCAGCATGAATCAGACAGCTCAGTTTTGTTTAAAGACATTTTATTGGGTTTATTTTGTTTGGTTTTTGTTTCATTTTGTTTGCTTGCTTGTTTTGGTATTTGGGCTACTCAGCTAAGATCTACTGGCATGTAAGAAAATATATTTGTTTCTAAATGACTAATGGAAAGAAAGATGAACATATTTCCTTAAAAAGAAAAAAAAAAGATGAGTGTCAAGAGCTGGCTAGGTCTACAAAGCACTTACCCTACAGACCTGAGTCTGATACCCAGAATCCAAGGGAGATGCCACACATGGGACATACAATTTTGATCCTAGCAACTGTGAAACAGAAGATGAAATCCTGAATTTTGCTGAGCAGCCAGCCTAGCTTACTGAGTTCCAGGCCAATGAAAGATTCTGTCTCTAAAACAAGATGGGGCTGGAGAGATGGCCCAGCAGCTATGAGCATCTGCTGCTCTGGCAGAAGACTCAGGTACAGATCCCAGCATCCACATGACTACCTACAAATGTCTTTAGTTCTAGGGGAGCTGATGCCTTTGTCTGGCCTCCAGAACACTGTATTCACTTACAGAAAGGCAAGCAAACACTCATATGCACAAAATAAAATAGAAATAACTAAATCTTTTTTTAAAAAGTAGACTGTGCCCAAGAAACCGCACCAGGTCAACCTCTGGCCTCTTTCCAACACTCATGTGTGCAGGTGCATGTGTGTGCATGCTAATTCACACACACAAACATGCACACATGCACACACACTTTAAAAAAAAAACGCAACTAACATTAGTCAGAGATAAGATCTAATCAAACTTAGTGCCTCTGCTTCCTCATCTGCCCACTGGAGATAATAAAGTAATCCCTGGGATGCTTTATTATCGGAATTAATTCACACAATGAATTTCAACCTGAGCCTGCACTGGTCTCCCTACAAACATCAGCTGCTTATTATAAAGATCACCCTTCTGGCTACTGCCCAACATCCAGGTGACCAGAGCTCAGCCACATCAGCTGCAGCAGGTGGCTTGTAAGCAGTCTTGGGAAAGGTGCCCAGTACCAATGTCCCCAAGCTCGATAGCGCTGGAGGATGATAAATCCTGCTTTGTTTAAGTTTGAAGTATGAAAACAGATACTGAAGGCTTCTCCCACAGTGGAAACCTTCCAGGGGGCATCAACTGGGAAGGGAAATGGTGTTTGGACTGGTTGAAATGGTTTACTGTAGTCTTTACCACAGTAAAGAGCTATAGTCTAGAAAGGCAAGAGCTGCAGTGAGCTTAACAGCTCGTCCAAACATAACACATAGGCTCTGTGGTCAGATGAATTTGGGTTTAAGAGTTACACCTGCATGATGCCCTTGGGAGGTTCCCACTGCCCCTCCCCAAGCCTAAGAGAAGACATACAGTCATGGTGCAGATCCAATGCATGTGCCCAGAATACAGCATGCATGCAGCCAATGTAGACTGCCTCCTGCATTTCCTGAAAAACAGAAATGGCTGGTGCTGAGATCACAGAAGCTCTTCCGGCTACTTTCTGAGTTCAAGCCTAAATCAGAAAGTGAATGTTTATACACACAGATTTGAGGGCACTCGATCCTTTGTAGATAGCTAAGAATAAAATTAGACAGCAAACGGGCAGAGGAGGGCTTAGCTGGGAGGAGCCATGCAAGCAAGCCTGACCACCTGAGTTCAGATCCCTAGAACCCAGGTTGTAAAAGTCACATTTGATAGCATGCATTTATAATCCTAGCTCTTCTATGGTGAGGTGGGAGGCAGAGCCAGGAGAGTCCCCTGGAAACTTGTAGTCCAGCCCTCTAATGCCCCATGGTCTCTGGTCATGTGAAGTGTTTCTCAGGAAGTTCCCAGGTCCTGGTGTGATGGAGAGAGATCCCAGAGCCCTAGAATAAGAAGAACCAGACTCAAACTTTCATATAAAGCTGTGGGAGCCTGGAAGAATACACCTGTCTAAGAACTTGCTTCCATCTCTGGGACATGAAAGGAACACCGACCTCCCAGACATGCAATGTTAATTTCGAACAATAAAGTTTATTCAGAAGAGGAAATTGTGGTGGACCTTCTTTTTATGGTAGCTTTGAGCCCTTTTGCAGCATCTTTGTCTTCTTTAGCATTCCCCATATGTTGGTCAGCTTTCTGTGACTACAAAAGAAAAAAATACCTGAGATAATCAATTTATAAAGAAAGAAGGTTTGTGGTAGAGTCACTGTCCCAGTTGGCTGATGCCATCGCTTCTGGATCTGTGGGAGTCAGGACATTCTGACCAGAGTTTGTGGCAAAGCAAACTCACTGCATGGTTGGGATACAAATAAGATAGAGAGCTGTGAGTCCCCACAGTCCTCTTCCAAAGAAACTCCCCCTCCCCGATGACCTAAAGACCCCCCAAGAGGCCCTGTCTCTCAAAGGTCCCATCATGTTCCTGTGGCACCACGCAGTGGACCGAGCTATTAATGCATGGGCCTTTGGGAGACATTCCTGAGGCTGAGCTATAACACGCTGTAAGCCAAAAGAAGATGAAAGAGAACAAAGTCTCAGGGCTTCAAATTGCATTTCCCCTCGGTTGGCACACACGCATAATGTTGGCAACCAGTAGGAAAATATAATTATCATAATACATTTTCCCAAAGGTTGGTTTTCATATCCTCAAACTGCTTTAAAATGTGAATTTTTGTCCAAATCAAGAAATGACTTGAGGAGTGTTAAGGAAAAAAAAAAAGGCAAAAGAGATTATGGTAAAATCAATATTAGCAAGAGTGAAATTGCAAGACTAGAGGCAATAAAAGCCTCCCTCCAGCCAGGAGAGAGAAGGCTCATTGTAAAATCATAACGAATTGACTCTGGGTTCATCACAGAGGAATAAACTTGAGTGCCCAGATGACAGAGGTTACATCCCTCTCAACTAAAGAAGGCATGCATACGCCATGCTCATCAGATCAGGGTAGCATCGTTTTATCATGTGATCTTACTAACTTGGACCGATGCCCATTATTTTTAACAGGGCTTCGCTTCCTCACCTGCTTAGATTCTTCTCTAAGATGTCCCTTTTCATCCAGTGGCCCCATCCTGGTCCTTCCAGACTCTGTATGGCCACAGATACCTCTTTCCTTTTGATCCCCCCATCCTCCACCCTTTAAACATTCTAGCAAACATTAAGGGCTAGAGAGACGCCTCAGCATTTAAAAGGAATTGCTACTCTAGAAGACTGGAGTCCACCCACAGGGGGCAGCTCACAACCATCTGTAACCCCGGTCTAGGTAACATAATGCCCTCCTTTCGCCTTTACAGGCACTCACATGCACATGCATTTGTGAACACGCACAGGCATGCACCCATGCGAAATCTGAAAAAAAAAAAAATTAGCCTTCAAGCCATGAGTCTGATTTGATCACAGGCCAAAGATTGAGGACTCTCACTCTGGATGTTCTGCACTGCACCCTCTCAGACTCTCGTGGAATCGTCATCAGCTAAGCGCCAAAGCATCTGCCCCTTCTCAACTGGGGCTCCGCTCAACTGTGTACATGATCTCTTTCACATCTGCCAATCTGGCCAGTTCTCCTTTTTTCTTTCTTGTGCATGTGTTTGTGTGTATGCACACGTATGTGCAGGGACAAGTGGATGTGGAGGCCAGAAGTCAGCATCAAGGGTCTTCCTTAGTCACTCTCCATATGATTTTTGCAGCAGGGTTTCTCCCTGAACCTGAACCTCACCAGTTCTGCTAGGCTGCTAGAAGGGAGCCTGGCGGTCCTTCTGCCTCTGCCTCCCCAGTGCTGGGACTACAGGTGCATACCATCACTTTTGGCTTTAACTTGGTCCTGGGTATTGAACTCGGTCCCCACACATATACTGCATGCATTTTCCCAGCCCTGATAGGAGACTCACTCCTCTTGTCACTGTCACTCAGGAGAAGGATCCTTCACGATGGTGTTCCAGCATTGTATCGTGGATGACCTTGCCAGTTTCTCCAAAGACTCTGTGCCTGCATGTCCCAGGTTGAACAGATCATGATAGCAGTTACGGGACATTGTCACTACAGGGTGCCATGCTACTCTTTGTGGGGTCTTTAAAAGGGCAAACAGGAGCAAAGGAGGGATGCAGAGTCAGCATGAAAAGATCTGAAGGGTCATAGCTCAGTTGGTAGAGCACTTACCTACCATGCACTCAGCATCCTGAGTTCAATTCCCCAGCACAAACCAGGTCTGGTGGGACACACAGGTCATCCCGGCACTCAGGAGGTAGAGGCAGGAGGAACCAAAATTGAGGTCACCCTTGCTACATAGCAAGTTTGGCTCTAGCTTGGGACACACGAGAACTGGTCTTGAAAGAGTGGGAGTAAGGGAAGAGAGTTGGAAAAGATCACAAAAAGTAGGTATGAAAGACAGTTGTCCCCCAACACTCATGGGGGTTTGATTTCAGGATCTCTCCTCTGCCCCGTGGGTACTAAGATTCTTGGACTTTCTAGTTCCATATGTGATGTGGCATGGTATTTCACACAGTCTTCATACAGTCTCTGACGGAAACCATCTCAATGTCACAACACATAACAGCACGAATGCTACATGAATACTGTTGTACTGTTTAGAGAACAGTGACAGAAATAAAGAGTCTGTGCCTTCGGCCACACTGATCTGTCCTGAATATGCAAGGCACAGAAGTCCACACGGACTGATCAGCCGAGCCCCTGAGGCGACTTAACTGAAGGCAACAGCCCCCAGAGTCTTCAGAGAATGCTGTTGTGAATGTCACCCTTGGGTTAAAGGTATCCCATACAAATACTATGTCACTGGACTAATACCAGACTCATGAAAGATCCTGACAACTCCAGCCAACATCATGGTGATCTGGAAACGTCCAGGGAATCTGCTGTCAGGTCAAATCAGAGACTGGTGTCTCTGGAGAGGAATTTTCAGAATGAAGCACTCACACTTATCGGTGGCCTCTCAACCCAGGCTCAACAAGGGAGGAGCTCTTCCATTTGACCAATGCACTGAAGAGTCAAGAGGGTCATGTGACGATGGTGTTACATGAGCATGAGATTGATGGAAACCTGGGGCCAGCAGTCATTGTCTTTTTAGCCATTTTGTTCCAAAGCCTTCATGGTTGGTGTTATTTTCTGGCTTTTATTCTTCTATGCCTGGGGAATTAGAACTTGATGCTCTCATGGTCAACCAGTGACCAGTCCCCAGCACCTAAGCTTCTGTGTTATCAAGTGCTCTTACTAGGGAAATAACCAAGTTAACAAATCAAAAAGCCCAGTGTTGTTACTGAGGAAATAACCAAGCCAGTGAAATCGCTGGGGGCTGCTGGGCTAGGTTTGCTGTTGTTGTTAATGTTGTTTTTATGTGATTGTTTCTTCTCTAAATTTAGGTGTTCTTCAACAGAAAAACTAGCAAATAAAAATGTGGTTTATAAACACAGTGGAATTGTTTTCACTCATAGAGAAGAATAAATCATTTGCAGACAAATGGATACAACTGGAAATAATCACATTAAGCAAATTTAGACAGTCTGAGGAAGACAAATAACTCATGCTATCTCCCACCTGCAGGTCCTGGATTTTATAGATACATAAAATCATATATGTATAGATCAGAGGAAAGTAGAGACAAGATGGTCTAGGGGAACACAAGGATGACAGAAAGGGTGGGAGGGTATGTATGCTCAGAGTGCATTATATACCATCAAACACTGCTTTGTGAAATCTAGTAAAAGATGAATTAAATGTCAAAATACTGAAGTAGGTTTTCACCACCAGGCTTTATTGCTCTGTGGTGGAATATGGACGCTGACCATTGCACACACCACCTACACCTGATCTCAGTTTGGTTCCTAGGTACTCAAAAAAAAAAAAAAACCAATCTTGCATATTTGAAAGGGTTCTATTTGGGGCTTTGGGGTTTGGTGTTCGTTAGTTTGTTTTTTGAAAGCAGCATTTAGAGGGGGAAAAGGTTAAAATATAGAGTTGCTACAAGGCTGATAAGAAGCTCTGAGTGTGTGTGTGTGTGTGTGTGTGTGTGTACAGTTGTGTGTGTGTGTACACACTCCTCTGTGCCAGTGCAATTCAGCTGTCTTTCTCAATAAGAAGTCATATGTATGTGTGTGTGTGTGTATGTGTGTGTGTATACTCCTCTGTGCCAGTGCAATTCAGCTGTCTTTCTCAATAAGAAGTCGTATGTATGTGTGTGTGTGTACATGTGTGTGTATATGTGTGGTGTGTGTATATGTATGTATGTATGTATGTATGTATGTGTGTGTGTGTGTACACATTCTCCTGTGCCAGCGCAATTCAGCTGTCTTCCTCAACTATTTCTACACCTCATTAAAAAAAAAAGTCTCTCATTAAACATGGAACGCCCTGGGCTCCATTAGACTCTCAGCAAGCCCCTGTTATCTCCCTGCCTCTGCTATGTGGCTCTAGGCCTGGCCTTTTATGAGGGTGATGGGTATCTAATCCCAGATCGTCATGTTGCACAAGCCCTGAGCTATGTCCTCAGCCCCTGATAAGGAATCTCGAAGCTGCATTCTTGGACAACACCTTGGAGATTTGGAACTGCACATTCTAAGAAGCAAAGGCTCAAATAGAGCACAGTCATTGTCTTCAGCTGTCTGACAGGAAGTCCACACAGATGAACCTAGGATAGAGCTGGAGGTACCGCAGATGGGACACTGACTCTGTGAACACATGCTGCCATCTCCCCTTTTGCCACCCCCACCTTAACAGCAAAGATGAAATGTAAGAGTCCAGTAATTCCAGTCCATATTTGGAAAAATCCGTTTTCATGGGGCACTAGACTATACACAGGAGACCCCAGCAGACACTGACCCTCAGTCTCACAGCCTGAGTTTATTTAGGGCCAGTGTTAAATGGGGTCAACCCTGATTTTAAACTTGGCATATTAAATAAGATTTGGGTATTGTGATGGTTTGTACAGGCTCAGCCCAGGGAGTGGCAGGATTAGAAGGTATGGCCCTGTTGGAGTAGGTGTGGCCTTGTTGGAGTAGGTGTGTCACTGTGGATGTGGGTTATAAGACCCTCACTCTAACTGCCTGGAGGCTAGTATTCTGCTAGCAGCCTTCAGATGCAGATGCAGAATTCTCAGCTCCTCCTGGACCATGCCTGCCTGGATGCTGCCATGTTCCCACCTTGATGATAATGGACTGAACCTCTGAACCTGTAAGCCAGTCCCAATGAAATGTTGTCCTTATAAGAGTTGCCTTGGTCACGATGTCTGTTCACAGCGGTAAAACCCTAACTAAGACAGGTATGCTTCTTTGTGTGTGTATACAGAATTGCTGTAACAGTTCACTCCAGTGCCACCAGATGTATGTACCTTTGCTGAATGTTTTCCAAAAAATGAAAAAGAAAATGAGTCTCATTTATCCTAAATAAAATGAGACACAGTCTTTCTGCAAGGTACAGGCAGGTGTGCTCCTTACAACTTCCAGGCAAAGCCAACCTTGTAAAAAGTAATAATTCTATGATCAGATCCTTGCAAACATGTTCTAGAGTTATAGGAGCATCTGGTGGGTGAATCACCTACACGAACATCTGGCAGGAGAGGGAGATGGAAAAAAGAGTTTCCCAATGAGCTGTGAAACATCTAGCATCTCCATCTGTCCATCAAGGCCCCAGAGTCTCCTCACTTGGTCAATGTGAGAGGCAAGCAGTCACCCACATTTCCAAACACCCTGAGAAGGTAGACCTTCTCCAGGTGGAAGCCCTTCTCTCAGAGACTGTAGTGGTTTTGGCCTAATGTTCTTTGTATTCTTATGTTAAGTTGGGTCCCTAAATTTGTTAGCTAGAGAGTCTGCACATCTGCACATAAGACACTGAGGGACCCTGCCCCCAGTTGGTTCTGACTGGTAAATAAAGATGTCGGCAGCCAATGGCTGGGCTGAGGCAAGACTTTAGGATTTTCCCAAGCTTGGGACCAAGAGGGAGGAGGAAGAAGGAGATCCACCATGCCGGGAGAGTGTGGAGGAGAGGAGAGATGCCATGCTGAGAAGAGTGGAGGACAGGGAGGCATAGCCATCATGTAGGAGCCAAGAGGGTGTGGCCCAGAGGGCTGCCCAACTGGGTCAGGGCAGCCAAGGTAGAATATAGAAGTTAGTAAGTAATAACTTGGGATTATCAGCGGGAGGTGGATTAACCACCTAGAGGTTAGGAAGTGGCCCAGCTATTGCACTAATTAAGGTATTTTAAAATATAAAGGCTGCATGTGTGTCTTTCATTCGGTAACCCAGAACACTGGGGCAGGTAGCAGGAACATGCTGCTGGGATTTATTTTTAATTTTTAATTCAACAAGAGACAGCTGTGAAGTGGAAATTTAAAGGTGCTTTGGAAAGTCAGTTGTGTTGGAAGGTGTTTTACTGGGACAAACATGTGAAGGAGTGTTTTCCTGAAGCGGACACAGGTGGAAGGGTTTCTGCTACAGCAAGCACATGAAAGGACACGTGATGACGGATTCTTTGCTCCAACACACATGTATTGATCCGCCTGACATTGCATAGTTGAGCTTCATTTGTCCAGACTCCATAAAGAGAAATGCACCAAAAAACTTCTGGTGGTGTGCTGCAGCTTCCTGCCCCTTCCACAGACTCGGGCTGATTGGCAGAATGATGTCAGCTGAGACAGACTCACATGCTAAGGCAAAACCGGTAAAAGACAAGTGATGTCTGGAAGATATAAATAGGACTCAATGGACAGGGATGGAGACAGAGCTTGGCTTGCTTACAGAGCTAGTTGTGCAATGCTTGTTGGTCTTGTGTCTTCACTGATCTCTCCCCCCAGAGAGGCACAGCTGAGAACTTCTAGCATTCCTCCTTGCCCTTCCTGCTGGCTCTCTCTGCTAGGTCATTCCACCACAGCTGATTCGTGTTTGCTGTCCAAACTCTACCAAACTGGAGTGTGGTGTATCCGTGAAGTGTTTGCAAGTGGATCAAGCTGCCACTGCCTGCTAACCTGTGAACCAAACTGCCGATTTCTGGACAACATGGATGAGAGTTACTCCAAAGAACCTTGCTAAACAGGTCCACTCCCACCCCCATCCTTTTGTTTCACTACCTCTGGTGGGTGGCAGGCTACATGGGATGTTAAAGTGTTTAAAAACCATCATTAAAAATAGGCATTTGAAACAGGTTACAGTCACACAAGTGTGAGTCCACAGAATGGTGAGGCAGCCTCCAGCCTCCTTCCTGTTTCCTCCATGCCAGGAAGCACTTAGCACTTGAATCCTCACAATGCCCTAGGGGGTATTTCTGTCTTCAGAAATACTGCCCCTCCCAAAATAAAATACAGTGCCTCTGGTGCCTGAAAACACCTGCCTAAGTTCCCCACATCTGTGGCAGAATAAGGACAAGTCCCAACCCTGTTCAGAAAGAGTAAGACAAAGGCCAAAAGAGAAGCTTCCAGCTGAGGTATGGGAAGACTAACCCAGAACAGCCATTGGCTACAGCTTGCAGTGAGGCTTGCAGCGACCTCTTCTGCTGCATGGGCGCCTGTGCCCCTGACTCCCTCCCACCGTGCATACCTCTAATCAGAGATTAAAACGACCAGTCTAGATTTCGGCACTTTTACATTCTAGGTTGGCACCTACCCTCCTTTCTGGGAAAATTTGAAGTGAGACGGAGACAGCTTTGGAGGTAAGAACACTTGCCGCAGGAACATGAGGGTCTGAGTTTAAACTTCCCAGCACACATGTTAAAAAGCTAGGCAAGGTCACACATGCACCTGGAACCCCAGACCTATAGGGAAAGGAGGCAGGAGGGTGGATAGGACGGACGGACATGCTGGCTTCCAACTCAGCTCCAGGTTCAGTGAGAGATTCTGCCTCAAGGAACTAGAGTAGAGAGTGGTGAAGCAGGGTGCCCAATGTGCTTCTGACCAGTGTGTGCACCCAGGCACACATGCCTGCACACGCATGTGTGCATACACTACACACACACACACACAAAGGTAAAAAAGATGCCATACTATGTGTGAAGCAGCAGAGACACTGTTGTAATGCCATAGGCAGGCCCCCTGGGGTGAACATAGGATGGCTTGGGTGCAAGGAGTGTTGGTAGCTTCTACACGAAATGCAATTTTATTTAATGTGCAGATGGTTAGTGCTAATTGTCTTCTTGACACCAAAGGCATCACTCCAAAAGAGTCTATGTAAGGGATGGCCAGGATCAGATTGGCCTGTGGATGTGTCTATGGGGGATTGTCTTGGCTACTAAACTACACAGAGAATCCTGAGGTATATAAGTGCAGGGAGAGGCTGAACACGAGGGAGCTGTATGCATCTCTCTCTCTCTCTCTCTCTCTCTCTCTCTCTCCCCCCCCCTGTCCTCACTCTCATTCACTCCTGCTCTCTCTCTTGCTCTTTCTCACTCTCTCTTACTCATTCCTGTTCTCTCCCTCTCCCTCTCTCTCTCTCCCTCTCCCTCTCTCTCTCTCCCTCTCCCTCTCCCTCTCCCTCTCCCTCTCCCTCTCCCTCTCCCCCTCCCCCCTCCCTCTCCCCCTCCCCCCCTCCCTCTCCCCCTCCC
>CM052702.1:130281809-130336900 GCA_028551405.1 Uromys caudimaculatus
AAGGAACCAAAGGAACCAAGGAAGTCAATTCCTCACACCCATGGAGGAGTCTGACTGACAGACTACTTGACATAGGGTTGATATTTGACAAACTTAGGTGGCACTGCAGATGACACAGATACCATGACAACACGGTTGTCCAAGGATCTCCTGGGTGTCTGAAACTTGTCCAATACAGACAAGTCTGGAGGTATGTCCCTGGGTGATTCTACATTCTTTCAAGGTGACAGCCAGTAGTCAATTACGGATCTGAGACAATGGTCTCAGGCTAGTTTTAGTCAATACTAAACTGGGGAACAGGGAGGATACTGCAAGAATAAATTTTTCCAACCTTCTTTAATAGGTGTTCAACCTCTCCTCTAGCCCACCATCCACCAGAGGTAGTGGAAGAGAAAAGTTATTAGGACACAGAGGAAGTAGACCAGTTTAGAAATAGTTCTTTGGGGGCGAGTCCAATCTTCATTGTCAGGATATCAGCCGTTCGGTCCAGTAGCAAACACCAAATACTAATGGGCAGCTGTAGTCAGTCTAGTCCTGTCAGCAGACACCACACGTGAACCAGCAAGGGCAATTCAATCTGTAAGAAACCTTAAGGCTCACCAACCAGCCTGAGGCTGCAGAAGCTGCAGGAACCTCACAAGAAGTTCTTTGGCAAGCTTCTTTCTATGGCCTCGCCACAAGTGGTGCTTAGTAACATAAGGTGAACCAATACATGCCTGTCGTTAGTGAAGAATAGCGAGGCAGAGCAAAGCGAACCAACGCTCTAGCTCCCACTGTCTGTGGGGTCATATTTATACTTTTTTCTGAACATCATGTGTCCTTTTACATGTTTGCTATAGCAAAACATCCTTTCACCTGTGTGCCCCAGCAAAACAACATTTGACATAACTGACTTTCCAAAGACACTAGAAGCTTCTACTTCAGGATACATTTGCTAGCCACCATCTATGGTGATGCATAATTGACTACTGACTGACACCTCAAAAGGATGTAGAATCATCCAGGAACATACCTCCAGACTTGTCTGTATCAGAGTTCCTAGCCGGGCAGTGGTGGCGCACGCCTTTAATCCCAGCACTTGGGAGGCAGAGGCAGGAGGATCTCTGAGTTTGAGGCCAGCCTGGTCTACAGAGTGAGTTCCAGGACAGCCAGGGCTACACAGAGAGAAACCCTGTCTCAAAAACACCAAAAAAAAAAAAAAAAAAAAAAAAGAATCAGAGTTCCTAAACTAGGTTAACTGAGGTGGAAAAACCCACATGAATATGGGTGGTGCCATTTCACAGGCTGAGATCCAGACTTGAATACCAAGTCTGGTACCCAGACTACACATCAAAATTCTTCCTGCTTCCTAACTGAACGCAATATAACTAGCTGCCTTGAGTTCCTGCCACGCCTTCCCCACCTTGAAGGACTAAGCCTTCAAACTGTGAGCTAAAGCTGTTTTGATTGGGCATTCTGCCACAGCACTAAGCAAAATACCCAATAGACCATGCAACCATGGCAGTGTTTGCAAACACATGGGACCACAAATTCCAGTGCGCCTCCGAAAGGACCAGGAAGAGGGTGGATGCTCTCTTGGCTGCACGCCACAGCATGCCTCCTGTATTTCCCCCGACACTGTGCCTATATGCCGTGATCGTGAACTCTTCCACGACAGCAAATCTGACATTTTTTGATTGCTCATCCTCTGCCCGTGGGAAAGGCAATGTGTGTGCCTCCAGAGGGACAGCTGCATTGGGAACAGAGAGATCATGGAGTGGACAGAGCTGTGTTTGGTTCCTGACCTACTGGCTGTGTGAGCCCCAACAAGGCACTTTCCCTCTCTGGGCCTAGATGTCTATATATGAGAATGAAGATGGGAATTATCACATACATTATGGTAGCTATTGAAAAAACTGAAGAGACACAAGCTGGAGAGATGGCTTAGTGGTTAAGAGCACTCGTTGCTCTTCCAGTGACCTCAGGCTCAATTCCCAGCACCCACCTAGCAACTCACAACTGTCTGTAACTCCAGTTCCAAAGAATCCAACATCCTCATACAGACATGCATGCAGGCACATAAAATAAAAATAAATAAATATAAAAAGGAAAAGAAAAAAGATTAAAATAACAGGTGCTAGTGTGGATGTGGAGAGCCAGAAACCCAGATACTGTTGAGGGAATTAACTGGGAATAAAATGTGTAATGGTCTTTTGAAAAAAATCAAAGCCAGAATTATTATGTGTTCTAGTGATTCTAGCTCCATGTTTATACCTATAAAAATTGGAAATGGGGTCAGTAAGACATGTGTACACATGTGTTTACAGCAGCAGTGCTCACAAAAGCTAAGATGTGCCCAGAATTTTATTAGAGGAATGGTCAGCAAGAATGGTTCACACTGTGGAATATTACTCACCCTTGAAAAAGAAGGAAGTTCTGGCTCATGCTGTATGGAACATGGATGAATCCTGAGCACACTGGGCCCAGTGAAGTCAGTACCCACCAAGATGAACAGTGTGTGATCCACAGATAGGAGATACTAAAGTCAACATCACTGAGCAAAATGGTGATGCCCAGGGATGAGGAGACTCGACATAGGAGTTACTGCTCAATAATACGGGGTTTCAGTTTTAAAAAAAAAAAAAAAAATCAAGGATAGTTGGTGATCCCTGTGTGACATTATCACCTGACTTCAGGCTCTGTGTCCTGATACTGCAGGCACTATGACCTCACCCTGCATGTACTATGACATGGGCCTGCGGGCACTGTGACCTAGTCATGAGAATATTGTGACCTGGTCGTGAGGGCACTGTGACCTGGTCCTGAGGGTACTGTGACCTGATCCTGTGGGTACTGTGGCCTGATCCTGTGGGCACTGTGTCCTAGCCCTGAGAGCAACTGTGACCCGACTCTGCACACACTGTGACCTGGTCCTGAGGGCACTGTGTTCTAGCATTGAGGGCGCTAGACCTGACTCTGCACACACTGTGACCTGACTCTGCACACACTGTGACCTGATCCTGTGGGTACTGTGACCTGACCCTGTGGGCACTGTGACCTGACCCTGTGGGCACTGTGACCTGGTCATGAGAACACTGTGTCCTGGTCCTGAGGGCACTGTGTCCTAGCATTGAGGACACTAGACCTGACTCTGTACACACTGTGACCTGACTCTGCACACACTGTGACCTGACCCTGTGGGTACTGTGACCTGACTCTGCACACACTGTGACCTGACCCTGTGGACACTGTGACCTGGTCATGAGAACACTGTGTCCTGGTCCTGAGGGCAATGTGACCTTCTCCTGAGGGCACTGTGTCCTGACCTGATCCTGCGGGCACTTTGATGTGTCCTGGAGACACTCTGACCTGACCCACAGGCACTGTGAACTGGTCCCGAGGGCACTTTGACCTCACTTGACCCCGAGGGCACTGTGACCCCACCTGACATCACCAAACGATGTGCTTACAATGACTGACAGGTGAGCTTTGTTGATTGGTTTCATGGTGCCTAAGAGTGGGCACCTGGGTGTTGTGAAGCACATTTGTGATCCCAGACCTCCGAAGACTGAGATCAGAATGTCCTGAGTTCAAAGCCAGCTTGAATACATAACAAGATACTCTATCCAAAAAAAAAATCTTTTCAGGCTGGGAATGTAGTTTAGCAGTACCACACTTGACTGGTATGCACAGGACCTGGGTTCATCTCCAGCATGAAAAATAAATCCTGGAGTAAAAAATAAACTTGAATTAATACATATAAAGTGTGGTGGTTTGAATAGGTTTGGCCCTCACAGACTCATGTGTTTGAATGCTTGACCCTCAGGGAGTGACACTATTTGGAGGCGTGGCCTTCTTGGAATGGGTGTGGCCTCTTTGAGGAAGTGTGTCACTGTGTAGGCGGGCTTTGAGGACGCCTAGTGCTCAAGCTCCGCCTACTGCAGAAGAGAGTCTCTTCCTGGCTGCCTTCAGATCAAGATGAAGACCTCTCACTTCTTCTCCCACACCATGTCTGCCCAAACGCTGCCATCTTCCACCATGATAATGGACTGAACCTCTGAAACTATAAGCCAGCCCCAATTAACTGTCCTTTATAAAAGTTACCTTGATCATGGTGTCTCTTCACAGCAATGAAACCCTAAGACATAAGGCCCTTAGATTAGTGTCTGGCTCTGGCTCTACCATAGCCACTAACATCATCGACATCTTCATCCCCAACTGCCAATCACAAGCAAATTTGTAAAAGCAATAAAGGGACTGATTGGCCAAGCCTGAGGGTCTGAGTTTGATCCCTGGGACCCACATACGGAGGGAAAGAACCAACACCTACACATCTTACTCTGACCTCCACATGCATGTGCATACATGACACACACACGCCCACAGTAAATACGTGTAAAAATAAGTGTAAAACAAATCAAAGGTAATAGCATTATAGGCTATCATATACTCACGGAGTCATCTCTTTTCCTGCTATCCCAATAAAAATATTATTGTTCCTCATGACTCAACTCATTTCTGACACCGTATTTCCTATATGCAGTTCCGAGTTTGACACACATTAGCTGTAAAAAGCATTTCGTTCCTGTGGCCAGGATAAGCACTAGGAAAAATGGTAATGTTAGCACGTAGCATCGTCTCCTCAAAGGGAGCCGTGTATGAGCTGTTTTCCATCCAGGAAGCTGAGAGTGGACGTGGCTAATAATAGCCTGGTAGTCTATCTGCGTCTGTATGGCCAGGCCACGCCAGAGGCTTCCCCAGACCCTTAACATGAGACAGTTTCCTTACTTAATCTACAGGACCCATCTTTACAGATGTCGCTTGTCTTTTGTAGCCATATCGTAAGCACATGGGACTGAGTTCATTAGCACCACAAAAGGGTTTTCCGAATTGTGCCGTGCTTAAGTACTCCTAAAATAAATTACTGGAGGTCAGACTCTCAAAGCCAAAGCCAACACTAGCTACTGAATCATGCTGAACAACACTGCCTTTTTACCTCTCATGGATAAACACTCTGCTGTCCGTGGTAGTCACAGAGTGCCCCCCACATACACACAATTAGCTACTTATATATTGGTGTTTAATATGGTTTGGTGATGCGTGAGATCAGAAGGGGCTGTAAAACTTCAGTATGCTCCTGTCTGGAGAGACACAAGTTCTTTTGCACGTGCAAGCCTCCTCCATGATAACACAAGCCAAGAGGCCCCTTACTGGAACCGAACCAACGCCAGCGGCATACCCTGCACCTCCAAAACTGTGAGGTAAATAAACCTCCTGTTCTTCACAAGTGCCCTGAGTCGGGCGTTTTGTTACAGTGACGGAAAGCTAAGTAATACATTTCCTACGTGCTTGGTTGGCGTTTACCGTGAATGGATGAACAAATTTCCCTCTCCTGGAATCCTGGGAGGTCTCCTTTCAGTACAGTGATGACACAGGTCACCATGTACAGACTCACTGCTCATCTCTAGATCTCCTCTGATCAAACGCTATAGCATTACAGAACACGGAAGTCCGTGCAGGCCTGGTGCAGTGGAGATATTAATGTATGGGAAATTGCTCCCCTGGGGCTAGGACTCACAGAAGTTCTTTTTTCGCCTCAGATGCATTTGGGCCTGGGAGGCTTTTGCATGATTGACTCAGATTTCAGGTCAGCAAGTGAGCATTGAGCACAGAGGTCAGGAGCGGCATGGCTTGACCCTCTACAAGAAGTCAGGAAGGTCACAGTGTCAATTACTTCTAACGAAACTGGACATCCAACACGACATTCAATTTACAATCATTAATATTTATCAGATAGGAGATTCCGAGAGACAAAACAGTGTCAAATCTCTCGTTACAGAAGAAGCCATGTCAGCATCATAAGTGGATTCAGATATAGGTACCTGGGACAACAAATCCCTTCCCCTTCCTCTCTCCCTCACCCCGAGTCAAAGATCATCAGAGGATGCTGGTTGGTGGACCTTGAGAGGAGGCCTGGTAAGGTCAAGCTACGGCTAGAAGCCCCAGAGACCCTGAAGGGACGGTAAGTGCTTCCCTGCTCCTGCACCAGGCCCCTGTCATGTAGCCACAGCCCCACATAGGGAGATTTATGGCCATCAGTCACGTAGGGGCAATGCCCCCAAGCCCATCCACATATAGATGAGGCATTCCTAACATCTCAGACCAAGCCAATAGGAAGCACCTACTGTTAGACCCCAACCGACCCCAAAACTGTATATAAGATCCTATCCAGAAGGAATAAAGTTATGTGAGAATTACTCCATCGTCTGAGAGCGTCTGTCATAAAAGCCGTAACACTGCCGGGGAAGAGAACTGCTCTCCCGAGACTTTCACCCCCAAAAGCTCCTCTTCACTCCTCTCACTGGCTAGCCAGCCATCCGCTGGCTGAGACCAGCTCTGCTCACGGCAGCATCTTGGAGTAACAGCAGTGACAGCAGCAGCGGAGGAGGCAGCAGCAGTGGAGGAGCGGAGGCAATTCCCCCTCCCTGCTCGGACCCAGCTGGGCCAGAGATCTCCATGGCAGCCTCCAGTACATAGGCCCACAAGAGGAAGGCGCCTCGAAAGGCTGACGAGCAAGCACAGGACCAACACAATGATTCGGTAAGTGAAGGCACTTCTGCCAAGCCCGGAGACCAGAATTCTATCCCCGGGCCTCATACAGCGGAAGAAGAGAGCAAACTCCAGCAAGTTTTCCTCCGACCTCCACAGGTGTACTGTGGCACGCCAGAGTATGCACACACACATATACAAAATAAATTAGGTAAATATATCAGTAAATAAAACCAAGGCGGTAAATTGAGCTGGAGTCCTTGCCCTTAACTTCCGGGAGATGCCTGGGTGAGCTCCAAACACAAACCCTTCCAGTCCAGATGTTTTTTCTTATTTTATTCTGTTTATCGCAGGGCTGGGGAATGAACCCAGGGTGGTCACACATGGTCAGCAGGCGCTCTACGAAGGAGCACCCTCCCAGCTCCTCATTGTCCAGTGCTTTTGTCCAATGTGGAATATGCCAGTGTCCCCAGAAGGGGATTTCGGGTGAGAGAGGAAGTTCTAAGTCTCAGTGTGGGATATGCTCGGCATCATCAGGACCAGTTTTCCGAAACCAGTTCCCTACAGTTACGATTTCCATTTCTATATTTAAGGTAACATGTTTGTTCAAACGCAACTCCGAGCCGTGTGTGCATCTCTGCTTCCTCCCACGTTCTTGGTGTTAGACGTCCATGGTCTCCACAATAGCCCTGTGGTGCGGGCATCCTTCAGGACCCACAATAGTTCAAATGTGTGCCTGCCTGGTTCCTAAGGAGGCTGAACGTTTTGTGTGGGTTTTCTTGTTGGCTATGTAAATGATATTTGCTCTTGGGCATGAATGCTGAAGTCCTTTGTCCATTTCCCCATGAAGCTGTCTGTCTTCCCGGAGTCTTTTTATGTGATGACAAAGAGCCCTTTGTCAGACACATACATCTCAGGTATTTTCTTTCATTCCCGTGTCTGCCTTCTCACTCCTCTCCTGCTTATCTGTTAGAGAACAGCGGCTCTTAGTTTTAATGTAATCCATTGTGGCCTCTCCTTCCTCCTCAGAGCTTTATGGGTCCTGTGTCAAACAGAGCTGAGCACCTGACTCCAACCGCAAGCTGTTCTCGACATTTTCTTCCAGAATGATCTACGGCTTCACCCTGGTTCTGGGTTTGTTCTTCCTTGGATCACAATTAGGTCTACAATCTGTCATCTTTTTTTCTACAGGGATGTCAAGTGGCCCGGTAGCATTTAAGGAAATAAAAAAATTCATTTCACCACCACAAAGCACTGTCACCTCACCAAGCAAGGCGAATAAGTTTCTAATATCACTTTGGCTTTGGCTTTGTCCATCCATATGTCTGTCAACAGTAGATTGTTGTTATTGATGATGGTGATGATGGTGGTGATGGTGATGATGATGATGATGGTGGTGGTGGTGGTGGTGATGATGATGATAGAACAAACATGGTCTAACTATATATCCCTGGCTGGCCTGCAAGTCCTTATAGATATCAGGCTTCCCTTGAACTCACAGAGATCCCTCTGCCTCCCCAGTACTGGAACCAAAGGCATAATCTACTACACTTGGCAGTTTTACGAGTTTTTAATAGGTGTTGGTATCTCATAGTGAAAGTCCCTTTTTAAAAGGGCATCTTGACTAGTCTTACGCTTTTGCATTTCCACGAATGCTATTGTAAAAATATTTATTTAAGCTTTAATTTCTGTTTATGATCACCAGCCTATAAAACTAGTTTCTGCCTCCTGCCCTATATCTAGTAACCTTTCCATGTTGTCTCTTAGTTTTAACAGTTTGTGGGCAGATTCTGTTAGATTTTTACATAAATAATGTGTATATAAGACCTACCACATTATCAGATCTTTCCCCAGTCTCCTTTTCTCGATTTCATGCATTGTCTAAGGTCTCCCTGCAGGGATGGCGAAGGAAATCTGCATTCTGGGTCTTGAAAGAAAACCTTTCAACATTTTACCACGAAGGACTTTTGCTATAGGCTTGTTTTTATTGGATTAAATTAATTATTAGAATGATCTTTCCAAACAGGAAACTGGATCGGGTTACCCCCTCCTTAAAGATGCTTCATTTTCCCTTAAGTCTCTCTAGGACCCCTCCCCCTATACAGTTCATGCTCTTTGCTCTCTGTAGATCCCTGTAGAGCACGCTGTACGTCCATCCAACAGAATCCACGCACGTTCATAGTACCCCAGCCCACCGCGACACATACCTGGAGAGCATCTTACGGAGGCCAGTTTACACACCCGTATTAAACCTCCAAGCCGTCTATTTAAGAACGAGTTCCACAGTGGCCTCACCTGATGGCTGCCCTTCAGAACAGACCAGACTAATCCCGTATACACAGTTACGGAACATCTGTCTTTCCTTCATGACTTGATTCCACCAGACCCACTCCTCTGAGTTGCTTTTTGCCGGGATATTTTTATCACACCAACGAAATGAAACTAGCAAACCTAGCTTGGTCACCTCCTTTGTTTTTAATCCCCCTAGCCCAGACAAATTGAGAGCCGTGTGCAGGCTCTGTTTGTGACCACGGCTCAGGAGCTGACACAGGAGTTGGGAGACTATCATTACTTGATACAGAGCCATTCAATGAACAATTTGAGAGTCTGTGGAAATGGTTCGATGACTAAGCACTTGCTGCACTAGCATGAGGAGCAGGGTTCAGATCTCCAGAGCCCCATGGCAATGCTGAGTGGGTGCTGCAGCCTGCCTGTAATCCCAGCCTTGGAAGATAGAGACAGAGGGCCCACAGAGCAAGCTCGCTAGCAACGCTAACCATCCTGAAAGCTCTGGGTTTGGCTAAGAGACCGTGCCTCAATGAATACAATGAAAGAACAGTTAAGGACGATTCTCAACACCAACCACTGGCCTCCACGTGCATATGCACACATGCATGCATGCATGCATGCCCATACCTACACAGGTACCCCTACACACATGCGTAGAAACACAAACGCATACCACGCTCAGAGACACAAAATAATAAACAAAGGTCGACTTAACAATTACCAACCAACTTACATAGAAAAAAAAGTCAGATTAGTACTTGTTGCACAGAGAGTTGGGGAAGATGGGTCAGCTGGTCAAGTTCTTGTCATGCAAGCAGGAGAATTTAAGTTTGGTCTCCAGAACTAGCTTTAAAGGCCAGATGCTGTGGCATGCATCGGTAAGCCCAGTGCTGGGGACGTAGAGACGGAAAATTCCTGGAGTTTCCTGGCCAGCCAGCCTACTTATCATGTTCCAGGTCAGTGGGAAAGAGAAAATTTGTCAAAAAAAAAAAAATTGGATGGTCTTGAGAAATCACACTGGAGGATGACTTTTGACACCCACATATATGTCCCCAGGTGCACATGTATCTCCCCAACAAAAAACAGACAAAAGAGACAACTGCACAGAGAAGAGATTGTCTATTTCTATAAAAATCATTCACTTAGTCTCTAAGATACATTTTAAATTGTTTAATGTCAACAGACACCTGTTTAAAAGTAAAGGTTCATTTGCAGATGATATTCAGAGACAGGGTCTCAAGGCCTCCAGGAGTCATGATTGGGCCTTGAGGTAAGAGAGCATTAAAAAGGACCATACAGGACTCAAAAGGCAGCTCCCTGGTTAAGGGTGCTTATGACTCTTGCATGGGACCTGAGATTCATTCCCCCCACCACCTCAGATGGCTCACCGCTCCCTGTCACTTCAGGGCTTCCAATCATCGATCTTCTGATCTTTGTAGCTACATGCTCAGAAACACACATAGACATACAAAACCAATTCTAAAAAAGTTTTTTAAAGTACATTGTATCAAAGACAAAGTGGAAATACATTGTGTCTGAGGTAATGTGAATGGGTCCTTAAAGGGATGGCATCCCTGGAAAAGCTGAGGCTTTACTAAGAAGGACAGTTTAAAGTAAGATTAGAGAGCTAGTTACCATGGACAGCATGATAGCGGAGGCAAGAAAAGGAAGGGGAAGGGGGAAGCGGAAGCGGAAGGGGGAAGCGGAAGCGGAAGAAGAAGAAGAGGAAGAAGAAGCAGAAGAAGCAGAAGCAGCAGCAGCAGCAACAGCAGCAGCAGCAGCAGAAGCAGCAGCCTCTGGAGAAACCTCCCAAAAAAAGGAACACATCTGACTTTTATATCCTTTCCTGGATGGGAAAAAGGTCCACCACAGGGTTTAGTTCTATGTAGCCTGTGGGACAAGGAGCACAGGAGTCGGGTGCTGGATAGAACTGCACATTAGGAGCCCTTAGGCCAGAGTGCAACAGTGATTTTAAACCTCTGTCCCAGAAAGAAAGCTGCAGAGTGCAGGGCCGATTTCTTTGGTCTGTGAGAACAAGCTGCGGAGAAGGACCCATGTCTTACAAGGGCTCAAGTCCCTGATCTAAGAATTTCTAGAGTGAATGGTATAGCCAATCAATTAAAAGAATTTAGCAACTTTCAAAAATAAATCTTTATTTTTATTTATTTTTCTCTCAACCAACACATTCCAACTTCAGTTTCCTCTCCCTCCTCTCCTCCCAGACCCTCCCCCTGACCTCCCCTCTGCTAATCACTCCTCCTCCCATTTCTCTTCAGAAAAGGGCAGGCCTCCTAGGGATATCTGCCAACCATGGCTTATCAAGTTGCAATAAGACTAGGCACCGTCCCTCAAATTAAAGGCTGAATGAGGTGACCCAGTGGGAGAAAATGGGTCCCCAAAGCAGGCAGAAGAGTCAAAGCCAGCTATGGCTCCCACTGTTACGAGTCCCACAAGAAGACCAAGCTACACAACCATAACATATAATCAGAGAGCCTAAATCAGACCCATGCAGGATCCCTGATTGTTGGTTCAGTCTCTGTGAGCCTCAATGGGCTCAGATTAGTTGATTCTGTGGGGTTTCTTGTCCTGTCATTGTCCCCTCTGGCCATTACAATCCTTCCTCCCCCTCTTTTGCGGGATTTCCTGAGCTCTGCCTAATTTTTGGCTGTGGGTCTCTGCGTCTGTCTCTATCGGGTTCTGGATGAAGCCTCTCTGATCCTGTCTCCTGTCTACCAGGATAGCAGAGTCTCATTAAGAATTGACTTGGTTCTGGTTTTGGTTTTGGTTTTGCTGCTCATGTTTGGTTCTATCCTAGATGTCTGGGCTAGTCAGCCCTGGGTTCCTGGCCTTCTGAGCAGTATCAGGGGTGGGCTCCCTCTTGTGGCATGGGTCTCAAGATGGACCAGTTGTTGGTTAGCTATTCCCCCGATTTCTGTCCCACTTGTACCGCAGCACATCTTTCAGGCAGGGCAAACTGTAGGTTGAAGGTTTTCTGGCTGGGTTGGTGTCCCAGTCCCTCCATTGAAAGTCTTGCCTGGTTACAGATGGCCAGCTCAGGCTCTGACCATCCCATTACTGGGAGTGTCTGCTAGGGTCACCCTTGTAGATTCCTGGGAGTGTTCATTGCACTGGGTTCCTACCTTGCCCCAAAGTGCTCCCCAGTATGCTCTCCCAGTATACTGTCCCTCCCCGCCCGTCCCTCCTGCCCCCAGTCTATCTGTAATATCTATTCTATTTCTCCTTCCAGGAAGATTCATATGTTCCCCCTGAGCCCTCCTAGTTTCTTAGCTACTCTGGCTCTGTGGATTGTAGCATGATTATTCTTTACAATTATATCCACTTACAGGTAAATACATACCATATCATGTTTGTCTGCATTTGAGTTACACAAGATGATTTTTTTTGTCTAGTTCCATCCATTTGCCTGCACATTTCATGATGTTATTCTTTCTTGACAGCTGAGTAATACTCCATTCTTTGGTTGAGAAATGTAGCGGCTGGTGTTTTCTTGTTAATTGCGTTACCCCCAAAAAACCTGTTTGCAGTGTCCTGTAAGCAGGCTAAAGGAAGTATGCCCCCGGCTGGGATTTGATTGGCAAGAAAGAATTGCAGTACAGCCAATGGCTGGGCAAAGAGAGACGGGGCGGGACCCTTAGAGTTGCCTGGGCTAAGACGCAGGGGAGGAGAAAAACCGGAAGCACCACTAGGGGAGAAAGAGACAACAGATTCAGAGCTGCAGAGGGGAGATCATCCGAAACGTAGGAGTAAAAGAAAAGTGGGCCCCAGAAGGGCTGCCCACCGGGGGCTGCCCAGAAGCGTCTTGGGCAGCAAAGGCCAATGAGCTTCCCAGAAGGTAAAAGGGCAGCAAAGTTGAAAGTAGATTTAGAAGGTGTTGATCCAGGAGTACCAGAGGGAAGAGTATGCTAGCTTTTACATGAGTTGGGCATGTAAAAATAAGCTAGTGTGTGTGTGTGTGTGTGTGTGTGTGTGTGTGTGTGTGTGCGCGCGCGCGGATTCATTTCATTCACGAATCCAAAGACAGTTCCTGGGCGAGTGCATTGTGATCCACTGGGAGCCAAAACAGTGTAGCAAAAACTCACTGCTACAGAGTAACATCTAGGTTGTTTCCAGTGTCTGGCTATTGTAAATAAAGCTGCTATGGACATAGCTGAGCAAGTGTCCTTATGGTAGGATGAAGTGTCCTTTGGGTGTATACTTAGGAGTGGTTTAGCTGAGTCTTGAGGTAGGTTTCCAATTTTCTGAGAAACCACCATATTGATTTCCAAAGTGGCTGTGCAAGTGTGTGTGCCCACCAGCAATGGAGGAGTGTACCTCTGCCCCACATCCTCGCCAGCAGGAGCTGACACGTGTACCTTTGATCTTAGTCATTCTGACAGATGTAAGATGGAATCTGAGTCATTTTGATTTGCATTTCTCTAATGGCAAAGGATGTTGAATATTTCTTTAAGTGCTTCTCAGCCATTAGAGATTCCTCTGTCGAGAAGTCTGTGTTTACATCTGTACCCCATTTGTTAATTGCATTATTGGGTTTGTTGATGTCTAGTTTCTTGAGTTCTTTATATATTATAGAAATCAGTCATCTGTCAGATGTGGGGGTGGTGAAGATCTTTCCCATTCTGTAGGCTGCTGTTTTGTCCTATTGACAGTATCCTTTGCCTTGCAGAATCTTCTGAGTTTCATGAGGTCCATTTACTAATTGTCAATCTTAGCACCTGAGCGATTGGTGTTCTGTGTTCTGTTCAGGAAGTTGTCTTCCGGGCCAATGTATTCAAGAGTAACCCCTGACTCTCTCTTCTGTCAGGTTCAGTGTATCTGGTTTTATGTTGAGGTCTTTGGGCCACTTAGACTTGAGTTTTGTGCAGGGTGACAGGTATGAATCTATTTGCAGTCTTCTACGTGCTGACACCCAGTTAGACCTGCACCATTTGTTGAAACTTTTTTCTTTTTTCCATTGCATAATTCTGACTTCTTTATTAAAAAAAAAAAAAAAATCAGGTGTCCATAGGTGTGTGGATTGACATGTGGGTCTTCAATTCAATTCCATTGATCAACCTGTCTGCTTTTATGCCAATACCATGCAGTCTTTACCACTGTTGCTCTGCAGTACAACTTGAAGTCGGGGATGGTGATACCTTTGGAAGTTCTTGTATTGTACAGGATTATTTTAGTTATCCTGGTTTTTTTTCCATGTGTAGTTGAGCATTGTTCTTTGAAGGTCTGTAAAGTGTTGTGTTGACATTTTGGTGGGGGTCGTGTTCAGTCTGTAGATTGCGTTTGATAAGATGGCCATTTTTACTATGCTAATCCTACCAGTCCATGAGCATGGGAGATCTTTCGGTCTTCTGATATCTTCTGCAATTTCTTTCTCCAAAGGCTTTTAGTTTTTGTCATACAGGTCTTTCACTTACTTGGTTAGAGTTGCACCAAGAGATTTTATATTTTTTGGTTATTGTGAAGGGTAGTGTTTCCCTTCTTCTCTTTCTCAGCCCATTTGTCATTTGTATAGAGAAGGGCACTGATTTTTTTTTTTTTTTTTTTGAGTAAATGTTGTATTCAGCCACTTTGCTGAAGGAGTTCCTTGGTAAACGTTTTTTGGTCCCTTATGTCAATTTCTTCCCCAAACCAACCCACAAGCTGCTCTCTTCTCTATCCAGGAGACCTGGTTGCATTTCGCCTCACTATATGCCAACTGGGCAGCCCACATACGTTGTAAACCCCTTTTCTCCCACCCAGGGTCCCCTCATTTTGAGACCCAGGCTGATAGAACAGCCTTTTTCTGAAGCCTTCCCTGCCAAGGGAACCCAAGGCAGGCCACGTCTCAGCTTTGACATGACACAAGTTATTCCCACCCACATTGCCTTAATCCCAGCGAGTCATGTAACCAAGCCTGGCTCACTTGGGCAAAAAGACCAAAAAAGAAAGGACTGTGGAGATCCAGGCCAGCAGTTACACTGGGATTTCAGCTTTGGGAACTGATAATAAAGATGATCCAAACTCAAGAAGACAAAATAAGAATTGTTACCACTCTCTCTAGAGAAGCTACATAGGGACCAGCCATATTCAGCCATTTCTGAGTCCTTGCAGAAGTTCAGAGGAGAGGAGGGATTTTTTTCCCTTCCCTGCAGTACATCCAGAAACACATTCAGCAGCACACCTGACACAGGTAGCTTCAGAGAAGAAACTGCTCTTCATCCAATATCTCCTGCTCACCATCCTTCTAAGAGCTCAGAGCCCTTCCTTTTACCTTCTTGGCCAATTTGTCTCTAATCAAGAGAAATCTGGGAGCTACAAACCAGTAGCCCTGTCCTAAGGCGGGGCAACAGGGCTAAGGGCAGCCAGCGGTCAGCAGGAACCTTCTAGAAAAATGATTCAGTCAAGGTGGAGAGGCAGAAGAATTACTACAAGCTTGTAGTCAGCCTGGGTAGAGAAGGACCTGCAAAGGCTGCATAGCAAACGAACCATCAAATAAACAAAGTAAAACAAAATATTTCAGTCTCCTCAGATCTGCTGCTTTCAGGATATTGTCTTCCATTTCCCAAGGCTCACGGCTAATGGGGAGAGAGGGTCTTTGAAGAGACCAAAGCAGGCTAACAGGAGAGGGGAGCAAAGGTGGACGGTTTTAGTGACTCCTGATTTCCAGCTTTCTAGATAGAAGAGGTGACTTGGAAAGTCAATTCAGGGAGTTCTTTTGGTGATAAACAAATAAAATAAATGGCCACAAATTCAGCAACATTCATGGATTTTTCTACTATATACTGCTGTGTGCTGTTTAGATAAGTGTGAAAGACATAGCCACGTGGCTGAGCTTCCTATGGTCTAGTAGAGTGAAAACAGTTATTGCATGTGTGCACAAGTGTGTGTATGTGTGTGGCTGGAGGCTGGAGAGCAACATCAGGTGTCATTTCCCATTTTACTCTGCCTAGTTGAAACAAATAGCTCTTCCTACTGTACCTGGAGCTCCCCTATTTGGTTAAACTGACTGGTCAGCAAGCCACAGGGACTCTCTTGACTCTGTGTCTCTAGAGATTGGAGGAAAGGCTCATCACCATGCCCAGCCTTTTTATGTGAGTGGTAGGGACTGAAC
Organism: Uromys caudimaculatus; assembly: GCA_028551405.1. NCBI lineage: Eukaryota > Metazoa > Chordata > Mammalia > Rodentia > Muridae > Uromys > Uromys caudimaculatus. The sequence goes on from CM052702.1 coordinate 130,297,732, forward strand.
TCAGCACCAAGATGGACAAAGTTTTACTGACTGAGCTATCTCCTCAGCCCCTGAGCTTGGGTAAGTACCCATCCAGCCTGGGACAGGTTGGGAGTTGCTATAGAGCTAATTTCAGTTAGAAGGTAGAAAAAAATGTGATCTGGGGTTAAAATCTAGCTAGCTGGTAGTGATCGAGGGGTTGGAGGTGGAGAGATGATGGGAAGAGTCAAACATGGAGCAGTGGGGAAAGGGTACACTGGGGTTTGATGGATGGCTATGTGTGAGTGGGGTGAGAGATAAGGGGATGGTCGGATGGATGGGTGGATGGATGGATGGGTGGATAAGTGGATGAATTGAAAGTTAAGTAGATAGACAATGGATGAATTAGTGATTAAGTCAGCTGAATGAATAGATACTTTGGTAAGAGGACAGATAGGTGGATGGATGAATGGGTAGATGGATAGAAGGAAGGAAGGATGGATTGATTGATGAATGGATAGGTTGATGAATGTATGGATAGATGGCTGGCTGGGTGGGTGGGTGTCTGGGGTAGAAGGGCTCATGATCCCTGGGAGAAAAGAAACGAAGAGACAGAAGCAAGTGAGAAGGACATTGTCAGCATGGTATTTGATGAAGACAAGTGGTGGTAGGCGCAGAAGGATCAACGATGCTCTACTGCCTGGGCAAATCTCCAGGTACACCTTCACGTCATTAAACTTCATGCATAACTGAGGAAGGAAGACCTGGCTCCTGAGAAAGCAAACAATTTTCTCCACAGGAGACACAAGAAGGCTCCTGTTTCTGAGATGCCAAGTTTGTAGTCTGCTAACACATGATTGGACCATCTAGCTCCAAAGCCATATTCTATGGCTTTCCAATCCTGTAGGCTTGTCATGTACAGAGCCTGACATCGCCTAAACCCAAGGGTTTGCTCCTGCAGTGGTGTGCTGAGGGAGCCAGCTCTCGCCAGCCTGAAGCATTATGCGTTCAGGACACTGGGAGTCAGTCCCTTGGTGGAATGATTATTATAAATTAAACTATAGAAACTTGCAACTTAATCATATTAAGGACAAAGTTAATAAGTGCCCAAATATATCCTCTACCAATTATTGTACATTGTTTTACCATCATCTTGGCTCACAAGTAATTTATGTCCATTTCATTTGTGTGGAGAGAAATACTGTGCTTCCTAAATCCATGTACAATATGGTCACATTGGTACTTTGTAATTACACCATAAGAATATTTACCTCATCCAGCTGGACATCATAGGAAGCGTCTGTAATTCCAGCACCTAGTTGGTAGAGGCAAGAGGATCAGGAGTTCAAGGTCAACCTTGACTTTGTGGGTTTGAGGCCAGCTGGGCTAGAAGAGACCCTGTTTCAAAACAAAACAAAAAGCATCAAGTGTAATGCCATAGTCCATATGGCACTTAGGATGCTGAGACAGTAGAATTGCCCCATTTGAGGCTAATAGAAGCATGAAGTAAGTTCTGTGGTAGTCTAGGATAGACAACAAACCCTCCAATTGCTTTGAGGCTTCTAGGGTATGGGACATATGAAAGGAGAATATGGCGAGACAAAACCGATAGTCATGGTCAGGAAGCTCAGTGGGTGGATAGAGGCATGGGTGAATTAGCATGTGGGTGAGTATGTAAGTGGGTAGACAGATAGATGAATGGCTAGATGTGTAGGCAGATGGGTAGATGGGATGGGTAGATGGGTAGGCGGGTGGATAGATGGATAGATGGAAGAGCGAGTGGGTGGGTAGATGAATGGATGGCTAGGTAGATAAATGAATGGCTAGGTAGATGAGTGAATGGCTGGGTAGATGAATGGATGGCTGGGTAGATGAATGAATGGCTGGGTAGATGAATGGATGGCTGGGTAGATGAATGGATGGCTGGGGTAGATGAATGGATGGCTGGGTAGATGAATGGAGGTTGGGTAGATGAAAGGATGGCTGGGTAGATGAATGGATGGCTGGGTAGATGAATGGATGGCTGGGTAGAAGAATGGATGGCTGGGTAGATGAATGGATGGCTGGGTAGATGAATGGATGGCTGGGTAGATGAATGGATGGCTGGGTAGATGAATGGATGGCTGGGTAGATGAATGGATGAGGCTGGAGGTAGATGAATGGATGAGACTGGAGGTAGATGGCTCGCTGGGATGCACAGGGTGGTGGTTGAGTAGATACATGGTGGATGAAAGAATGAATGGGTGGGTTAATGGATGGGCTGGATAGGTGGGAGGTAGACAGATGTGAATGGACTATAGCATTCTAATTTCCTAACTTGAACTCTCTCCTGTCCTCACTTATACTCAGGTAGCTATGGTTTCAACCTCTCCTTAGTTAACATTTTGTGGGGCGGGCATTGTACTCAGCTTGGTCGCAGGAGGTGTTTGTTTCTCCGTCTCCTCCTAAGGAGTGACAGACTTGTTAGGTAGGAGGTTAGCTCTGAGAGGGACTGACCAACAGACTCCCTACAACAGGACATGAGAAACAACAGGTAGGCCTGCTTAAGGCCCTGGAATAGGGTACAGAGATGATGCTGTGGTTCCACTAGGGGTCAAGAAGAAGAACAAGTGTGTAGTGCTCTCTCCAAAGGAGGAAGAAACAATAAATGGTAGTGGTCTCTAGCTGGGTCAGCTCAAACTTCATCCCCAGGGATGCCTGTAAAGGGAGCAGTCACCCTCTCCTCCGGTGCATATTCTTACACCCTACATTGCTAGTTACAACAGACTGAATTCTGGGTAATAAGTGCTTCTAAAGAAAGCATGCTTTGTTTCTGAAAGTGCTCACTCTGGGGGAGGGAGGTATAGGGGAGGGAGTCACAGGGAAAGGGAAGCCATAATCCCCTTGTTTCCAAGATCAGTGCGGCTGCTATCCGGCCAGGCATGGCTCTTTTTGAAAGAGTGTACCCTTGCTGTCCCTGCCCACTTCCACTAAACTCTTGACAGCTTACTCTAATGTTGTTTCCAGATGGTCCCTCTCTTTCAGGGCTGCTGCTGGCATGGAGACCAGAGGAGAGAGTGGGCTTCCCCGTGGCATTGTCAGTGTGCTGTGGAAGGACAAGCTGTGTGCCACTTCAAAAGCCTGTTGGGTGACTCTGTATCCATTGTCTTCCCTCATTAACTCCCAGATCATGGAAACACTAGGATGTCCTAGCAAAGGTCACCTCTGCAAGGGAAGCCAGAATCTGGGTGCTCAGAGCAGACTGTGGAATAGCTCTTTGGGTCATGATGAGCCAGAAGTACAATCTTATGATGCTCATCCACCAGGCCCCGCTGCAGTGTGCTGCATGGCTTCTCTGTTTACTCTGAGGTGGACACAGGCACGTGTATGCCTGGTGTTCTCCGCTGAAGTGAGAATGATTTGGCTATATGTTCCACCTCCTCCACATGAAATAGCGTCTTGATGACGTTGACCCACAGTGTCCTGTGGGTGGAATTCTGCCGGTTGAGCACCAAGCCCTCTTCTCACCACCAGTGGGGGTGGTAGCTCCGGAGACACCATGGAAGAGCACTTCCTATGCCCTCGGGTGGGTGTTCCTCTCCTGGCTTCCTAGCTGGTGCTGTGGAGGCAGCTGACCCGAGTGTGGGTGGTTTAATGGTCTCAGAGGAAGGAGGAAACAGAGAAGCCTCTATCACAGGGCTTCCTCAACACGGCAGCAAAACTGCTGGGGACATAGTCAATGTCTGGGACACTGTCTGGATGTGAGAGGCCAGTAGCTGGCTCCTTCTTCTTCAACAGTGACACTGTCTCTTCTCATTATACTTGTTTCTCCAGACTTTTATCTCCAGCCTTCTGCAAACTAGTCTGTACCTTTCTAGAACATTCTTTTTCAGCTGAAGTTGACTGGAGTTGGCTTCTACTGTTTTCAGTCAGGATTCCTAAGATGCAGTCCCTACTCTGTGTGGCAGTGGACCGTGCTACCAGACAGAAATGGTAAGGTTATTTCAAGGTCAGAACTCCCCCCACACACACACCCCACCCTCGATAAATCTCATAGTCGAGAACGGCTGGAGTTCAAACTAGCTCCCAACCAGGTTCCAGCCCTAGAGCATGTGCCCATGATACCCCACTAAGAAAACCATGACAACCAGTCACATAGCATAAAAACCTAGGGTTCTCCATGCTAATGAGGTATCTAGATAAGCCCCAAGTGTTTAGCCAATGAGCTTCCCTTCATGGGCATTCTTTCCTGCAATAGGTATTTAATCTCTGGTTCACCCTGAGTAAGATGCATGCATTTTCATCCACCGTGAATAAAACTAAGTTTGGACAAGCAAGGACTGTCTCCTTCATCATGGTTCCCAGCAGCACCTGGGCACACAGGAGTTTGAGAACCACACCCTCTGGCCCAGCCCCCACTGTTTTCACCCATGTAGGCAGCATTTGACACCCCCAGCATCGAGGCAGAAACACAGAAGGACACTACTCTGTCTCTGAATCTTGACACCCAGCCCAAAGTGGGTGAGAACAAAGGAACTCATCGCAAACATCACCTGCCACTCAGACAGACATCAGGGCCTACAAAACTCCATTCTCCAAGTAGTGCTTCCTGCTGGTTTCAACAACTCACCAGCCAACAAGATTTCGCAAAATATTTTTCTTGTTTCAAAAGCAACAGTTGTTCACTGCAGCAAGTGAGAGGATGCAGAAAAAAGGAAACTGTGAAAATTGTAATTATTCCTTGTCTAATTATTCCTAGTCAGTGTTTTATTGCTGTGAAGAGACACAATGACCATGGCAACTCTCATGATTAGAACCAGGGCTTGCTTACAGGTTCAGAGGTTTAGCCCGTTATCACCATGGTGGGCAGTAGCATGGCTGCATGCAGGCAGACATGGTGGAGTGAGGAGCTGAGAGCTCTGGATCTGGATCGGCCAGCAGCAGGGAAAGCTAGAGACACTGGACCTGGCTTCAGCATTTCAAACCCCAAAGCCCACCCTCAGTGATACACTTCCTCCAAAAAGGCCACACCTACTCCATCAAGGCCACACCCCCTAATCCCTGTCAAGTAGTGCCACCCCCTAATGACCAAGCATTCAAATCTATGAGCCTCTGGGACCCATTCCTGTTCAGACTACTATATTCCACTCCCTGGTCCCCATAGACTTGTAGCCATATCAGAATTCGAAAATGCATTTATTCCAACTTCAAAAGTCCCCATAGTCTACCACAGTCTCAACACTGTTTAAAAGTCGAAGTTCAAAGTCTCTCCAAAGATTCATGGAAACTTCTTAACCATAATACCCTGAAAAATCAAAATAAAAAAAGCAGATCACATGCTTCCAATAAGACCACACCCCCTAATCCCTGTCAAGTAGTGCCACTCCCTAATGACCAAGCATTCAAATTTGTGAGCTTACGGGGCTGCTCCTGTTCACACCTCCACGCTTCTAATTGTATTACACCAGGAACCCCACTGCACAACCAGAGCCCACCTGCCATATTTTCCACAGATTGCCTATTTAATGCAAAATTTTTAAATATAAAAAATTGTAAAGATTGTACAGCTTTACAATCCTGTGTGTACAGGAGGTCGTGTTTGCATGTGTGATGTATTTGTGTGGGAAGGCATGTTTGTGGTGTGCAGGTGTGCAGGGTATGTGTGTCCATGGGTTCTGCAAGTGTTTGGGGCAGGTCAGTGGACAACTTGGAATATCACCTCTTGTTACTATTGTGTCGTTCATTTGTTCTGAGGGAGGGTCCCATTGGTCCGGGACCCACCAACTAGGCCAGCAAGCTTGAGAGCTCCGTCTGTTCCCAGCACTGAGATTACACATCGCCGTGGGAATGTAACTGGTACTGCCCCGTAAGGAAACGCACAGGTAGCTTCCAACAGTTTAAACGTAAAGTTATTGTGTGACTCTGTCAGGATTTCCTCTGCTAAACACATACTCAAATGAAAGCTTGCATTACAGAGAACCCTGTGCAGCGATGTTTATGGCAGGACTGTTCACGTTAACAAAAGATAAAGGGAAAAATAACTCCGTTCTAGTGTCTCTCATTTGATAAGCTGAATAATAAACTGGATAAACAGAATGTGGTCTATCCATCCAATGAAATATTGTGTGGCCTATTGACTCACGATACAACATCAGTGAACCTTCAAAGCACGCTAAGTGAAAGGAGTAAATAGTAATAAAGGACCACGTGTTGTCTGAATCCACAGGTGAGCCAGCAGACACAAGATTGGTGGTTGCCTAGGACTTAATAAATCAGGGAAATGGTTTAGGGGAAAGGAGAGACAAAAGATTATGGTTAATAGTTGCACCTTTCTGTGAATACACAACAGACTGTTGAAATGTGTATTTTAGATGTATGAACTCTATGGTATATGAATTAGATGTCGCTGAGCTTTCTGTTTTAAAAGAAATCGTAGGCCTGGGGGCTGGTGTGATGTGAACACTGTGCGAGCATGGGGACCCGAATTTGAATCCCCAGCACCCAGGTGCAGTGACACCCAATGATGTGGGGACAAGGGGCAGAGACAAGATGACCCCTGGCACTTGATGGATGACCAGTCTATCTAAAATAGTGAACTCCAGGTTCAGGGAGAGGCTCTGTCTCAAAAAAAAAAAAAAAAAAAAAAAAAAAAAAAATATATATATATATATATATATATATATATATCAAGAATAAATGAGAAAGACACCTGACATTGACCTCTGATTTGAGCACATGCATACACACACACACACACACACACACACACACACACTGAACATGTATAATACAGTCTTATGTGAATATGCATATATAACACACATACACTCTTACATGACCATATATGTATAGCAAGCACACACTCGTGTGTGAGAAAACTATACACTATTATACCATAGTTTTGCTCATCACTGGAGATATAATTAAGACTGGCTCATTCTCTGCCTAGTGCAGGTATGTGTATATACTGAGCATGCATGTGTGTGTGTGTTGTCAGAGTGTGTGTGTGTGTGTGTGTGTGTACGCAACTAAAATTCTTTATTAAAGTCCCCAAGGTTGGAAGTTTAGATTGCTTCCTAAATGTCCTGATTCTGAATGACACTGGCACATATTCCTAGGCTGCTGTCACCTTTCTCTTTCATTCTTTCTTTAAGAGATCCCAAGTGACATTATTCAAATATGAACTTTCTGATGTTTGCTGTAGTTTTGGGTCCTTACTGTCTCCCCCAAAGCCCATGTGCTGAAGCCTTGGCCTGCAGCCTGGCGTGAAGGAGGCCATGGAAGTTTTCTGAGATCTAAGTAGAGTTGGGTGGCTGGGGATGTGTGCCTGGCCCTAACTCTTCTGCCTCCTGCTGCTGTGAGATGAGAGGCTGTGCTTCCCCATGGGCTGGGCTTCTCTGTTGTGCCTCGTCACAGAACCTACAGCATCGGATCAAGCACCAGCCCCTAAATAAACCTTTCTTCTTTTTAAGTTGGTTCCATCAAATGTTTGCCATAGCTATGGAAAGCTGACAGACAGAATGTCCAAATGTCTTCCTATGTCTTTCTGTGAATTCGTACGTTCAACACAACGAATGAGAACAATATTATCTATCCTATCCTGAGTCTGTCTTCTTAGCTTCCTGGGCAATTCATTCAAGGAAAGATCCCAAGACATGATTTCTTCCAGCATTTCCAAAACGGAAGAAGCATTGAATTGAGAAGTGTAAGAATTCCCTCCCCTCGGACCCCATCTGTCCCTAGGCCTTGAACCCCACACAGGGCTTTAAGTGAAGATGATAAGGCCCAAACCTGAATGAGTGGCCTTTGAAATGGAGACCAAAGGGCACTGTTTTTGCAAGGAAGGGTTGAAAGCTCAATTAGCATGCTCAGAGATTAGGAGGAGGGTGGAGTTCCATGAGATAGAATCACAGGGGCACAGGCACCTCAAGGCCCCACTGTTTACTGAGGCAGTGTCCCCAGAGCTTGCCAATTAAGCTAGTCTAGCTGGCTGGCTTGATCCAGGGATCCTCTGTCCCTGCCTCTCGAGCAGTGGAATTATGGGTAAGCCACTATATAGACCCATTTCCAAGCTCCGGTCCTCATATTTGTGTGACAGCACTTCATCCGCCGAGCGTCCTCAGCATCTGGCTTTATTTTCTTGTCTTTTTTTTTAGATGGAGTCTCTCCGTGTAGTTTAGACTGGCTTCACACTCACAGCAGTGAGAAAAACACAAAACAGACCCAAGCAGAACTCGACTTCCCCTCTCCCTCCCTCCCAGACTCAGGCGCCAGCCTGACTGAAGTCCCTCTAGGCCTTGAGTTTTGGGCCATTTTCAATTGCAATCAATCAGTTACTAATGAGTTCTCTCATTTTCCCTCATGTGAAGAAAACCAGCGTTAAAGTCACAGTCTAGAATCTGGCCACTCGGGAACTCCACCCTCCACCTCTTTGTGTGGCTTCACCTAACCAAGCTGTTTTCCTCATCTGAGGCAGACATCTGAGAAAGCCCCGCCCTCTAGTGTGGTCTAGGGATGCACAGGCGCTGTAGTTAATCACTGCCCATTCACAACTGTGGCACCGCACAGCATCCCCCGCAGTCTGCCTAGTCACTCGTGGTTGCCATACACTTTCATGTGGGTCCTCTTGGAGCCGGAAAGCGCCGTGTTTAGCTGCTCTTATTTTCCTGCCCCTCCCACTGGAGATGAAAGCTCTGCAGTCAGCTGCGAATATGACCTCTCGTTTTGTCACAGGTTCAAGTTCACTTAGGCTCCCTGCCGCTCTGCATGTTCCCATGGTTCACCTTTGCGCTGTGTCTGTGACAATCTATACAATTTCACCTTGGTGGGTCTAAATCAGTAGCAGATTCTTTGATGCTGCCCTCGCCCCCAGGAAGTGGGGTTTAAGCTGCCGCTCTTTGAACCTGGGCAGGTTTGAGACACTGTATCAACCAGCAGACCATATAGGCAAAGTGACACTACGGAACTTGTAAGGCCACCCTGAATTTTTTATAGGGGTTCTTGAGATTGAACTGAGGACCCCAGCACTTTCGAGGAAGGGGTTTGACTGGCTGAGCCATCATCTCCACCCCCCCCCCCAACTGAGCCTTAACTCTTTTTTTTTTTCTAATGTAGCAGCTCCTTTTTGCTCATTTAGATTCTACTTTTTTAGTGACATTTCTCACTTTTGTTTTCTTGGATGAATAAACGGCTTTTACGTTAAAGTCCATGTTTGAAAATCCTAACATTGTGATAACTCACGGATATCTTTTTCTTGTAATTTTCAGTCATTTTGATCCTTTTCCTGACATATGTGGCAATTTGCTAAATGCTAGACGTTGTAATTCTAAGAAATCATCCAGGTTCTAGCTGGAACTGTTGAAACATTTGCCCAACCCTTTAGCCAGGCATGGTACTGCAAACATAGAACCCCAGCAACGCCGAGGCAGGGCCAGCAGATTCTTGGGGCAGCCTGGTCAGCTAGCCTAGCTTCCTGGGTGAGTGTGAGGCCCGCAAAGGGCCCATCATCTCCCTAAGTGAAAGGTGCTTGATGAACAGCTCTCAGGTTGTCAGGTTGCTCTTCCAGAGATCCTGAGTTCAATTCCCAGCAACCACATGGTGGCTCACAACCATCTAGAATGAGATCTGGTGCCCTCTTCTGGCCTGCAGGCACACACACAGGCATAAAGCAGTATGCTGTATACATAATAAATAAATAAATATTTTTAAAAATCACTGTATGTGTGTGGATAGTACCCACAGAGACCAGAGGGGACGTCAGATCCTTGGAGCTGGAATTATAGGCCTTTGTGAGCCTCTCAGTATAGGTGCTGGGATCTCAACTCCGTTTTCAGCGTAAGAAACTGAGGCACAAGGTGTTTAGGTTATTTCAACCCTTCTCTGATCCTCGCCAACAACCGAGAAGCAGCCTGCATTTCTGAGGTTGGAAACCGATGCATAATTCATAAGACAGGAAGGCTCTCAGCTCAACTCAACCTTGGCTCAATCGTCTCCACAGCCCTACTGAGATGAAGAAAAATATTTTCCTTGTGCAGTAAGTGTGGTTCAGAGAGAAGATGCATTTGGTAAGATGCTGTTTAAACGCATATATTTCCCTGCCCAGCACCGCAGTTAGAGAGGAAGGTGATACCTAACAGAGGAGAGATTCTTTAATCTCTCCTCGAGCTGACTTCCTAAATCTAAAACACACACACCGCTTGCCTCTAACATACTCCGGAAGATTGGTGGATGCTGCCACACGCTCACCTCTTCTTAAGTGTCTGTCCTTTACAGAGGCATCTGTTATTGACTGTAATGGCCTGAGTCGGAACAAGCAAGCATTTTGATATTCACGTAGACATAATTGTCACTTCCACAGGTGTCTCGGCACAATGTACGATTGCCTAATGAACCCTTAAAATAAAATGCTGCCAATGAGGACCAAGTTTGCCTCCACTATCAAGAAAATGAACCCCATCAGGCTGGCAAATGGGAGCAGCAGCCTCCTCAATATTTTTTAATGGGATGGCTTTCTTACTGCAGCTTCTGCGGGGAATAATATATCGAGAAACGACGTTTCTCTTTTGTGATTACATTACCATATGGAGCAATTTTTCGTGACAGGGAGGTCATTCCACGGGATGAGATCTTCCACGGCAAGATGGAAGCCCGGTTCTGTGACAGCCAAGGACAGATTGACTTATTAAAATCATTACATTACAGATTTTTTTTATTAGTCTGCTCGCATTTGCTCTCCGGAAAGATCAAAAGCACAGGCGCGTCTGAAGAGCCCATCAGGAAAACAGCGAAGGTAGAATTAGACAGACTGGTCATTATCACAAACCTGGAAATCATCTGGAAAGCTGGATCCGAGAGGGTGGCTGTAAGGAGTCTCCTGAGCACAGAATTTAGAGAGCAGACTGGATAGAAGGGTGAGCATCAGGGTGGGGGAACCAGCCTTGTAGGATAAATAGCCGAAGGTTTGGGAAAAATCACCCGGGCATCGGAACTTAAGGCAAGCTTTGATGCTTTGAACAAAGTTGTCCTGGACTGCAAAAAAAAAAAGAGTGGGGAGGGGAGCTGGCTCAGCACCAAAGGAAGCTTCCCAAGAACCCCCTTTAATTTCCTCAAAACCCCTATTCCAGGGTTGGGTTCGATATGTGTATACTGATGCTTACCTGCTTCAATGCGTTCACTGCTGCATTCATTCATTCTTCATTCATTCATTCATTCATTCATTCATTCATTCATTCAGCAAACCTTTGCTGACTCTGTCCATATGCAAGGACCAGCGTGATTTATGTTCTCAAGAAGTCCCGGGTCTGGTAGGAGAGAAGGGTGAGTCTGATACTGAGAGAAATACCATAGAGGGGAAGGTAATGTTTATTCTATCCACCAATGCTTAATGAGGATCTACTGTCCCAAGCTCTGTACACAGCACTGAGATAGGAGAGGCCTGTAGGGTATCTGGAGTTTTAGGAGGGCAGATGCAGGGTGAACAAGGTGGAAACTGTGGTTCAGCTTGCAAAGTCAACCAGCAAGAGATTCCCTCATCGTCCTGATCTGCACACATGGCTCTGATTCCAGAAGGGAGACTGGACCCCGGAAGTATCATCCCCCAGCCAATGAAATCTCCAGCTCCTTCATGACTCAGAGATGCTTTGAGCACAGATGCTTGTCATAGGCTGGTGTGGATGTTGATATAGCAATGATGGGTTCGAAACAGGGGTCTTGACACACCATATATACGATCAGAAGTCACCCGGTGCCTCTGCCTGCTTTCACCAAATGGCGGGAAGTGACCAGACATGAACAACACACACAAGGAGTACTGGAGAGACGCCTCAACTGGGAAAGTGCCTGCCGTGTGAGTGTGAGGACCTGAGTTTGGACCCCCATCATCCATGTTAGAGAAAGAAAGAAAGAGGGAAAGTGAAAGAGACAAAGAAAGAAAGAAAGGAAGAAATGAAGAAAGAAAGAAAGAAAGAAAGAAAGAAAGAAAGAAAGAAAGAAAGAAAGAGAAAGAAAACATTTGTTCATGCCTGCAATTCCAGAACTGGGAGGGCAGACAAGATAGGCAGGAGGTTCCATCTTACTAGCCAGCAAGTCTGGCCCCTTGTCACGTAATACCAGGTTCAGTGAGAGAATAAGGTGGTGGGCCAAAAGGTGGCTCAATGAGTTAAGGGGCTTGGTGCCAAGCTTGAAGACCAGAGTTCAATCCCTGGAACCCACATGGTAAAAGGAGAGTACTGTACCCCTCAAGTTGTCCTCTGACCTCCACATATGGAGAGAGAGAGAGAGAGAGAGAGAGAGAGAGAGAGAGAGAGAGAAGACAGGAATGGGCAGCTGACCTAGCCACTGCCCTGAAGCAGACTGCCACCTGCTCTACGTTGCAGTTCCCTCTTGCAAACTTCTAGCGACTGAGTGCCTGCCTTTCTCATCCCTGTGAAGCCCAAAGCTAGCACAGTGCCTGGAACACAGAAAGTGGTCAATAAATAGACATTAACTGTTGACAGAAATGTAAATTAGTGTAGCTGTGGTGAGAGTCGGTTTAGAGATTCCTCTAAAAGGTGAAAGAAAAAGACCTGCCAGGTTGGGGAATGTAACTCAGTTGACAGCGTGTTGGTTGAACACGCAAGGCCAAGGAGCCCCGGGATCAACTCCTAGCACTGCAGCAGCCTGTGCAAGCCTTTCAACCTACTGAGTGGGAGGAGGAACTGAGAGGTTTAAAAGCTCACGCCCCGGTGGATGGTCTCACGCCCGTGCACATACCCATGGACTCAGAGGACTGTATAGGAAAAGCATATGAGAATGTGAAGTTGGGAGCTGGGTGTAGGATTGTGGACCACGGATAGCTGGAGAGGGGAGATAGGAGGTGGATATGATATTTCATTGTGTGCATAGATGAAATTCTCAAACAATATTTTTAAATAGCTCAGCATCATCCTTACCTACATGTCAAGTCACAGACCGGCCAGGAGCACATCTACAAACAAAGAGCTACCTAGGTCCCGGCAATCCTTCTGTCTATGCGTCCAAATGGAATGAAGCCTGTGTGTTGAAGAATCCCCATGTGTCCCTCCAGCCCTGTTCAGGACAGCCAAGATTCAGAACCAGCCTAAGGGTGTGGTCCTGGATGCATCGGTGAAAAGAGGTTGTGTGTGCACACAATGGAAATCCCCTCAGCCATTCAAAGGAATGAAACCCAGTCATCTGCAACAGTGAGGCCCAGCCTGGAGGACACTGCCCTAAGTGACATAAGCCAGGTGTGGACCTCATGACCTCATGACACATGCGGAATCTAAAAGAAACATTCTAAGTCATAGAAATCAAGAACAGAGGAGAGGCAGTGCCTGTGGGATCAAAAGACAGCATGAGGACCCAAGGGGCTGTCGTGGCGCAAGAAATTCCAGTGAGAGGGGAGGAGCCTTTGAGGAAGACAGCACAGTGTGATGTCTACCATTAACAGTTAACAACACTGTGTATGTGTGTCAAAACTGCTATGAGGGAGGATTTGAAATCTTCACACCACAAAAAAGAAAAAAAACATAATTATGGAAGGTGATATTTTAATTAGCCTAATTTAATTATTCTATAACGCATGTGTACCAAAACACAACAGATACAAATATCAGTAACCAATAAAGGCTAAAATGTAAGTACTTAAGTAATGTGTAATGAATGACCAGATGGCACTGTTGGGGTAAGGAAAATGCCCAGAGACAGCTGACACATGCTCTGGTGCAATTGTTCTCAAACTGTGGGTCGTGACCCTTTCGTAGGGTCACCTAAAACCATTCTCCATACCAAATACTTACATTATGGTTCATAATGGCAGCAAAATTACATTTATGAATTGGCAATAAAAATAATTTTTATGGTTGGGGTCACCACACTATGAGAAACTGGATATTAAAGGACTGTACATTAGGAAGATTGAGAACCACTTCTCTACAGCCACTGGCAACAGTGAGGACAGGAAGGCATGGAGAAAGTCAACATGCTGGTCTGGGATTGCCCCAACCCTAAAGTTATTTTTATTACTACTTTGTAACTTAATTCAGCTACTGTTACGAATCCTGATGTAAATATCTGTGTTTTCTGAAAGGGGTTGAGACTACAGGTTGAGAATCGCTGGTGTAGATGATCTAGTGTGCCATCTTCATCTCAGATCCTCAATAACAGCAACTAAGACCCCTTTTCCAAATACAAACACAGCCTCGGGCTCTGTGATACAGTCTGAACTTTATGAGGTGGGCTCGGGGGCCTGGTAAGATGGCTCATCATTTAAGAGCACTCATTGGTCTTACAGAAGACTTGGGTTTAATCTCCACTCCCCAAATTGGGCAGCTCACAACTGCCAGTATCTCCAGCCCCAGCAGGGGTGTGAAGTGCAGACCTGAGGCCAACATCTTCCTGGGGCATCTGCACTCACATACATCTGCCTACACACAGACACACAATGAAAATGAAATCCTTTAATAAAGAGAGGTAAGCATGAGGCAACCCCTGGCAAGTGGCATCTATGAGTTTACTCTATGAATTATAAACAGTTCCCTATACTGATATGTTTGGCTTTCTGAACCTAGACTGTTGGTCTAAGCAATGTGGTTTATTTTAAACGCCTGCCTTTCTCCTAGGTCTAGAGTGCATGGTAAGCAGAGGCTGCCTACAGAATCAGACCTCATAAAACCCTGACCCAGGGTCTCTGGATCAGTTATTCTTCTGTGTCTTCCGTAAAATAGCATGACCAAAACAACTCATAGAAACAAGCATTTCACTGAGCTCACGGCTTTAGAGGAGTTGAGTCCATGATGGCAGAGGGAAGGCATGGTGCCAAGAACAGCTAACAGCTCATATCTCAAGCAACAAGTAGGAAGCACAGGGCACACTGGGGATGGTGTGAGTCTTTTAAAACCTCTAAGCCTGATATCTTTGACATAGTTTCCTCAACAAGGCCACACCTCCTAATCTCCACCCCCTAAGTTGCCACCAACTAGGGAGTAAGTCTACAAACGCCTGAGAATTATGGGAGACATGTTTTTCAAGCCACCACAGTCTCCAAATGAGTGTCCTAGATAGAAACATCTCACATATGTGCCCACAGCTCAATGCTAGGGTGACTGGGTGAAGTCTGTGAGACAACCCCCCCCCCCCGGGGGGAAGGGTTTTGACCCCAGCCTTTGCCCCTTACCTCTTATCCTTCTCCGATTTTATACCTGATGTTCGTCCTGGAATGAGTCCTATACACCAGACCAATACCTGGCCCACAGTAGACGATACTAACCGCTTAAATGACGATTCTTAGGCCCACGTTCTAAACACTGGCTCCGCACTGGAATTCGACCTTGGAGACATAGAATAGTAGGAAGGTATACTTAGCCAAACTCCTAGTTTGGGGCTAGGGTTGTGGACCAGCAGCCACTGTTTTCAGTGTTATGAAAAAAACACCTGGCAAGAAACAGCTTATGGAAGGGAGAGTTTATTTGGGGTTAGAGTTCGAGGGTGTGGTAGAGCATAGTGGGCATGGTGACAGGTAGCTCCATGGTGGCAAGAGTCTGCAGCCAGGGTTCCTTGCCTTCCCTTGTCTTGGTAGAAAAGGAAGCAGAGAGCAGACACGATGGGAAGCCAGACTCTACAACCGTAAGGCCCACCCCCAGCGCTCCACTTCCTCCAATCAGAATTCACTTCCTAAAAGTTCTACAACCGTCCAAACCAGTGCCGTCAGCTATGGACCGAGTGTTCAAACACAGACTGATGGGGGACAGTTCACCCTCAAACCACAACAGGCTATAACTCTGCTAGAGTGTTCACCCAGAATGTGCAAAGCCCTGGGTGGGTGGGGGGTGTGTGCGTGCGCGCGCACGCACGCGCGTGCGCGTGTTTTTCTAAGTAGTTTGAAAGTCATAGCTGGAGCCTAGAGAAGGAAAGTGACTTTTCTACAGACACACAGTGAGCCAGTGAAAGAGCTGAGAGCATTATCATTTGCCAAGGGCACTATGTATTCTACTTGGAGGCTGTAAGAGACTCAAAGGCCTGAGGTCGGCTCTCTGCACTCACTGGCTAGTTAGTGAAGAGTCCAGACCCAGCAGGAGGGTCAAGAACCTCTGGCCACTGTAGAGGGCATGAGTTACTCATGCTTACTGATAAGAACCAGGAAAAATCAAGAATGTTAAACTCTCAGAGTTGTCTCTTCAACAAAAGACATTTATAACCTGTTTTCTTCCTAGAAGTATGGGACTGGGTGTAGCTCTAGTCTGGTAACCTGTGTTATCTATAGGGCCAGGTCACACCTGACTCTCCCATACTCTTACATTTGTCCCAGACTCTTCCTCCCTAGTCTTTTATCTTGAGCACTGTTTCTCAGTCAATAGAAGCCATCCTTACAGGAGATGTCACATATACTTTACTAATGGAGCAGAGGTGGTTTTTAGCTTGGTGACCTCCAAGCTGTCTGTGGAGGACTGAGACCACACCAGATCTTCCCCTCATCTCTTAAGATAACACAGATTGCCCATCTACAGAACCCTTCTTTATGGAAGAGGTCATGTGTACTTTGAAAAGAGTTTCACTGTAGCCATGCCTTAAGATGTATTGTGCACGTGGGACTGAGACCATTGTTACCAGGAAACTTCTTTCCAAACTTGTGCTGGACTTAAATATGCCTAAAATAATCTGCCTGGGTCAGAACCTAGAATTCGGAACTGACACCGGGTACTGAGCTGTGTTGAACTGGGTTTCCTTCTTGCTTCCACAGATGGTTACTCTGCAGGTCATCTTGATTGCAGGCTCCTCACCCCGCAGGCCATCGTGGCATAAGTACTGAAGCAGAGAACCACCCCAGCTGCTGGGCTGCTGGCCACTGGCAGACGGCTGATCTCCTTCTAACCCCAGATTTGGACTTTGGAGATGCCCTCATCTCTTGTTATTTTCCAGATAGGATGCTAGGAATTAGTAATTTGTCATACAACTCTTCAGGGGGCATCTTAAGTCCCACCAATTACTGGAATCTCCTTCATTTGAAAACAGGGTCTTGGGCTGGAGAGATGGCTCAGCCGGTAAAAATAAATAAATAAATAAATAAATAAATAAATAAATAAATAAATAAATAAATAAGGCTCACAACTAAAAACAGGGTCTCACTCTATTGCCCATACTGGCCTTGAACTCCTAGACACGAACAATATTTCTATTCAGTCTCTTGAATAGCTGAGACTATAGGTGTTTGCCACCATGTCCAGCTTACTAGAATGTTCTATTTCCCTTTCGTACCTGTTTTGGCTGTTCTGAAGTAGCGCAGGATAAGTGTCTCCAATGACATGGTTTTGGAAGTCAAGAATTATGAAATTCTCCCAGGTAAGACAAAACTAAAAACTCACAAAACGTCCAGTGGACCTGGGTCCTTAAGTGGAAGAACACAGTATGACTTGGTGTGGAAACTGAGGCACGTCACAAGTAGCCGACAGGTTGCCTCCGGCCCGTGTTGAACTGCCTCTGAAATGTGGTGGGGCTACTGTATCAGAAGCCCCAAGTATGGATCCGGGTTGCTTACCCTTTGAGCTGTAACTATAGGCTCTGTGTACAGGCCGGTTCTAATTACACTCTCAGCCCTGTGATAAGCGGAAGCTCACACGATACAACAGAGGAAGAATAGCTGACTTCAAAATGGCATGCGGTTCCAGTATTTATAGTCTCATATTCATCCCCTTCCTCTCTCCTCACATGAGCCAGACTAGCCTCCAACTCATGACGTAAGCAAGGATAACCTTGAGTGAACTGTTGATTCTCCGGCCTCCATCTCCCACGTGCTAGGAATACAAGTGTGCACCACCATACACGCCTGGTTATGCAGTGTAGAGATGGAACCCAGGGCTCCACGTAGGGCCAGCAAGCACTCTACCACATGACCTCCATCCCTATCCTTTCTTCTCGTTAGCAATCAAGCCATTGTATCTCTGTGTGGCCACAGAGCATGCCCGAACTAGCCTGGCAGAAGGACAGTAGAGATGTGCCGAAGTTCTGAGCCGTCCTCTAGCCTGATGGCCCCACGTCAGATACCAGTAGACAATACCTCAACATGAGAGGATCAATGCGGAGCAGAAGGTCCTCCCTGCTGGGCCCATCAAAGTCACTCTCCAAGGGGAGCTGATCAAATGTGTACTGAGCCTGTGCCATGCCTGTAAAGGCACAGTGGCTTACCATGACAGATAACTGCTGCATAAAATATGTCACTCTTCTCTGCTAATAGGATCTAAGTCACAATTCGAATCAGCTGCTGCTATTTCCAGTTGTCATTGCCATGTGAGTGAGAAATGCGTTATGCCTGCAAGTCTTCTCTTCGTGACTATCTTGGTTGCCTTAGACAGAATTGACAACCCCGGGAGACCTGGGGATGACATATTGTAGGTAAAGATTAGACGCAGCAGGTGTGGCGGTGGTGAGAGTGAGGCGGAGCCCTGTGCCTTCTGTCCCTCCCTCCGGGAAAGCTATTGTTGGACTCCAGGTGCAGCAAGAAACCCTATATCAATTGATCAATCAATCAACCAATCAATCAATCAAGTAAATAGGTGGAGGGAGACTGAGGAAAACATCTGACATTAACCTCTAGTTTCCCTATGGAGTTCACACACTTTTGGGCACATACACACGTCAACAGTCGACACAGAACCGCCTTAAAGAGTCAAATCATTCATGTCCTGCCTTTAAGCAGCATCACACCCGCTCCATCACAGACAGAGCCTAGCAGATTCCTCTACACATTCGGAGTCCCCTGCCTTGTTATTCTTGACTTAAGGCCCGGGAGTCACACTCTATGAGCCCAGTAGTATGGTCACAGGCATTCCATCGCCTTCCCCCCACCCCCCATGGAGCAAAAATAACAACCGCATGTGTTTCTGGCACATTCATTGGACCCATGAGGTGAGGACACACTCAGTACAGTGCCCATTTCTAGCCACCCCAAGCAACAGTGGTTTCCATCCCCCCTGTCAGCGCTCCTCACTAATATTTAAAGCCTGCATCATTCCCTGACAGGCTTCGCTTGCTGCCACCGCAGAGAGATCGGAAGCAGATGGCATTCGGTATATTCCTTCTGCTTAAGACTAAAAATACAATTATTTGGCCTTTCAGCCTCCTTTTTTTTTTTTTTTTTCTTTCTCTAGATAAAGTATTCTAGGAGTCTGGGGTGAGAGAGAGGAGCACACAGGAGCGTGAATTCACTCAGTACACTAG
The DNA here is from genome assembly GCA_028551405.1 of Uromys caudimaculatus. NCBI lineage: Eukaryota > Metazoa > Chordata > Mammalia > Rodentia > Muridae > Uromys > Uromys caudimaculatus. Next base: position 130,316,878 of record CM052702.1, read on the forward strand.
AAAAGAACACAAGTTTCTACGAAGTCGGCTTCCATCAGGGCTGTAGGTCGTTACCTACTCACTCTCCTGCCGTGTGTCTTCAGGCAAGCTACTTAACCACTCTCAGCCATGCTTTCTACTTCTACAAGACTAGCTGCTTTCCTCATAGGCTTCTTTGAAAAAGTAATTGGGATTCGCTATAATTGGTCTCCATATTTGAATCCAAGAGACAGTCTAGAGTTCCAGAATTACATGAGCCCCATCTAAAGGCAGTCATCTTGTGGCATCATAGCTTTGGGCATCTATCCCAGTCTCCCTCTCTCCCCCAGGTAAAAGCTGACACCCAGTGGGACTCAGTGGGCGGGATCTGAGCCAAGGTCTGAAGGACCTACGGAATTAAGTTCCGAGAAGGCTGGAGACCATGGTGTACAGTTCCCAAGAAAGGAGCAGGTTCAGCACATTCACTGCTGGACAGGAGGACAGTGGGACGGACAGATGGATTGGGGATGGGCAGAGAGATGGAGAATGCGGTAGCCCCAGGACAGGACAGGGTAAGATCTGGTCAGGTTGCTGAGGAAGATGGAGACGCTAGGGGGCGACTAAGCTGAGGAAAGACAAGAGCGGAAGTGCTGAGAAGGCGTATGGGGTCAAAGGTGAACAAACAGAAGAACAGTGAACCCGAGAGCCCTGTACAGGTCCGAGCAGAAGGTGAGCAACAGCCGTTCCTATCCAACCTGTCAGTGCCCCTTGCTAATATGCAAAGCCTTGGGAAAGGTGGCCGCAATCAGGTACTGAGAAAGGGCTGAGTGTTGTCTGTCGTTTGAAAGAAGAGCCAGAGGGCTCTTATCATAGGATATGGCGTGGGACAAGAGACGAGGACTCTAGGAGGCCACCAAGGATAGTGGCCTGAGTGTCAGTACTAACGCCTGAGGGCTCTGCCATTCGACTGAAACATCCCGACTCTCTACCTGCCTCTCTTCCTCTCCAGGTCCCTGCTCCGGTGACAACATCTGTAAACAGCTGTTTCCCAATGCTTCCTGAGGCCCTTGAATTTGTTTTCTCCGTCCCGAATTTCCCAATTTGTCGAAGCTAGTATTTATACACTTAGTTGTTGTCTGTCTCCCCATGGGAATTTGAGGAGCACCATTACAAACCGCAACTATGTGGCCAGAACAGCTCTGGAGGCTGCAAGTTTGAGAGGTGGGTGTCAGGTTTTGTCACTTCTGAGGGCAGTAAGGGAGAACCTTTCCAAGGGCACCTGGGTCCACTGGCAATGGCTGACACCAAGCACCTATAGAATTATCATTGGATCTCTGCTTTCAACTTTACATGCCTTCCCCCTGGGTGCTTGTGTGTACCTAAATGCCCTCTTTCCCGTTTTAAAGCATTTATTGTGGGCAAGTGGACCATGCCACCAGACAGAAGATCTGGTAAGGTTGAAGCAGGTTCAAAACCCCAGGAACTCTCATAGTTGAGAACAGCAGGTGTTAGAACCAGCTCCCAGCCAGGGGTCTACCTGTCCTGGAACACGAAACCACCACGACACCCCACTGAGAGGGCCATGACAACCAGTCAAGTAGGGACAGCATCTGAAGTCCTTACCCAGGCAAATAAAGTGTCCCTAAGATCTTAGACTGAGCCTATGGGAAGTCTTCGAAACATTTATGAGGTTCTTATCCACATGGGATAAAGTGCATGAGTTATTTCGCCAAGAATCTCCTGAGGGTGGTTGCTTTATTAAACTGTAACACTTCAGGGAAGAGTTTCCTCTCCTGAAGCATTCATCGCTGGACCTCAGCTCCACCCAGCAGGCCGTCGCAGCTCATCACTATTGCTGCCTTTAGCACCATGGCTGTGACAACGATGGTAGCAGAAGAAATCCTGCTGCCTGCCCAGCCCTGACTTCCCTTCAAACAGCTGTAACAGAGTCCTATGGAACCCTTCAACCTGGCAAGGCTAGGGATCCTCAGTTTATGCCCTGTCTCCCCTGAGCACACAGCCTGATAATTTATCTTTGTGTGTGCATGTGCTCATGTATATTCTTACAATGTTCGTGTGTGTGCACATGAGCATTCATCTGTGTGTGCATGCATGTGTGTGTGTGTGTGTGTGTGTGTGTGTGTGTGTGTGTGTTTGTGTACAGCCTTTGGTAAAGTCATCATTTCCCACCTTGTTTGAGGCAGGGTCTCTTTGTTGCTTTTCTTAGACTAGTGGTCCAAAGCATCTGAGATTCCCTGCCTGTCATCCCCACCCAAGGGGCACTGGGATTATGGGCCTTACTCTACTTCCTTCAGCCTTCGAGTGAGGCTGGGGATTCGAACTCAGGTCCTCATGCTTGCACGGCAAGCACTTTTCCCACCGATCCATTTTCCCAGCCCTCCTCCTTCTTTACGGATGTTATTAATAGTCCAACAGGAAGCTATTAATAGCCTCATGTTAACTTAAATAATTGGATCTGCCCCGATCCTCTTTTGCAAATAAGCTTGCATTCTGAAGTCCTTGGGATTTGGGCTTTGGCACATGACTTTTCCAGGAGCACATGCCACATCTTCTATCTAGAGCAGTGGTTCTCAACCTGTGTGTTATAACCCTCTGGGAGTTGAAGCAGATATTTACATTACAATTCACAGCAGTAGTACCATTTCAGTTATCAATTAACAATGAAACAAACTTATGGTTGGGGGTCGCCACAGCTTGAGGAACGGTATTTGAGGGTCCCAGCATCAGGAAGGCTGAGAACCACTGATCTAGAACGTAACTTCGTGAGAACAGGAACACTGTTTCTGTTTGTGGCTGTGCTTCCTTCATTAAAAGAGTCTCTGGCATACAGCAAATGCCAGAATAATGTATTTGCTCAATAAATAACTGGGGAAAATTGGTAGAGGAGACCGTGTGGGGGAAAGCAAGTATCCTGTGGTTTGAGGTGCCAGCTAGACGCCCACATAATGGGCAGGGGCAACAGCTCCATTGGTAAAATGCTTGCCATGAAAGCATGAGGGTCTGAGTTTGAATCTCCAATGCTCACACAAACATCAGGCGTGGCAGTGTGCTCCTGTACCCCTAGCACTGGGGAAGTAGAGACCGAGGACCACTGGAACTCGACAGCCAACTAGTGTTGCTGAATTGGTGGGCTCAGTGAGGGTGGGGCTAACATCAGCCTCTGGGCTTCATATACACATGTGCACACGAAGACACATGCAACATACACCACACAAAGACTCAGGGGGCAGGAGTAGGGGGAAGGGGAGAGGAAGAGGGAGAGGGAGAGGGAGGGAGGGAGGGAGGGGGGGGAGAGAGAGAGAGAGAAGAGATCACATGGAGGCAGCTTAGCCCGGCTGCAGCAGTAGATTTGCAGGGCATTTGCAAGCACATGGCGTTTGAAACTGAGGCTGGAGGAAGTCAGCTAGGGAGAGAGAGACAAACAGTGGCCTGGCATCAACCAAGCAAGAAGAGAGGTCAAGGTCATCTCAAGGACAAGACAGTCATCCGTGTCACTGTCACTAAGGAGTCAAGCTAAAGGTTTTGACAAAATGAGCATCTCTGGTAGCCTTGCTATGGCCAGCCTGGCAGGCACGAAGATTCTAAACAGACACTTGTGTGCTTCCCTTTGGCTACCAGACCACTGAGACAACGCACCCAGTGAATGACGTTTCCCCAGAAATCTCATGCTGGCAGAAGGAAAAAGCTGAGAGGCTGTTGCCAGCCAGAGTGGGAACTTGTCTCCAGAAGAGAGATTTACAACTTGTCAGACCACCTCACAGAGAGCAGAGGCAGGCCCACACCCACAGGGACTGCTTAGCTATGCCTACCCTTCCAACCTAAACCTCATTCTAGGCCTCATAGCGTAGCTGCCACATTAAATCTCTCTCTCTCTCTCTCTCTCTCTCTCTCTCTCTCTCTCTCTCTCTCTCTCTCTCTCTCTCTCTCCTTTCATGATATGTGCTTGTAGAATTAGCCAACTGAGAATTGGCTCAGCCTGGCTTGATGTATCTTCCAGGGACCACTCTCTAACTCTAACAAGTGACTACCAGAAGGGACAAGCCCCAAGTGTGAGGAAGGAGCGGAAGAGAGAACGATGAGGAAACAGAGCCCGGTGGCACAGAAAAGCTTCGGGGTGAGGGGTCCCTAACAGTGGAAGATAGTAAAGTTAATAGGTGGGGACAGGGTTAAAGTTGGGGCAACAGACACCAAAAAAGGCAGAGTTGTTGCGCATGGGGGACCCCACAGTGCAATTCCAAAGACCTGAGCCCCCCTGGGGCTTCTTACAATCCAGCAAGCCTGCCCACCCCACACCGCTTTGAGGTCGGGAATGCCAGGGGTCACTTGCCAAAATGCAAATTGTCTCTCCTGATGGTCCTGTTTCCTTTCCTATAAACCTGGAAGGTATCCCAAGACCTGAGCAGTCATCCCTGGGGTCCCTAAAGGATGACAGCTTTAGCGGCCTTTGCTGAGCTGCCTTCAGGATGCAAGCTTCCCAGGGGCAGAAGCCACCACTTAGCTACTTAAACCCGGACTCTCAAACTAGCCATTTTCTCCCCAAGAAATCACAGCAAGAAATGACCACCTTGGAGATGATAGAGCTGGGGGGGGGGGGGGGCAAGGAAGACGCTCCAGGAGACCTACAGTTTGAGGAGGGGAGAGGAAGGGAGAGGAGAGGAGAGGAGAGGAGAGGAGAGGAGAGGAGAGGAGAGGAGAGGAGAGGAGAGGAGAGGAGAGGAGAGGAGAGGAACCCCTGGCCTCCTGGTTTCCATAGTTTCGATTCTGGCCTTTGGGGACCAGTGATGCTCAGAGCTCTAAGAAGGATGGACAGGCTCCTCCATTTTCCCACTCCTCGGAAGCTCCAGGAAGCAAGTGCTACGATACAATGTCACAAGCCTATCAGGAGAAAAGCAGCTGCTACCAGGCAGGTGTGGAGAGCACCACATCTGGGCTTAGTGTATAGACTCCTGACTGACAAAGCCCCCTCTCTGGTCTTAGAAAAACTGGACCTGAGATCTGAATCCACACCCCATTCCCTGGCCAGTTGGGGAAGCAGACCATCACAGATGCCACCCCTAGCCTCAAAAAGAATTTAGCCACTCTGGGCTCTACAGAATAACCAGTCAGGAAATAGGTCAGAATCCTGGTTCAGTTTTCCAGGTGGGGAGAGGGAGGCTCAGAAGTGAACTTGACTGTGAAACTGTGATGCTCCAGGCCACAGTGTCTCCATGGCTACATTGCTTAATGCTAGTGGTTCCCAAGGGCTGTTCCCTTCATCATCCCAAGGTACCACAGGTTGGAGGAAGATCTTCCGAAGCCCCTCTGGAGCTCCTCAGCATAGACTTTCTAATTCTGAAGGACTGCTGGGAGACTGGTCCTGGGAGCACGGCAGGTGCCATCTTTATCAGATCAACTGTGCCCACTTTCAAGAGTCTATCACCACTAGGCTTGCTGATGACTGACAGCCCCTCATAAAAGGAGTGGGCGGGGAAAGTCATTGGACCCTCCCCTGAGTTTCCTCCTACCATCCATTTGTATACATTTCTACCCTCACAGGGAAGGGAGTGGGGAGGGGTCCGGCTGGAAGGGCTAGGGTATAGAGACTAGGAAAAGCTGACAGTTGGGAGCTCCATCTTCCAGCCTTGGGAGAGCTTCCATCCACAGTAGCCACGAGCTTCCACTGACGCTACTTCATGGTCACTGACCCTCCTGCCTGTAACCCTTCATCCACGCTCTATAGATGACCCTAATGAACTCATTGATTCAGGATGAACGTTGGCACAGCAACACTATGGTTCGTTCTTGGGATCTTATGAGATGGGGGTAGGCGTTGCTTACATCTCCCCAGGAGAAAATTAGACTCATTCCCTGCAGGATGGCGAGAATGGGCATCTGGATGAGTAGCCACAGAAAGACATCTAAATACACGCCATAGAATGCGGTGGTTTAAACTCAGTTTTGAAAGCAAAGCATTATGGTATATGTCAGTAGTGTCAACTTCTCAGGAGAATTAGGCATGAAGATCTTCCTTGAGTCCAGGAGTATGACACCAGACTGGATATGGAGAGCCTGTCTCTTTGCAATTAAAAGGGAAGATTATAAAGAATAAGGAGGTGGGCCATAAATTCCCAGACCAGTGCTGACCATTCAAACGACAGTGTAAGCTACATCTGTGGCTTTATATTTTCTTGTATTTCTTAAGATGCAGAAAGGTGCAATTAACTTTAATAGCCGTTATTGATGCTATATAACTGAAATTAATCATGTTAACACATTACTAATGTAAAACAGCATTAGTGTCATACTTTTATATTTACTTTTTCCTTCTAATTCTTTAAAAACCCAGCATGTGGCTTTTACACCCATAGCAAGCACATCAGACGAGCCACATGCTTGTCGAATGGCCACATGTGGAGACGGGCTGCTGTGGGGGACATCTGAGGCGGCAGTGGCTCATCCTGGCTGCAGATTCTGGCTTCATGGCTTGCCACACTGGCTTCTATAACCCTGGTTTCCTCCTCAGTGGTTCATACACTTAGGCCAGGTCAGTGAGCTTGGCTTCCCATCCCGGTCAGTCCTGCAACGCTCCCCCCTGCAGAGCAGGCATGAAAAGTTACTGTGATGGAAGATAGAACCAGGCCATGGGAAGCCCAGGGAAGGAGCTGTGAGATCCGGCCCAGCCCCTCACATTCCTGTCTCCTTTTTTCGTTCCTGTTACCTGGTCCCCAAGCATCCTCCTACTCAGGGCAACTCGGGTACCATTAGAGAAAAGGAGCAAGGGGAGAGACGGAGTCTCTGAAGCAAGAGAAGGTGAGAGACAGAAGTGGGAGAAGAGAAGAGAGGAACCAGAGAGGAAAGGGGCCAGACCAGAGCAGAAAGGATAAGAGGGGGGAAGAGAAGTGGGGTACAGGGAAGGCTGGCTCGGGGAATTAAGCACAGCTAAGGGCCCTAGTAACACCAGCAAGACAGCACAGATGTGGCTGCTCAGGCGTTCCTTCTCCTGTCCTCTACCTCCCCCTCCTGGACTCCAGGCTCAATAACCACGTTAGTCAGAAAAGACACAGCTTTGTAGGTTGGAAAGCCTCAGGAATAAAGAACGCTGTGTGGTTCCTAACACCCCCAGTCAATGCAGAGTGGACACAGAGAATTACAAAGACACGTGGAAATGATGTAATTCCAGTCCTAGAGCTCCAGACAATGCGGTGCTGGGCTTTGGCCTGTGGGTGGGGTAATAAAGACCTAGCTCCTGGTCTGGAGGTTACAGGGGGTGCATCCCATGTTGCTAGACCTCCAACAAGTCACTGAGCACCAACATTCTGCAGAGCACGGTCCCAGGAGGAAGATGCCTTCAGGGAGCACGGTCAGAGCAATGCCCAGGTACATCTACATGGTGCAAGATAGTGAGGGCCCCACTCTCAAGGCTTAAAATATATCACTGCATGAATTTCCAGCTTTTAAGGTTTCCACTCTGATGAGCTTTCCTTCCATCTTTTGACGGTCTTTGTTCTGCAGTCTTGGCATTTTAAGTATGTGCTGTAGAGTTCTTTTCTGTCTGTGTCTGTCTGGAGTCCTGATGGTTAATATGCTTTCCTGTCTGTTTCTTCCCTAGGCTTGAGAACTTTTCTACCATAATTCAATGAATGGGGTTTCTATGCATTCAGTTTTCATCTCAACTCCTTCTACTGGCTTCTTGGGTTGTGTGATGAGTGTATGTGACCCTCTGACTTCAGTCTCCTGAGTAACACAGTAACGCACTTGCACACAATTGCATCTGGCCTAACCAAAATATATTTTCATTTATTTGGTTCTAGGTTATTAATTATATAATAGATAGTAGTTTGTGGGTGATATAGTTTTGCCTTGGGGATCATGCAATCTGAGCAAATGCTCTACCATTGAGTCACATGCTATTCCACTATGAAGTCACACCCTCAGCCCTTCTGTAATAACTTAAAATTAATTTAAAGGTTATGGAAGAGGAACAGTCCTCACCACTATCGTTTGAACACATGTCAAATTGTACCAAGCTCCGTGGTCAATTAGCTCAGTCAACTTTCACGTTTAGGAAATGAATATTCTTACCCCACTTTACTGATGAGAAAGAGATGACCCCAAGACGTTAATCAATCAGTTCAAGGCTGCACAGGCGACATGTGGCAGGACCTGGATTAGAACCCAGGTGTCTGATTCCAAAGCCCATGGTGATATGTACTGTCTTGTCTGCCGTTGCACGCACACTCAGAGAATCAGAGCAGGAACCTTTAAGTCCAGAAGTGGTGGAGGGGAGGGGAGAGAAGAGAAAATGAAGGGGACACGAGATGCTTCATGCAGGAAAATCTCCAAAGCATGGGTAGAATTTTAAGAGAGATGAGAGGAGATAAGCAGCTGGTATTTACTTAGAAAATGCTATAATTGCTGACATAATAGACTCAGCCGTCAGGAGCCAGAGGCACTGCCGTCAACACAGCATCCAGCACAAAAGGACTGGTGCACTGAAGATGCGCCTGGCCCGGCTGGGAGGAGATGTGATCCGCTTGGACACATCATTTGTACAAGGAATGACCAAGAACACGGGCAGCAACGTCCCTGAGGAATTCCTTCCTCAAAAACAGTTCTCCGGTGCCTGCTACCCCACCCAAACCAAGCAGCATGCTCTAGAGAAAGGAGATAGAAAATAAAAACTCACGCTCCTCCTTGACCCCCTTCCTCCCTCCCTCACCTCAGCTTCCAAACCGTTTTTAAAGCAGGCTATTCTCTTGAGAATAGCCCGAATCTATTTCAGACAGTTGACAGGTTCCTCCTAGATCTGGGGATCCCTGTCTGTCTGACCCACCAATCCCCACCTCTAATGACCATCTCTCTATTTGTTTTTAAAAAAAATCTCTCCCTCTCTCTCTCTCTCTCTCTCTCTCTCTCTCTCTCTCTCTCTCTGTGTGTGTGTGTGTGTGTGTGTGTGTTGCACACATGTGGGGGCCAAAGGATAACTGTGGGAGTCAGTTCTCCCCTTCTACCATGGGAGTCCAGGGATTAAACCCTGATCACTGGGCTTGGCAATGAGAAGTTTTACACACTGAGCCACCTTGCTGGCCCTAAAGACCTTTGAGAATTGTTTTCTTCATTTTGTTGAGCCAGAGGTCTCACGACGTAGCCAAGGCGAACCTCAAACTCATGTTATGTACGGGCTAGGATTGTAGGCGTGCACTACCAGGTCTGGCATTTAAGGAATCTTCAAAACAGCTGTGCAGACCCTGTCAGGCCCCTGCTTCCTTTAACCCGGTGGTTCTCAACCTTCCTAACACCGAGACCCTTTAATACACTTCCTCCTGTTACGGTGACCACCACATTTAGTTGCTCCTTCATAACTACAATTCTGCTACTGTTACGAATCGTAATATAAATATCTGATATGCAGGATATCTGATATGGGACTCCCAAAGGGGTCATGACCCACAGATTGAGAACTGCTGCTTTAATAGCTTGTACTAGCGAGGAACATGTCTCCACAGGAGAAGATGTTTCTGTACAAACTGGAGACCCAGGTTGAAGCCTCTGGACACACATGGTGGGAGAAAACGAACTTTCAAAAGTTATTGCCTGACCTCTGCGTGCACGCTATTTCATGTATGCACGCACACATACACACACATGTACACAAGCGCTAAACAAATAAATGTAATTTAAAATTCCTTCAGACATCTTGCTGACATTGGGCTTACACTTTACCCCCCCTGTACATTGTGATGTAGAAGTCTCTGCAAATGAACTCGGGTTTGTCTGCTTTACTGTAACTGCGACAAGCCCACAACAGTCTACCTACACATTCTCTCTCCCTCCCCCACTTCACATTCACTTAATTCCCCCCCGAAACCTCCATTCACCTCTTCATCCAGTGAGAACTGCACCCCGTCCCTGCACCTCAGGTTTCTCATCTAGACAGTGGGTGCTGGAAAAGCAAACAGAATCAGTGCAGACAGGAGCAGGCATAGATGCTGAGTGCAAGAGGACCCTAAGTGGCCTCATAGCTCTTCTCTGGGCTTCCTCCCCAATGCTGTTCAAGTTGGTTAGCATTCTAAGAAAGTGGCTTGCTCACACTCGGTGTCACAGTCAGTCCCGTTAAGGCAAGTCTCTGAGGCCCCCAGAATGGCTGTTTCCTCTGATTCTTGCCCTCATTGTGTGTTTCTCCTGCACACGCTCCTATAATTCCACCTACCTCCTCCTCTTCACTGTCCCTCAAGTGACCCCAGGGCCTTTGCACTTGCTATTCCCATTATCCAGAATGCCCTTCCCCAGAATCCACATGGCCTCCTTCTCCGCAACTCTAAGGTCCTCTTCCAAGTGTGGGACAGAGAAACATATCTCCTTTGTGTTGATCACTCCAACATAGGAATTTTTATCACATGTTTGGACCAAGTTATCATCAGAACTGTTGAGAAGAGACAGGACAGGGAGCCCTAACTTACACCATTGAAGATATAAACTGAAGTTTTCTATGTTTTGTAAGGCCTGGGGGGAGCTAGAACAAAGGCCTCTCACACTTGGCCAACACCTGCAAGTCCATGTGTGGAGATACACCCTTCCGAGTGTACTCAAGGGCTCAGAAAGACCCAGGGCAGCCCTGAGAGAAGTCCAGCTGGCTGGAGAAACAGTTTGGACTGCTTGCTATTGGTCAGTGAGCCATCCACACTACTGTGCTATGAACACAAGAGGGCAGTGTAGCTTCACGGAACGTTTTGAAGAAACTGGTTAAGTTTGTTTCTGATAGCTGGGAAGATGCACCTCAGAAGAGCCTCAGGGCTGATTCCAGTGTTGCCAGGATATAGCTACAGACACAAGCTCAAACACACACACACACACACACACACACACACACACACACACACACACACACACACACACTACACGGACACATAACATGCAGGGCTTACATCAGGTGACCTGGACTAACACCCAGTTACATACCCACCTATGTAACTCTGAGCAAAGCTCTCTGCCTCAGTTTCCCCCTCTGCTCTCCTTGAAGAGAGTTGATGAGAACTACCTAACTTCAGTCTAGGGTGCAGAGCAGAGGAAAAGTGTTTACCACACATACGAAGCCTGGGTTAATACCTCAGAATCCTGCCTACCCGCAGGCAGTTCAAAGTAACGCTGAAGCATTCACAGTGAGGTGTAAATGAGAAATGTCCCTTATAGGCTCATGTGTACGAACACTTAGTCCCCAGGTAACGGTGCTGTAATGGAAGGCTCTAGAACCTTAATGAAGTGTATCACTAAGGCCTTGAAGTTACAGCCTGGGCCCACTTCCTGCCTGTCCTCTGCTTCCTGACTATAGGTGTGAGGTGACCAGTTACCTCACATTCCTGCTACCATGCCTTTCCACCATGAGGGATTACATCCCCTCTAGACGTAGCCAAAAGAGGCCTTTCCCTGTTTAAACTGATTTTTGTCAGGTATTTGATCCCAGTTTTTTTTTTTTTTTTTTTAAACTAATGCACGCAGTGTGTCATCAAGGGATGGCGTCCTGGTGGTTTCATTCATCTTCATTTATTTTTATTTTGTTTGACATGTCTGGGTGCTTTGCCTGCGTGTATGGCTGTGCACCACATGCGTGCAGTGCTCAGAAACCCAGAGGAGGGCGTCAGATCTGGAGTTACAGATGGTTGTAGGCTGTCATATGGTTGCTGGGAATTGAAGGTCCTCTGGAAGAGCAGCTAGCGCTAACCACTGAGCCATCTCTCCAGCGCCATAGGAGACAGGTTAACAATTAAGATTAACCATTACGTAGAGGAAATCGAGCAGGGTGTTGGCAGCTCGGGAAGAGTGTACATCGGCCCCTGTGCTCCATGGTGTCTAAGTCTAATAAAAGGCTGACTTGATGAGGCGATGCCCTCAGGGGAGCTGGAGGAATTGAATGTGATCATTCATGCAGGCATTACAGAACCTACCAGAACTAAGGGAGTTAAGGGTTGATGAGCTCAGAAGGGTTCAGGAAGTGGTGCTGTCTAAAAGGACAGCATGTGCAAAGGCCCTGAGGTTGCAAAGGTGCAGCCATGTTTAGTGCCACCAGTGGGACTAACTTGGTTGATTCTAACATGCCTGTCCTGTAAGGATTCACTGTAGTGTAACACTGTCTAGGCTGTGCTGGAAACTGAGGATAAACACACTTTGTTGGTTGCCATGCTGCAGTCTGCCTCTCACAGAAAGTGGCCCCATAGTGCTGTTCTTAATGTATTCGGGATGCTGTAGCAAAACTGCCACAGACCGGGTAGACTAGGGTAAAGATGGCCACGAGGGTGGGGTCACTAAGCCCCAGCTCAGGGGTGAGTTAAATGTGGAGAGAGGCTGTGGAGGATGAGCGGGTTGCATATTGAGACCCTCCAGAGGACTCAGCTGCCCTTGCTTGTGCTGAGCAGGAGACAGCTTCTCCAAGAGATGCCTCTAGAAACAGCCACAGATCCCACAGTGGCAGCCCCACAGCCAGGAGATAAACTACTGGCAAATACTTTGTGTCAGTCAGTTATCCACTGCTGTAACAAATACCTGAGATAAGTCAACTTAAGAAGAAGAAAGGTTTATTTTTGAGTCACGCATGGGCTTCAGTCTGTGACCAACCAGCCAGGTTGCCTTGGGCCTGTGGCATCATGGCAGGAGCACATGGAGAGGGCTGGTTCACGTCAAGGAAGAGATCAGAATCTCACAAGTCCACTGTAGGCCACTCCTCTCAGTGCCTAGGCCTCATGCTAGACCCTGACTCTTCAAGGTTCTATCTTCTCTCAGTGCCATCAGGGATTGAAACTAAATCCAATGCTCTGGGGCCATATTGGGTCCCATCCACAGTGCCAAGCCCACCGTTAGCTATGCATCCAAATTGTCCTCTGCCATTCCTGACTGTGATAAGAGGCAGGAAGGGAAGGAGGGAGAGGGGAGGGAGGGAGGGAAGGAGGGAACAAGAGATAGATTGAGGGATTTCAGGCAGAGGAGGGGTAGTCTCACAGTTAAGACAAGCAAGGCCTGTACCTCACACAGAAGCTCCAAGGAGTGAGCTGACTCCTGGGGAAAGGAAGGCGCAAAAGCAAACAGTGATGAGCTGGAAAGAGGCATGGTGCCCCCTGCAGGCTCCTGTGGCATACTGATACACACAGGTAGGTAGGTAGGTAGATAGATAGATAGATAGATAGATAGATAGATAGATAGATGCATATGAAATAAATAAATAGATGTAAATTCTCAAGAGAAAGCCAACTTCTATTATCTAGCAAAGAAGACAGCCAGCATTTCACAGACAGAAAACCCAGGAAGGAGATAAATGTTTAAACAGAGTGGAAATGAGCTGTGTACGCAAAATATGAGCCCAGGGAGCTCTCAAATGTACTGCAAGGGTCCTAGAGATATAAAACCTAAGAGGAGAGAGATGGAAGAAAGAAGGTACTAGAGAAAAGTCAAAAGAGAACCGAGAGAAACCCCACAAGTTCCGACGGCTGACGCATCCTGTACAATGACACCCGTGTAGTTTTACATGCTTCGTGTGTTCATACGTGTGTGGAGGCATATGCTTGTATGCTCATGCGCTTGTGCATTGAGGCCAAAGGTCAACCTTGGCTGTCATTCCCAGACACTATCCACGGTGAGAGTTTTAAGCCAGGGTCTCTCACTGAACCTGGCGTTTGCCAAGCCGCCTGGACCTGGGAATCCACCTGTCTCTGCATCTCCAGCTCTGGGGTTACAGCTCACCATGCCTGGGTTTTTTGCATCACTTCTGAGTGGAACTCAAGCCTTCACGCTGGCACAAGGAGCATTTTATCAGCCGAGCCATCTCCCGAGTCCCAGTTTTACATTTGCCTGACAGCTGCTTACAGGATAAAGAGACAGTAAGGGTTTGTTTCAATAATGGATTTTAATAAGACTTGTACCAAATATTTCCATTTCAACACATAATCAAATCAAAACACTGAGATGTCTTCTATTTCTTTGGTGTCTTAGAAACATGGGGTACAGCTAGGATTGGTGGCACAGGCCTGTGAAACCAGGTACTCAGGAGGTCTGTAAATCCAAAGCTTTTGCCTGATACACAGGAAGTTCAAGGCTGCTCTGGGCAATTTAGTGAGACCCTGATGGAGGTGAAAGATAAAACATGGACTGGAATGTGGCTAACTGGCAGTGTTCACTTAACACAGCTGAAGCTCTAGGCTCCAATGTAGGAGAAATACAAGCTGGCCCAGGACACAGTTCTTCAGTAAACTCCTGAAAGCAAGGCTGGAGAGATGGCTCAGCAGTTAATAGCACTCGCTCTCGCAGAGGACCCAGTTCCCAACACCCACAAAAGGTGGCTCACAACCACCTGCAGCTCCAGGTCCAGGGACTCTGGTGCCCCCTTCTGGTCACAACAGGCACTGCACTCACATACACATACTTTAAAAGACAATAAACCTTTTTTAAAAAACAAGTTAATTTATGAAAATAGACACACTTTTCCAAACACAATAGCTCATTTTCAAGGCAGAATTAAAGCTTTAGAAACTTCCAGAGAAGAAGAAGGATTCCCAGCATGGAAGCAAGAGTCATACTGAGATCAGACTTACTGGTACAGGACTGAGTCACTCTGCCATCTTGTCAGTTTGAGGTAAACATTGAATTTGGACATGAGCTCACTCAGCTCTTCCTGGGGTCCTTTCAAAATCTGCACAAGAGCCTTCTCCATCATTGGCTTTGGCCTGTAGCCACACTTGGCTCATGGGATTTTTTTTTTTAAAAATGTGTTTATTTATTTTATATATGTGAGTACACTATAGCTATCTTCAGACAACCAGAAGAGAGCATTGGATCTCATTTCAGATGGCTGTGAGCCACTATGTGGTTGCTGGACATTGAACTCAGGACCTCTGGAGGAGCAGTCAGTGTTCTTAAATGCTGAGTCATCTCTCTAGCCTGGCTCATGGGGTTTTAGGCACCCAACTGGGCTAAATATCAGCTCCAGCTTTGAGAAGTGAAGATGCCTTCAGCTTCTAGCAGGTGTCTCCAGTCTGAAGCCCATGCAGGCTGCTTGTGTCTGACTGCATAAGGCTGGCTGCAAGGTCAATAACTTACTTAAAACATGACAAATTAGGGGGAGGGGAAGGATAGCTCAGTCACTAGAGTCCACACAAACGTGAGGACTTCAGTTTGAAACCAAGTAAAAAGCTGGTCATGGTAGCACACACCTGTAACCCCAGCACTGGGGAGGCGAAGGCAACCAGCCTAACTTGCCTGGTGAATTCCAACCAATCAGAGAGCCTGTTTCAGAAAACAAGGCGAGGAGCTCCTGAGAAACAACTGCTGAACTTGATCTCTGACTTCCACATGCACATGCACACAAATGCACACATACATACATACATACATACATACATACATACATACATACATACGTACATATGTACATATGTGCACTGACACAGGCGCATGCACACAGACAAATGCATGTATGCATGTACACACACATACAGACACAAACAGATGCACACACAGACATGCGCACGTGCATCCGACCTGCACCCACACACACATATACATACATACATACATACATACATACATACATACACACACAAACACAATCACATATACACATCATGAGAAACACTGAAGAGTTTGTGACTATGGGTGTGGTTGTTTTATTTTGTTTTTTTTTTTTGTAGCTCAATCACATGGTTTTGAGTGTGACTTTGTGGACGACAACATGGCACTGTAATGTCAAAAGGTCGGAGATATTGCAGTCTCCCTGGCCCCTAGAAGTGGTCGTGACCTCCACACCCAGCACATGTGGGGTGAGAAGAGAGGTGACCTCTTCCCAAGAGAAATAGTGGTGGGCTGGAGTCTCAGGAGCCAACTGCCTGTGGTATTCTGGAAGCTTCTCTCTGTTCTCCCACCAGCAGCAGCAACCTGTTCGGTGGTCCCACCTGAATCCCCTCAGGCACATGCAGCTCGCTACTCCCGAGGCAGCCTCATGTATCCATCGCTGTGCAACTGTGGCCATCAAACGCCTTTCCACTGAGCTCAAACTGGGTCTCTGGGTCTCAGGATCAAAGAAAGGCATGATCAGGATGAAAACTCGTAGCTAACGTCAGTTCTGTGCCCTCATTTCAGAAACGAGGCAGTGGGGCTCCAAAGGAAAAGCGGGCTCCACAGCTTACACACACACAGCCGTAACAGCATACACATCACGGGTACTCCAGCCCGGCAGCAGGCACGCACGCATGCACGCACGCACGCACGTACGCACGTACGCACGCACGCACATACGCACGCACGCACGTAATATAATATCATCAAGGTTGTCAATTTAAGAAGAACTGGAGGACGCGTGGGAGGGCCTGGAGGGAGGAAAAGGGGAAGTGAAATAATTATATTTTAATTTAAAATTTGTTCTTACGTTCTAAAATGTAGACTAATAAGGTAGCAAGTGAACAATTTTGCTGAGTTATATGATAAAACGCATGTAGCCAGCTATAATTTGTCTTAATTGGGGTAGGATACTGTCTCTGCATCATGGTTCAGAGCCAGCTTCATAAATAAAGCCTACCGGGCTGACATGCCCCATGAGGGCATCGAGAGGGCTTATTTCTCCCAGAAGACGTACTCTCAGCTGCCCTTCCCGCCTCCTTCAGTTGGCACGGCCAGCACTGGGGTATACGAAAAGAAAGAGAGGAGGGAAGATGGATGGGGAGGAAGGAGAAAGAGAGGAGAGAGGAGAGGACACACCCCTGCAGAAGCTTGAAACCCTTTCTCCCAAACGCCAAGAAACTGCTGGAAAACCCTGTCTTCGTCCAGCAGACCTCACAGCAGCAGCAGCAGCTCCTGCAGGCCTGCAGGAATCTGGGTTAAGACACTGCCATTGCTCACAGCAGCCGGGTCTGGCCTCGTTTGAGGTTCCCCTGGGAAACTGTTACCCAAACTACCCTACTGATAACAAGTAACACAGCTTAGAGAGAAGGGGAGGCAACGGGGGCAGGGTGTGGGCACGCCTTCCTTCCGGGGAACTCTGGGCCTCCATTTCCCACGGTGCACTCATTTTAGAGACTTTCTTCAGGGCAGAAACTGGAGGCAGAGGGGGTTGGGACCCGCCCAGATCCATACGGCTGCATTATCTCAAGGTATGAAGAGCCAGATCCACATCAACAAATTGAAACTCAACCCAGCTGTTCTTTATGGCTCAGCTGAGAGCAGACATCAGCGCAGGTGACACCGCGATGCCCGCATCAGAGGTAAAGCCACACACTTTAGCAGTGGGTAAAGTCCATCACTCAGCCACCAGAAGACCTCACGGTGGGCAGGACCCTAGGAGCTAACTCCAGACCACAGCTCCTTTGAGAGTGAAAGTCACATGGTTAATAATTGTTCTGGAGCCACAGACAGACCTTGGAGTGGTCCCAAACTCATAGGCAAATGTGCTCGCCCAACTACAAGTCAGGTGTGACTCTAACTGTGTTAAGTGTGTTGGCTCATCTAAACTCCATATGCTGCTGTGCCCATTTCACAGATGGGAAAGGCAAGGCAAGACCTAGAATTTGAACCCAGGCAGCCTACCTGCAGGTCCCATGATTGTCACAGTAGGCTATACTACCTGTCTGGGAGCTCCAAGTATACTCTCAGATAGGGTTGCCCCCAAAGCTGGGCTTTAGCTATTCACCATTCTCTGTCCTCTGCCAAGTCCTTGGCTCAAGGGATCGCCCCATGGCATTGTAACTGCTGCTGCCAATCACACACACACACACACACACACACACACACACACACACACACACACACACACACAATCTCACAGACTCCAGGCATTGTCACTTTCTGGAGCCCAGCAGCTCTCTGCTCCTCCTTCTCCTCCTGGGGTTTCCTGTAATGTCACCCATCACAGAGGGCCATTCTTTCCTTCAGACACCCCTGTAACCCATAACACTGACGCCATTCCCCACAGTCATCCCCCCAGGGGACTGAGGAGACAGTCCAGTGGAAAAAGTATTTCCCTGCAAAATGAGGAAAGAGCTCAATCCTGGACAACAGCATGAAAGCCAGACATGGTAGCCCGCACTTATAATCCCAATATCTGGGAGGGGGTGGGGTTGAGACAGGGGATCCTGGGGCTTACTGGCTAATCGGTCTAGCTAAATCCGTGGCCCCCAGGGCTCAGTGAGAGACCCTGTCTGGAGGAAAACCAAATCGGACAGCCTCTAAGGAGGAACACCAGATACTGTTCTCTGGTCTCTACATATATGAGCGTATGCACGCACGTGAGCACAAAAGAACTAAGCAAGCAGACTATGTCCATGAACCCCCTCGTCCATCGGCTGCTCGGTGGACTCAGCTAATAGGACATACACGGTGAGGTCAGAAGGTAAGGGCCAGGTGAGGTCGGGCATTTCCTCTTCTGTTCTTGCTGACACCTCCATGATCCTGGGCAGCTTCTCCTACTTATTACACACTTAGGTCCAGGGCTCTAAAGTCTCCATCCTCCTGTTCACTTCCATGTTCTCTCTCCCTTTTTACCTCCACAGCCCTTCATGTCTCTATGAAAACCAATCATCCAGTCTGAACACAAAGCCCACTTCCTGTCAGGACCTGATAGTCTCGAGAGGAAACCAATAACCAGCTAGACCATTCACTGACTCAGATCTGGCAGGTAGTTCGAAGACCGGGCACATGCACTGAGGGAAAACAGATGCAAACCTGTCCCTGTGGACCTGACCATCGAAGGAGACACAACTGCAGAGAAAGGACAGCTCCGCAGTGCTGCAGGTGAGCAAGCCGAAGTCATATGACGTGGACCAGGAAAGGCACTGACCCAGCCAGGGAGATCAGAAGGCATACAGAGTACTGTGGTGGCACTGTTTCGCCATCTGCTGGCACGTAACTCAATGTAAGAGCTGAGGCAGGAGGTAAGACTGCTCGTGGGCTGCAGAAGCTGCAGCTGGGGACACACTGTGTTCTGAGAGCTATTCTGTCCCAGAGTGTGGCCACTGTGGAAGATGAGGCTCACATCCCCCCAGATTAGCTCTTCTGCCTGGAATCTGTGACTGTTCCTCAAGTGGGAAAGTACTCTGCAGCTGGCCAACTTAGGAGTTAAATTGTTACACCAGCACTCTACTCAGATACATAGGTTGAAATCCTGCCACCTGCAGGCGCAGACCCTAACCCACCCAGCATAACTGGTATCTTTAAAAGAGGGTAACATGGAAACAGACACTCCAGGAAAAGTGACTTCACAAGGAGATGTGCTGCTCACAAGACAAAGAGAGAGAAGCCTGGGGAGCCATTCCTTTTACATTTTCTTCTTAGACTTTCAGCCTCCAGAGCCCTGTGATGAGACACTTCCTTGGCGTGCCCCCTTCTGTGGTAATTGCTACAATAGCTCTGCTTTGAATGTGATCTCGACTGTGCTTATAGGCTGGTGGTAGGGATGCTGACCCACCCACACACTGAAAAAGAGCCAAGGCAGCCTCAGAGGCAGAGAAGCAAGTGGTACAAGCACTGGGAAGCAAAGATACATTTCTTCCCTAGAGCTCACGGCACGGGTAGTGGGGGTGGGGAACATAGCCTGCTGACATCTTTATTTCCAGCGTCCAGAACCATGACAGCAGGCTTTGTTGTTGTAATCCACCATGTCTATGGCCATTTGATACAAAGGTGCAGGAAGACAATATGCCACTCCATTTTAAAGTATGACCTAACTTTGATTAGGGAACTTACACAGCCTTCCTGAATAAGCTTTATGATGAAGACTTTTTTTTTTAAGTTTTCTACAAACTTCAAGAGTTTAAAAATTGAAAGGCTGTAGAGATGGCTCGGTGCTGCCTTGCAAGCATGAGGACCCGAGTTTGATCCCCAGAACCCACATTCGAAAAGCCAGGCATGGGCTGGAGAGCTGGCTCGGTGGTTAAGAATACATACTGCTCTTCCGGAGGCCCCTAGTCCGATTCCCAGAACCCATATCAGGCATCTCAGAGCCACCTATAACTCCAGCTCCAAAGGATCCAACAGTTCTGGCCTCCACTGGTATACACACACACACACACACACACACACACACACACACACACAC
>CM052702.1:130337400-130371246 GCA_028551405.1 Uromys caudimaculatus
CCTCCTCCTCCTCCTCCTCCTCCACTCAACAGCTCTTGTCAGAATCAGCATCCTGGTTCCTAAAAATGTCCTATCAGACCCCTGTTGGAGGCAGAGCCACAAAGACCCACTGAAGACCTGGGGTCAAATTTAGCCCCCCACCTGCTCATACTCGTATGCTATACCACCAAGGGGACATGTTCCTTTAAAATATCCTCCTGAAATCCATGTAGGTGACAGTCACCTTCAAATAGCTTGGTGTGGTGGTATACACCTATGATTTGAGTACATGGAAAACCGAGTCAGGAAGATCACACGTTCCAGGCCAGCCTGGGCTCCACACTGAGAGTCTCTCTCAAACAATTCTCTGCTATGACTGTAGATTCGTTCTTCCTCTGTCATTTATTGCTGTGTCTAGTGCATTAGTTGAGGCATCTGTGACTTGTTGCTATGAATCTGAGGAACGTCTGGGTCAGATGATGGAATACATGCTGCCTCCATGTGATCTGTGCTCTGGGAACTTCTCTCCTGGGGAGAAGTAAACCAACCTCTCCCCCTCTCTATGGGGCACCAAAAGATAAACTAAACTACAATTCCACCAAAGCCAAACTTGCTGAAATGAACGAGTTTATGAAGCTTATCTACAGGACATTGGAGAGGGTTACTTACAGGAGTGTGGGTGACCCCAAAGCATCCACACCAGAAAGTCTCACCCCGGCATGAATGATGAGTTCCCCACAGGTCCCCAGATGGAGTCCCTGCTTCTGTTATCCTTTCCCAGTCTTGCATCTCCTGAGACCACAAGGTCATGCACAACTGGGGAAGAATGACATAGAGAAGGCCAGGACTTCATGTGATGGTCACTGGCTCCACCATCCTCTCCTTCATCAGCAACAGTCAATAAGCCTGATCTTCTAAAAGAAGTCACAGTTGTTCCTATAGAGATGAGGGACCTACACTCAGAGGGAGGCACTCTACATCACTCAATGAAGGGAGAGTATCACTTGGCAGTTCTTAGAGTTTTTAATCTTTTGAGTATTGCCCTAGCTTTTCTGTTGCTGTGACAGACACCCTGACCAAGAGCAACTTGGGGAAGAAAGAGTTTTTATTTCACCTCTTGATGGGGCCCACCTCATCAAGAGGACCCAGGGAAGACATGTAAGCAGAAAACCGGAGGCAGGAACTGCGGCCAAGACCAGAGGGGTGCTGCACACCAGCTCACTCCCGTCTCTCGCTCAGCTTGCTCTCTGGCCTACCCACCCAGGGATGGTACCTCCTGCATCCATATCTAGCCAAGAATATATCCCCACCAACTTGCCTATAGGCCAATATGATGCTGGCAACTCCCCACTTGAGGTTCCCTGTTCTCTGGCGACTGTAGTTCGTGTCGAGCTGACAAAACTTAACCTGCACGGGTGACCTAAGCCCGTAATTGCTATTGCTAGCATGGATTATTTCTCCTTACACCCAGAAACATCTCTTGCTTTGTAGTATACGTATATCTATTAACAAGATAACAACGGCTTTCCCCTGGTTGGCATCCTTGTTTATAGAACTGTCTGCTGTGCCTCTTTTAGGCACATATTGTCCATTTTTTTTGTTGATTGGACTATAGAGTGGTTCTCAACCTGTGGGTCATGACCCCTCTGTGGGCCGGCTGACCCTTTCACATGGGTTTTCCTAGGACCATTGGAAAACATGAGATTTTCTTTTTCCTTTTTACATTACAACTCATAAAAATAGCAAGATTACATTTATGGAGTAGGAACAAAAAACGATGTTATAAATGAGGAGTCACCGTGACACGAGGAACTGTATTAAAGGGTCGCAGGGTTAGGAAAGTGAGAACCAGTGATCTAGTGTGTGCACATCTATGGTGTAATTATTGATATATTAGTCTTAAGCCAGCCGCCTACTTGTTTTCTTTCTGCGGAACTGTCTCCCTCTGCACATCCTAACTTTACCCACTTGCATTTTACAAGCTCTATAGAGATCCTTTTGGGGTAAACAACTTGCACCCGTCTGTGAGTGGTTATCCCAGAGCGTATGATCAGAAGACATCCAGCACCTCTTCCTGCTTTCACCAAATGGCAGGAAGTGACCAGACATGATCAACACACACACCCATACACACACATACACGCACACACACACACACACACACACACACACACACACACACACACACACACACACACACACACGGAGTACTGGAGGGACGCCTCAACTGGGAAAGTGCCTGCCGTGTGAGGGTGAGGACCTGAGTTCGGACCCCCATCATCCATGTTAGAAAAAGAAAGGAAAAGTGTATTTGTTCACACCTGCAGTTCCAGAACTGGGAAGGCAGACAGGAGAGACAGGAGGTTCCATCCCACTGCCAGCAGGTCTGGCCTTATCGTGAACTGATAGCAACTATTCCTTTTACCACTTTGAAAACAACGTAAGAAATTTAAAATGCTCATTCCCTTCATCTCCAACTCCCTACTTTAATTTCGCATATATTTGAATTCTTTCTCATTTTTAGTTTATTTAGAGAGTATGCAACGGGGCGGGGCTCTATTTCCTCATCAATAAAACGGACATAGAAGTTAGTGCCTGCCCACGGTAATGGTGTGATCGTTCACGGAGTTACTGAGCTTAAGGAATTGAAAACCGTGCTTCCGGTGTGCATGAAAACAAAGGGGCTGATGTCAGGATGTGCAGGTGGATTGTCAAATGTAAAAACTAAAACTGTGTCCTTTTGTGTGATTGGTAGGTCTGTCGATTGGAAACTCTGTAAGTTCTTTGTTTGCTAGCCTTGGCCTCTGGAATGCCTCAGTTGAAGTGGTTTATAGGAACTGAGGGCTGAAGAGACGACTCCGTAGTTCAGAGTGCTTTCAGCTCTTGCAAAGGATTGGAGCTTGCTTTTCAGCACCCACCCATAGCATATCAGGCAGCTCAAATCATACCCGGAACTCCAGCTCCAGGGAATATGACCTCCACAGACACCTACACACACGTGACACAGACACACAGACATGCACACATGCACATAAATAAAAGCATAAAGACTTTTTTTTAAAAGAGTCGATAAATGCCAGAACCAGTGCAGTTATAAAATGGGCAATCCAGGAGAACCCTCCATGTTTTTGATTTAACATATACTGGGTCATCTCTGGGTAAGAGGGCTCAGAACACTGGAGTGAGACATGATTCCTTCTGGTTTAAATTCCCTTGTCTCTGACATAATAAGCCTCATCTCAGCACCTTCCAAAAAAGGCACACATCCAAACGTGTATACACGCATGCATTTACCTGCACACACACCCCTCTGGAGGGAAAATGCTAGCAGTTGCCAAAGGGTTGATTTGTGCCAGTCACCCTGACCCCCACCTCATCAGCCTCTACTGCCCCACAATGGGGAGCCATTAAGTATACCAGAGAACCGTTGCTGGTGTTGAGAGAAAGAATTGCTAATTTATATTTACAGTTTATAAATCCAGTCAGAGCTGTGTGCTTAGACCATTACACTCATTCACAAAAATACGGTGCCTGCTCCTGTTTCGCAGAAACTAACCATTTCCTTAGATTTTGCAATTCACTAGCATTAATTGGCAAAATTGAGTTCTTCCAGTGTGAATAGAGATGAATGGCTCTCATTATTTAATCAGCAGAGAACCAAGGGCTCTGCACACAGATGCTCTGACCACAGGGGGTGGCTGAGACGGGATGCAGGAGCTGCTGCTTGCTTCGTTCAAGCCCAGGACAAAAAAGATGAGATTTGCAGGGTGGGGAAAGGCACTGGTGGTAAATTGCCTATGAGTTATCTTGGCTGGTTAAGAGACACAGCTCAGCTCAGGATGCCCTAAGCATTGAGTTTTCTGTTTCTAACTCATGACTGAGGGAGCATCGCGGGATGGCCAGGGATGCAGAGGGTATTGTACCCGACACTTCCTTTTCTCTAGATATCAAGTCCAGAAAATTCCTATGCAACATGCAAAGCACAGGCTAAACATTACCGTCTATTATAGTTCTGATATGGTGTGTCCTTCCAAAGGCTTTTGAGCTGAAAGTTTGGTCCCCAGCTGGTAGCATCATGGGAGAAAGTTCTAGAACTAAGACATGGGATGAGTTCTTTGGGTCATGTCCTTAAAATCTGTATATTGTCCTAGGTCAGTCAGTCTGTCTGTTTGTCTGTCTGTCTGTGTGTCCATCTCTTTCTTTCTCTCTTCTTCCCTCTTTGTTTCCCATTCCTTGTAGGTTGACTGTCCTCTCTGCCACATTTTCATACTGCCATGATGTTCTGGCTCACAATGACTCAGAGTCAACAGAGCCAAAGACTATGGACTGAGCTTCCTGGAACTGCAAGTCAAAATAAATCCTTCCCTCAAGTTGTTTACGCCAAACATTACGTCTCAGGAACAAAAAGCTAACACACACTTTGATGAGACTCTCTCCAAACTCCAGCCTAGGGCCTGTGGGGATAAGGCCGTGTCTAGAGACCTGCCACATAGTAAGTACTCGGTAAGAGAAGAGGCAGAAAAAAGAGAGGGCGAGGAAGTAACAGCTCTGGCAGTTCCCACCTCATCAAGCATCCAGTGCTTTGAGGATGCCATACCGAAGCCCAAAGGCCTACGGGAGGCACGGGGGTTCTTTTTGTGGGTCAGCAGATGGGCTGCTCTGCTTCTGCGGCTCAGCTTGTCCTCAAGATGGGGTCAAGTTTATCTTGTGCAGAAACGGGTTCCTGGGAATCTCTTTTCACGACAGGTAGCAGAAAAGTGGAGCCCCAAGATAAACCATCCCAGAATACTTAAGGCTTCTACCTAAATCACACAGTTCCATTGAGCCAAGTCATATAACCAAGTACAACATCGAGCAGGGGAGGGGGAGAGATTATCCCTCTGCCCCATAGAAGTGCGCCAGTAAGTGTGTGTGCCTCAGACACAGGGGTGGAGTAGAGAAAACACAGGGAAAGGCTAAGAGCCAGATTCAAAAGCCAGGCTGCCTGATGAACCTCACTAAGTGAGCTTGGGGAATGACTCAAAGGCTTAGTACCATATGGATCTAAGAATAACAACTGCTTTTTAGGATTGTTGATGGAGAGAGAGAAAGAGAGAGAGAGAGAGAGAGAGATTAACTAGATAGTAGATGAACAGATTGGTTGGTATATAGTCAGATGGATGGGGGATAGATGATGGATACATATATACATGATATATACATAATAGATGAATGGATGGATATATTAGGTGATTGACAGATATATAGATAATATTTATATGAAATAGATGATAGATGATTGAGATAGATAATAGATGTATGAATACAGGAATTGATGGATGTTATATGGATAGAGAAATAAATGATAAATTGATGGATAGGTTAGATAGATGGTAGATGGATTATATAAATGATTAATTATATGGATGAATGGATAGATAGATGATAGATAGATAGATAGATAGATAGATAGATAGATAGATAGATAGATAAGGTAGGTGGATGGATGGATGGATGGATGGATGGATGGATGGACAAGTATATGAATGAGAAGATAGCTAAATATCAAATAGATAATAGATGATGGATATATACATAGATAATAGATAAATGGACAAATTAGATAGATTGTTAATAGGTAATTTAGATTAAATAGATACAGGATTGATGGCTGATTGAGACAGACAGAAATTACCTGGTTGTTTTTCTCCCCCCAGCTTGAATTTTCTTTCAGAAAACTCCAGATGCTTCCCAGCCCCCTAGCCCCACACACTCACACCCCCTGAGACCAGATTCTGCCCAACTGGTCCACATCCCTCATCTTATTCACACAATCCTTTTATGAGCCCCTGGTACAGCTGCACTGGCTACTCAAAGTGCCCTTGAACGCCAGGCTCTCAGCCCCACTACAGCCCCAGGCTGACATTGAAGCAAGCATCCCCAAAGTCATTGTGCCCGTGAATAGGGCGTCTCAGTGATGGATGGCTCCAGGCTGGAGCTGCAGCATGCTGCCTGGACCATCTATCTCCCCCTAGGAGCCAGAGCACAGCCATGGAGATAAAGGGCACACCGTGGGAGTCTCAGCCACTCCACAGTTCTCCCATGGGCCTCAGCTGCAGCTGAGCTCCTTCCAGACTGAATCCAGACAAAGCCTTACAGTCACACATGAGAGCGAGGGACGACTTCAGGGCCATAGCCCAGTCCAAGGGGCCAACAAAAACCCAAGCTCAGCCCACCTGTGGCAGGTCATGTCAATTTAATAAACACATAAGTAAATTTCCACGCCAACTTAGAGCCAGTTTGGGGACTAAAAAGGCATGATAATCCATCCTTAAAGAGATCTTTATCCAACAGCAGTCCACAGAAATAAATTAAAGATCAGAGTACAGTGTTTAGTTTACCTTAGATGTCACCCTTACCTGGAACATCACGAGCCTCCCCCCAACACAAGTCATCACCCTCACACAGAGCCTTGATGGGCGGATATCATACTCATATCAAGAATCATGCTTATACCTAGATGTGTTATCAGCTACCTACAATTCCAGCACTCAGAAGGCTGAGGCAGAAGCAGCAAAAGTCTTGGTCCAGCCTGGGCTACATAGCAAGACCCTGTCTCAGAAAAAAATATCTCATTTTTAATAATTTCATATGTGAGTCACATACTACAAATCACCGTGTTCAACACATAATGAATTTCTAAACTCTGCTTCCAAATACACTACAAATCTTCCCCTATTTGTAGTCACAGATCACAAATTAGGGGGCTGGGGAGATAATGACTCGGGGGGTGAAGGCATAAAGATCTGATTTTGGATTCTCCACATCTAGATTAAACAGCCACGTGGGACGGTGAACACCTGTAACCTCAATGCTGGAGATAGGAGTCTAGAGGATCCCCGGGTCACACTGACCAACTAGTCTAACTGAATTGTCAAGTTCCAGACCGGTGAGAGACCTTGCCTTAAAAAGAAAAGGTGGATAATGATTGAAGCAGATACGTAACATTAATTTCTGGCCTCTATAACACATAAGCACACACATGCAAACATACACACACACACACACACACACACACACATGAGAAAATTAAAACAGGTGTGGGTGTAGAGCCAGTGCTGATTTTGTACACCCTTGGGAAAGTTACTGACCTTTCTCAGCCTCAATGACCACACAGGGAGAGAAAGAGCCCCAGGAATAGAGGTCCAGGGAGATGAAATCCACAGGGTCTGTTGTATATTGGGTCCTCAGAGAAAGATGTGGCTGTCACCAATGCTGGCATTACCATGACACCATCCATGATCCAAACTCCAAGAACAAGACAATACAAAGAAGTAAGGAAGATTAGCCCTGTATTGGCCCATGCTATGGGGAAGTCCTTCGGGAAGAAGCATGAATGTTGTGCAGTCTCAGAGCTGTTCCCTGACTGCATATAGAAGTCTGGACTCTGCGCAGACTGAGCAGTGAAGCCTCTCCTAACTTGCCATGCATACGCACCCTGGTTCTTTGGTGTATGCAGCTCACTTGGTTAAGGCTAAGTTAAGGATCTGAACAATTATATGGGGTGAAACCAATCTGGAATCTAAGCACTATCATACACTCGGACCTTGAACACTCTGTCATTTCATTCCCACCACAGTGCCTCTGCACATGCACTAGGGTGCCCCCAGTCCCCTGATCTTTTCCTATCTTAATTGCTATGTGACTACTCTGTATGCAGATTTATTTGCTTTTCCTTTCCCACCAACAAGAGCCCCATGAGAGTAAGGGGCCATCTCTCCCTTGTGTTCACTCTGTCCCCATTCCTAGAAAGTACATGACTCAAAACTGAAGAGCCAAGAGCCAGTGAAAAAAAGGAGATGGTGAGGTTGAGACACGTGCCCAGAACAAAGTCTACGGCTTGTAATCCAGATCCCTGCACACCTACATCCTAAGCCAACTTGGATGGTTAATATTGATTACCAGCTTGACAGGATCTAGAGTCACCTAGGAGATGAACCTCTGGGCATGTTGGTAAGGGAATTTTTATAGGGCTAACTAAGGAGGGAAGATCTGCCTGAAATGTAGGAAGTACCATTCCCTAGGCTGGTGTCTTACAGGGAGGTTCCATCCCCTAGGCTGGTGTCCTACAGGGAGGTTCCATTCCCTAGGCTGGTGTCCTACAGGGAGGTTCCATCCCCTAGGCTGGTGTCCTACAGGGAGGTTCCATTCCCTAGGCTGGTGTCCTACAGGGAGGTTCCATTCCCTAGGCTGGTGTCCTAGAGTGAATGAAAGGGAGAAAGTGAACTGAGTCCCATCATTCATTCCTTTTAGATTCCTGACTGCAGGTGTAATGTAATCAGCCACCTCAGGCTCCTGACACCATGCCTTCCCCACCGTGATACACTGTTCCCTCAAATTATGATCTAGAAGAAACCCTTCCTTTGTTTTTAGGTTCCATTTGTCAAATGTTTTGTCTCAGCATTACAAATACACTGGCTCTTTGATTGCATACGCAGAACAAATAGCTTCTCCCTGCCAGAGAACAGCTTCTCAGCACTTCTGCAATCCCTTTACAATCCACCACGCTCAGCTGTGGATCCACCACACAGAACGGTCTCCAGACCTGCTTTAAGGTCTTTGTGTGACCCTTCAACTTCTCGGGGTCCTTCTTCAATCAATTAAGCCTGATTATTCCCAAGAAAAACGGCCAGACTTTCCCATGGGCCCATTAGTCTGGACACCCTGACATTATACTCCTATCATCAAAGCACCAGGCTCGCTCTGCAAAGCTATCTGAAAAGAATATGGAACTCAATCACACAGAGATATAAGAATCTCCCATAGATAGCTAAGCATGGCTTCTCTTCATCAGCAGAAAGACCACACTTCAGAGGCAGATCCCACATGAAGGACTTCTCAGGAAATAATGGGTTACACGGACCAAGCTTTACTTTAGCCACTTTAAAGCCAATGTATACTTAAAATATATTATTTTGCAGAGGTTTTTTTTTCCTTTAAACAAAACAGCAATATTAACCTTTGGGATGGAGTGAAGATTTTTAGATGATAAATGTTTCTCATCTCCCTAAGCTTTGAATCCCTAACGTGGAAAAATAGCAAATGAAGGGGATACTATTTTAGCTGTCACCTCAATATTAAATACACTCTGTCACTGTAACCATCAATGTGTCACCTAAAGAGACTGATTCGTGCTTGGGAAGATTCACAGCCATTTGTTGCAGGCATATACTCAGGTTCCCGAGAGATGAACCCTTAAAATGAAGATAAATCTTCCTCTCCCGTTTTCAGATCCGGGTTAGTTCTCATTAATAACAGAGACCTGTCAGTGATGCTTTAATCAGTACCCGATGTCCCTTCCCTCACGTGCACATATCTTTGTGCTACCGGGACTTGAAACTAGGAAAGAGGCTGGGAGACAGGAACGAGAGTCAGGAGACCCGAAAGACAGGGGGCTTACACATTGCTTCCTTCTTGTGATAACACAGAGTTAGAACATTCCAGGGCAAGAAGGGAAATACATGTAAGTCACACAGGCAGGGAACCCACCAGGCTAACAGCCAGTGTGCTTCATTCTCCAAGTGGGCAGTGGACAGGAGTAGCCTTGCCCAGCTAGGACTGAGAGTCAGCCTAGTGTGTTTCTGTCCTGTGCTCAGGCTACTTGGGAAACTTCGTGTCCTGGGGAAGGAAGGGCAGAGTGGAGTGTGAATGAAGAGGGAGGGTGCAGGACTCGAACCCAGTGTGTGGTATCTGAGAACTAACCCAAAGACTCATTTTAACACTGAGGAGAAACTGGGTAGCAACCAGACTCCTTGAGGGTGGGGGAGGTGGGTGAGTGAGAGTGGCTAGCGTGAAAGGCTAAACCTGACCCCTGGCCCTCACAGAAAAAGTCCAGGGTGGCGATGCGTGCCTGCAATCCCTGGGTTGGGGAGGCAGAGATGGAAGGATCACTGGAGCTTGCTAGCCAGTCAGTCAGCTGACATCACTTTGTTCCAAGCATCACTCTCTCCTGACTTGTCCCCAGTCCCAATCCCTCAGAAAAAGACCCCGTCTCAATTAATTAATTAATTAATTAATTAATTAATTAATTAAACAGACAAAATAAATGAAAAACAATAAAGTGGAACACAATTGTAAAACATACCTGATGTTAGCCTCTGGCTCTGCATGCACATACACACATGTCCACACGCAACTACACATATGAGTATATATATACATTGTCTTAGTCAGGGTTTGTATTCCTGCACAGACATCATGACCAAGAATCAAGTTGAGGAGGAAAGGGTGTATTCAGCTTACACTTCCATGCTGCTGTTCATCACCAAAGGAAGTCAGGACTGGAACTCAAGCAGGTCAGGAAGCAGGAGCTGATGCAGAGGCCATGGAGGGATGATGTTTACTGGCTTGCTTCCCCTGGCTTGCTCAGCCTGCTTTCTTATAGAACCCAAGACCACCAGTCCAGGGATGGCACCACCCACAAGGGGCCCTCCCCCCTTGATCACTAATTGAGAAAATGCCTTACAGTCGGATCTCATGGAGGCATTTCCTCAAGGGAGGCTCCTTTCTCTGTGATAACTCCAGCTTGTGTCAAGTTGACACAAAACCAGCCAGTAAATACATACACACACAAAGAACCATGCTGTTGAAAAAGAAAAATGGAGTGAAGAAGACTGGTAGAAATCAAACCATTCAGACTCCCTGAACTCTACTCAAGCCCCTTCTAAGTCTCATCCTGGCCAACAACTGCCCCACCCTCCCGGACACTCAGGGCATCCCTCAAGCCCAGTGTGGACTCTTGAGTCCTCTTTCTCCATATAAAACCCACTCCAGCTCCATATAAAAGCCCTCCAGTCTTGTTCTCTCTTACCAGGGATTCAGTCTCCCAAAAATGCCATGATCACTATTTTTAAATATACACTGAGGCTGGTCACAACTCCCCAAACCCCAGGGTCACATTCACACTCTCTGAACTGTGGTCTCAACTTTGCCTCTCGTTCTAAGGTCTACTGTGAACACAGTAGACAGTGGGTCTTTGAGTGTGTCCATTAGAACAGGCTTTCCTTCACGGGAAGCCTTTCTAGAGGTCTGCCTCAATTTCATGTAGATGAATAAACAAATTCCTTTCATGCACCTATGAGGCACATTGGGGGTGACTAGCCTTCTGACATTATAATGTGACATCATCTACACCTATGCTGGACTCCCTTTGAAGCTATCCTGCAATGCATGTGACCTGCAGACACATCCACAGGTAGTCTCCTGATCCCGATCCGGCACCTCCCTGATCTCACTTCTGATATCCTTCCCTTGTCCTAGGTATTTTTCTGTTGCTGTGAGAAAAGGCAACTTGGGGAGGGAAGGATTTACGTTACCTTACCACTTACAGCCCATCACTGTGGGAAGTCAGAACAGGAACTGAAGACAGGAACTGAACAGACACCATACAGGAAAGCTGCTCACTGGCTTGTTTTCTCTGGCTTACTCAGCTTCTTTTCTTATACAGCCCAAGACGCCTTGTCTAGGGGATGACACTGCCCACAGAGGGCTGGGCCTTCCTACATCAACTAGCAATTAAGAAAATACTCTATAAACATGGACACATGCCAACCTGATCTCGGCAGTTCCTCAAATGAGTCCCCTCTTCCCGGGTGACAGTAGGTTTGTGTCAAGTTGACCACCTGCTAGAGTCTATGTCCTGTGTATCTGCTAAGTGCTGTCCAATGTTCTAGGCACTAACTTGTAGACGTGAGATGGCAACCAGAGTATAAAAGCATGCCAAGCAGGCCGTCCATCTTCACAGACAGACCTGAAGTCTTGGCATGAGCTTCTGATGCCGATGCTGACCCCAGAGGATAGAAAGCCAGCCCCAGCTAGACAGAGTGTCCTCAAGTGAGCCAGCTGCCACACACTGCCTGGTGCTAATGGTGACTTGCTGAGTCACATCTTCTCAAGGTGACTAATGACTCTGTTCCAGGAGAGGCAGTGATCCCAGGCTGTGCTCTGCTAAGTCTCTCATCTATTCCACTCAAACTGACCAAGCAGAAACTATGAGCTCAGCTCAGTAAGTAGCCCCGCCAAACAGTAATGGGGAATCTCCCAAAGGAAGCCTTCCCTGGGAGGCCGATATGGGCACTGGAGCCACCCAGCAAGGAACCCAAACTTGCTGTGGTGGTTTGATTGAGAGCGACCACCATAGACTAATATATTTAAATGTTCAGGCCGCAGTTAGTGGAACTGTTTGAGAAGGATTAGGTATGGTTTTGTTCGAGTAAGTGTGGCTGATTGAAGAAAATGTGTCACTAGGGGTGGGCTTTGAGGTTTTAAAAGTCTACACCAGGCCCAATCTCTCTCTCTCTCTCTCTCTCTCTCTCTCTCTCTCTCTCTCTCCCTCCCTCCCTCCCTCCCTCCCTCTCACTCTCCCTCTCTCTCCCTCCCCCTCCTTCTTTGCCTGAAATATACAAATCACATAAGGTTACAGTTACTGTAAGAGCATCATGCCTGCCTACCTGCCTGCTAGCATGTGTGTGCAGTCTATGGAGACCAGAGATCAATGCTCCATGTTTTCTGTGACAACTCCCCACCTTATTTTTTGAGGCAGGATCTCTCTCTGAACTTCACACGAACTGACTCCTCGAGGCTGGCTGGCTCGTGAGTTCGTGACCCTCCAGTCTCTGTCTCCCAGCACTAAGATCAAAGTTGCATGCTCTACATGTGACTTTTGAAAGAACTGTTTATTTTTATGTGTATGAGTGTTTTGCCTATACGTATAGAAGTGCATTGGGTGCATGCCTGGTCCCCTCAGAAGCCAATAGAGGGTGTCAGATGTCATGGATCTGAAATGATGATGGTTGTGAGCTGCCATGTGGGTGCTAGGAACTGAACCTGGGTCACCAAGTGCTCTTATTGACCGAGCCACCTCTCTAGCCCCAGGAGGCTCCTGCTCAGCCTGCAGTGAGACTCGGGCTTCATAAATTCAAGAGCAAAGTGGAGAGTTTGTACACTAAGCAAGCTTCTGAAGCCATTATAAAACAGAGTCAAAAGACTATTCTAGAAATACTTCTTCCTACTGAGGTCCCTTGTGTGGCAAAGTGGGTTTGAATTAGAAATGCTTCAAAGTCCTCACCGAGAGCTGGGAGCTAAGCCCAGCCATGGGTAGCTGGTATCTTCCCTATGGCCAAAAGAATACCAGAGCTGTGGGTCTGCCTTAATTTGCTAAGTCAAGTACGATGGTGCATGCCTACACCACAGCACTCAGAGGATAGAAACAGGACGATCAGCTTGTTGGGCATTTGAGGCTATCCTAGATCAGACGATACACTGCCTTAAAAAGGAAGAAGCAAAACAGAATTCTTGAATGAGGCCTAGCCTCCCCCTTGGCTACTCCACGACGCATGCCAGCAGGTGAGTCCTGCACAGAACTATAGAATTTTCATTAAGCAACCTTTCATTGACAGCTATGGGAATCCAGCCAACCCATCCAGCTTTATCCTTCGATGTGTGTTTGGGTCATGCATTTTCCCTTCCCTCTTCCTTAGATAAGAGGTGACCCTGCAGTGTTAGCACAAGCTCTCTCTCAGTTTCAGCTTCTTCCTCTGGACCTGGAGGCTGAGGTGCTTGGCTCTGGGCCCAGCAGTTGACAAAATGGCACCTGATTATCACAGCAAGCAGCCCGGTGTTCTGTGAGGCTGTTGACTCTGGCTGTGCGCTCCTAGACAAATCAGCCACCTGGGCAGCTCAGCAACCATCAAATTCCTCCAGTCAGCCGTCAGTGAAGGACAGGCATTGTGTGGCTCTTTAGGTCCAGAGAAAGAGTAGGATTCTCTTCTAGACTGAGATCATTGAAAGTCATGGTCACCAGAGTAGGACCGACTGTATAGGATAGGATAGGACAGAGCAGGGAGAGGCTGCATGTCCCACTCAGATGCTGCCAGTGCCTGGGGACAGCTAATCTTTGGGCTGCTCCATGTGTATTCACCTTCATCTCAAGTCTCTGTAACCCTTCAAGCTCCTAGCTCATGAATTAGTCATTCCTGTTTGACATAAAAGCAACAACAGTGCAAAGAAAAAAGTCACACAGTCAGTAAAGTCTGGTACTGTAGCTTGTACTTCAGTCTGACCCCAAACCCATCCCTTATCTTTCTCCTTGTTCTTGTCACCTTGAAGGCATTGGGGTTCAGACCCAACCCCAACTCCTGGCACGTGACTGATTTGCACTTTCTTCCCTCTTCGCAGAACGGCTGCAGGTCTCATGCAGATTTTAAGTTATAGACATAAGGACATAGTGGATTCTACTAGGTGATGGGATTATGTACTCAAAACACTTGTCTCTGCTCTTCTAGGAGGCATATGTAGTCGGAGAAAGAGCTCAGAGTGGGAGAACTCTTATAGACGAGAGATCAGCGGGCATCTGCCTGGCAGAATCAGAAAGCTGAGGTCTTTCACTCCTTCCCAGTCATGTCCAGTGGCCTGTAGTCCCTACCAGTCACCTCTTATTATAGAAAAGGCCTCAGAAAGTGGGGAATGTCAAACCCTGTTTAAAGAAGCCAATGTAGATGCCAGTCTTTAAGACAGCGTCACTCCTCCGGTCAGCCTCTTGATACACAGAGATGGCTGAAGACCACTCTCTGGGATTCATGGGGGCTGTTCATGCCTCAATCTAAGCAGCAGGTTCATGAAGCCAGCCCAGAAGACAGGGTCCCAGGGCTGCCTCTGGGCTCCCTCCTGTATTCTCATCTCTGCATCTTCCCAGCATGGACTTAAACTCAGATCTCCTCCTCCCCTTCTAGATACTTCATTGGTCCACTGCTTACAGTCCAGGTCTTAAGCATCATCTGGAAAGATGATGTTATTCTAGATGACCACAAGCATAAATACTGATCAGCAGAGTCTCTGAAACATTGGAGTTGAACTGACAAAGCAGGGTCAAAAGGAGCTGAGGAGCGGATCTAGAATCCCCTCATTTACTACCTCTCCACCCTCCAACACTAGGTTCTAACTCTCCTGTCCACCCAGAAAGGAGAGAGTTCTACACATCCTCCTTATCCTCCTGCAGACAAGTCTGTTGTCAGCTTCCAGACTTTCTCATTGTTCATCATCCCAGAGTCACTGTCCCCTAACTGAAGTCACCCCTGGTGTCCTTGGACTATCTGCGTGCAGACACTGAAAATGGGCTATAACAATCTATTTCTCACACTGGCAAGCACAAGAACCCGAGTTCAACCCCCCAGAGCTGACATTTAGAAAATAACATGGTATGGTCATGGCACTGGTAAGACAGTCAGGTAGATAGATCCCTTAGGGCTCACTCGCTAGCCAACTGAGTCTATAGGGCTCACTGGCTAGCCAACTGAGTCTACTTGGTGAGCCCCAGGCAGCAAGAAACCTTGTCTCAAAAGCAAAGTAGGTGATGCTCAGAGCACAAGTCACATTGACATGTGGCTCCTGTACATACGTGCACCTGCACACACACACGTGCACACTATGCCCAGCTCTTTGTGAATGCCTGGCACCCAGACTCAGGTCCTCATGTTTGCATGACAAGCACTTAAGCAACTGAGCCATTCCCCCAATCCTCTCATAATTCCAGAGTCACCCAAGAGACCAGCTGAGAGGACAGACCGGTTCTTCTTACAGTGCATGGGGCTCATTTATCAGGGACACTTCACTGAGCAAAGCTCTAAGGTCCCACTGGCCGCCTTCTGGCCCCGACATGGCTCCACAGTTCTATCCCCAAATGCCAATGGCTACAAAGGAACTTTTGTTTGAATCAGGGACAACCAGAGTGGTACCACCTGACAAAGTGGATTTCTAATGACCGCTTAACACTCAGGGGACGGGGTTGTGGTGGCTGGAGTCTCCTTGGCTGGAGGCATCAAGACCAAAGCAAAATGTCAGCTGCCTCAGCCAGCTCTGTGCAGAGGAGCATGCACTTCCTCAAAGCCCCTCCACCACCCCCAACTTTCTCATGACCTTGTTCATCAGCCTCAAAGGAAAGGGACCGGTCCTTCATGTTGGAACAGGCAAGAGTGTCTTTCTCTGCTACAAGAACACACGTTACGGCCATCAGCTTTCTGAATAACCTCAGTTACTGGCCTCCTAGAAATAAACTGTGTCTCTGGTCTAACGCAAAGTTCAAGAATTCTGTAATAGGGGGAAACCTGACTGGCTGCTAAAACATGGTTGGAGTTTTCCTTAAATGGTTAAAATTTCTTCAGGCTAGTTGGAAGCAAAGGTTGTCTCTGCCTGTCTTAGATCCTTTGCTTAGCTGATCCACACCGTGAGCATGCATACACATGTACATGCATGCATGTGTACGTGTGTGCTCATGCATGCGTGTGAGCACACTGGTGTGCTTGCATGTGTGTGAGCGTATATGTGTGTGTGTGTACACATACACACGGGTACACACATGCGGAGGCTAGATAGAGGTCAACTCCAGGTGTCATTCCTCGGACACCACCTATCTTGTTTTCTGAGACCTAGCCTCCTCTCTCTGCCTTGACCTCATCGATCCAGCTAGCCTGGCTGGCTAGTGAGCCCCAGTGATCCACCTGTCTCTATCTCCTCAGTGTTGGGATTACAAGC
Source organism: Uromys caudimaculatus (assembly GCA_028551405.1). Lineage (NCBI taxonomy): Eukaryota > Metazoa > Chordata > Mammalia > Rodentia > Muridae > Uromys > Uromys caudimaculatus. The sequence goes on from CM052702.1 coordinate 130,353,946, forward strand.
TTATGCGCCTGTATCCATCTAGGTCTTTTTACACTCGCTCCTGGGGATCAACTTCAGCTCCTCATGCAAACACTTTACTGACTGAGCCACACCCAGTCTGACCCAGATTACTACCTTGCACCTGGCTTTGCTTTCTCCGGGCCCTCAAGATTCACCCAGGACATCAGTTCCAGCTTGAGAAGAGTACATCCGATTCTTCTCATGAACAACAGTCTTACAACCTCACTTGGTCTGGCCACAAGCGTCATCATCAGACTGCGGGGGGGGGGGGGGGTATGTGGGTTCCCAAACAATCAGAGATGATTATCTTTATTGTGTCTTTCTGGGTAAGGGGGCCTGCATGATGCCAGCCTTCATCATTCATCATCACACATGCCAGCCTTCATCATTCCCGGGCAACACATACACTCACTGATACACACTTGCCTCAGGGAGTTTAGGGCCTTGAATCTTCTCTGGCCAATTCCTGGCTCATCTCGTAGAGGCTGTTTACCTTTATGGAAGGAGACCTTAGCCCACCAATCCCCAGGACTCGTGTGTGAAACTTAAGTGGGCTTCCAGCTGTCAAGAAAGTTTGGACCTATCCTGGGTGATAAGAGACCCCAGAACTATCTCTGGCTATAAAAATATTCATAGTTAAGGTTTTAGTCCTTAACAGAAGGCGCGGGCACATCAAGAAAGACAGGAAGAAATGCCAAACATAAAAGCTATTTCCTTCCTCTGACTTCCCTCAGAGTTAATGAAGCCAAAAGCTGCCATCATCACTCCAAGGCATTAATTACCAAAGGACACTGAGTGTTTTGCTTTGCAATAACTGGTCAGTCTCTATCCTCAAAGAACCACAAGACATATGACACAACTTCTGGCTCAGTTTCCTTGACTGTCCCTAGGAAGGAAGCTTTGGACCAGGACAGAATGTCCCAAATATACTCAGCTCTCAGCAAGAGTCAGCTCCAGGCTTGGTCCTGTTCTGCTCTTGGTGCTATCCACTGGTATGCAGTATGTGCCTGAGGAACTCCCAGGTGGATGGCCCGTGCAGTGTCTGGAGCAAAAGGGACAGACAGGTTCAAGGTCTGTCATGAGCAGTCACATGGAGTCGCCATAGTTGAAGAGGGAGAAAAACCCAGGATCAGTCATCCACAAGAACCAAGAGACATAGATGGGAGCAAACACAGACAAAGAGAAAAAATGAGATGAAGCAGCCAGAGGAACTCGCGCCAGTCCTGTGAGACCACACAGAGGGTCTCACTAGCTTAAGCAAAGCTCAGTTTTTCTGTCCCATAGGGATGGAGAAGAGTCACTTCCGGGTACCAGACAGCATCTACACCTCAGCATCCTCGGCCTCTGACCCTTGGGAAGCAGTCCTGTCCCAGAGGTGAACATTTTCCCGCCAGCCTAGAGATCCTTTGCAATATCTCATTGTCAGAGAACAAATATCATGGACCCATGTAGAGAGGAAAAAAGTTTGCGTGACATTTAGAAATAGAGTGTGGACATCCTCGCACATGTAAAAATGATTTCTCATAGGAAAAATCTGCCTGAGGCTAAAAAATGCCCCCCAAAAGACACCTGCATCCTGATCCTTGGCATTTACCTGTTACCTTACATGATAAACAGTCTTTATGGGTGGGACTAAGTTAAGGGTCTAGTTGTAGGTAGATTTCCAGGGCACAACATTACCATCCCACCTTCATAGGACAGACACAGAGAGCTCACACGCAGAGCAAGAGAAGGAGCAGTGTAACCGTAGAAGCAGAGATGACGGGAGTGCTGTGGACACATGCTAAGAAATGTCAGCAGTCATTAGAAGCCAGAAGAGGCAACAGCAGATTCTCCCCAAGAGCACAGGAGGAGGGGTACAGCCCTGCTGCCATCCTGATTCCAGACTTCTGGCTTCCAAAACGCAAGAGAATGGAAGTCTGTTGGTTGGAGCCAACAGTGTTGTGAAAGTTTGTTATGGCAGCTGAGGAAACAAATACATCCACAGAATGAAGTCATGAGCTACAGCATTGAAGGTCACAGTCACAGCACCGGCCAGCAGGCTGACACTTGTCTCAGAGGCCTTGAGTTAAAGCTCCAGCTACACACACACACACACACACACACACACACACACATACACACTTACCACATACACATATACACCCACACTTACATACACACTCAAACATACACGTACACACTCACTCACACATACACACACATACACTTACCACATCACACCCACACATACATACACACACTCACAAACATACACATACACAATCACACATATATACACACACTCATAAACACACATGCACACACACACGTACACAGACACTCAAATGGATACATAGCTTCACACGCACGCGCACACACACACACTTAAAGAACAAAAGCAATTTTTTTAATTTTAAGGAAACTTGTCTGTCTGGATACAATGTTATATTGAGGGGCGGGAGTTTAAGAACCAGGATGTTCTTAAACTCATTACCCGATCTTCCCTGGAAAATGTTAGGGTCAAACTTACATTCCTGGGAATTTGTGGAAATCCTCCGCCCAGGAGTTAGCATTCCCTATGATAATAGCACCTCAAGGTAACGTACAGCAAATATTACCAAAGTTTTATCAAGTAGTATATCAAGGCAAAGCCCCAAAGCACAAATACAAAATTTAAACTTACAGAGCACACAAAGGACCATCCTGAGCATGAGTCAAAGCAATCAGGACTGTTCCCAAGAGTTCTAGACATGGAGCATGAAATTACTTCTTCAGATAGATGCTTTAGATCAGTGGTCCTCAATCTGTGAGTCACAACCCCTTTGGGTTCACAGGGGTCACCTAAGACCATCAGAAAACACAGACGTTTATATTATGATTCTTAACAGTAGCAAAATTACAGTTATAAAGTAACAACAAAAAGAATTTGTGGTTGGGAGAGTCACCACCACATGAGGAACGGTATTAAAAGTTCCCAGCATTAGAAAGGTTGAGAACCATTGGTTTAAATAGTCAAACAAATTAAAGATAAAATCAAGAACGAGAGAGACAAGCTATTATCTTCAAATATAAAAGAATATCTGGAAGACTTGAAAACTACTCACACAGAACCTCCTGAGATTGATAAAAAGGGAGGCATTTAAATAAAAATCAGATTGTCTGAAGTTGGCTAGAGATTAGACACAGCTAGAAAGAAAATTAATGAACCAGAAGGTTGTTATTAAGTCATTTTTACAGACCGCAGCTGGGAGGCAGAGGTAGGAGCTATGAAAGAGTTCAGTTTGCAAACTCCAGTGCAAATGAGAAATATCTAAAAGTGGGAGGGGGGGGTAGTGGAAAGAATAGAGGGAAATCCTTGTCCAAAGAAATAACCCGCCATAGCTGGTGGCTACGTGTGCCTGTCATCCCCACCCTTAGGAGGCTGAGACGGGAGGAGATGGAGTTCAGGGCCAGACTCAGCTGATAGCGAGACATTATTGAAAGAGAAGGAGGAGGGAAAAAAAGGAGCGGAGAGGTGAGGAGAGAGGGAGAGAGGAATGGAGGGAGAGAAGGGAGGGGGAGGGGGAGGGGGAAGAGGAGAGGAGAGAAGAGGAGAGGAGAGGAGAGAAGGAAGGGAATGGAAAGGGAATAGAGGGAAGGGAGGAAGGGGAGGAGGGGAGAAGGGGAGGAGGGGAGGGAGAGGAGGGGAGGAAGGGAGAGGAGGCTAAACATTCCTTAGATCTAAGAAACATATGCCCCAAATAGAATAAATAAATTTAGATCCACTCTGAGACACGACATTATAGTAAAACTACAGAGCCTGTGGAACAAAGATTTTCAAGGCGTGTGCTTAGCAAAGGCAGGATGCCTATGGAGAAATGACCCCAAGATCACTACGGCCAGTGGTGGTGAACAGAAGGCAGAAGGCAGAAGCCTGCCTTTCCTAAAATGCTGAGAGAAAATAACTCAACATAGAGATCCAAGTCCAGCTATTCTTGTTCAGTGAGCATGGCCAAAATTAAACCAGAACGGTCGACAGTTCAGCTGTCTGTCTGTCCTGATGCTGCTTCTGTTCTGGCCCCCATCAGGCCTGGCTCCAACCACCCATGGCAGTCTCAGCAACTCCCTTGAGTTCCTGGTTAGCCTGACCTCTAAACCCAACTCTTCACTCTTGGGTGTTCTCCGACAGACAGAACGGAGTATCCTGGTAGAGACAAAGAGAGCTCTGGTCCTGATCACTTCCAATCTTAATTTTCTCTTCTGCCTGTCCCAGGATTTCATTATGGCCTCACCTCCATGCTGAAGAGGGTATGGCCCCATCACTGGCATCCTAGAGCACCTGCCAGCTCTGACTCTGTGCCTGCTTCTATCCGCTCCTTTGGCTAGTCCCATCTCCCATCCTGCTACCCAGGAAACTGCTTCACTAAATGCATGGCTCTAGCTGAAGACCTACTTCTGGCTCTACTGTAGACATCCAAGGGATTCTTCATATATCACGTCTGACCAAAGGGTGCTGCTCTCTCTGCTGCCTAGGGTCCTGAGGTCACTCAGAAACTCCCAGGAACCCAGAATGGACATTCCTTCTGAGACTCACTTCTCACCTCACATTCAAGATCAAGATATCTGATTTCTTGCCCTGAGGAGCACTTCCTCCCACAAAGCCACCTGAGAAGTAGATTTCTTCCCTGTGCCATGTCATGTCAGTTGTCCCTTAGACCAGCAGAGATGGGCGGCCGCAGCCTTCTGTTTACACTTGTCCTCAAAGTCAGTCTTCTCTGTAAGCATCCTGCTGGGTGCTTACAGTGGGTTCCTAATAATGACTTCAGAAGATCAAAGGCAAGAACACAAGGTTCAGGAAATCCCAAATTGAATGTGGGTCCCTGTTTGGTGGTTGGGCTGCCATCTTGGCTCTAGCTTTGTGCTCTGGAGCCCACCGGAGTAACCTTCACTCTGGTGACCCAGGCCAAGGCTCCCTCCTAAGCACGTTGCATTGCTTCATGTGGGTTAAAAAACAGGCTGTGCACAGGCCTTGGGGCAGACACTGATACAAAAAATGGGGGAAAATGTGCATTCCTTTCTAGTCAAAGCCTAAACACTGTGTCTGCTTTGTCTAGCTTCTATCTTACGTGCTCAGGAAAATGGATGGCAGTTGAATTGATTGAAAAGACATAGAGACTGCGTTAAAACCTGGGGTAGGCGATTGATTCGGCAGGTCTGAGTGTCTCTCCTGTGAGAGGTAGAAGAGAGAGGATGTGAAAGGGACCCCAGGGCCACCTCAGAACAGTATCTCACAGTGGTTATAGCATCACTTTGACAATCTCCCCTATGTTAAACATCCCCACACTGGCTCTCTCAAGTCTTCTAATACCCCTTACTGCTTGGCAAATCCTCCAGGCCAGGGCACAGGGAAGCCTTCCTCACTTCCTCTGTGCCTATCAATCCCCAGGGTGGGCTGAGCTTCACTCCAGCTCAGAGTCCAACCATCTAGTATTCTGTCTCTCCTTTGGTAACATACACACCCAAACTGAGGGCAGGGGTGGCAGCTGGAGGGAGATTTGCTGCAATCTTCATTACAGGCCTAAGGACCCTTCTCAGTCCCACTTTCTATGAGGAAATGTTACTAGTCCTGATCTGGCAAGAGGTGGAAGGAACCACATCTCTGGTTTCCAAATGGCTGTGGCTGTGTCATGACCAGTGGATGGCAGTCCACAAAAGTGTCAGCAGCTTGCCATGCTAAATCTTGGTCTGGGCTGTCAATCACAGGGTTTCTCACCAGAAAAAAAAAACAGCCAGGCAGAATGCTGAACCATGATATCCCACTTTGGGGTTGTCTAGAATAGATTTTGGCCAATGTCACCCAAGCTAAAGTCATTTGAGAAGAAGAATTCTCAACTGAGAAAATGCCTCTGTTAGACTGGCCTGTAGACAAGTCTGTCCAGCACTTTTTTTTTTTTTTGGTTGGTGATTGTTATGAGATAGCCATGTCTATTGTGGGCGTGTCCCCCTAGGCAGGTAGTCCTGGATGCTATAAGAAAGCTGACTGGGCCAGCCAGGAGAAACAAGCCAGTAAGCAACATCCCTCCATGGCTTCTACCTCAGTTCCTGCCTCTAGGTTCCTATCTTATTTCCTGTCCTGACTTCCCTCCATGAAGGACTGCACTGTGTAAGCTAAAGAAAGCCTTTCCTCCCCAAGTTGCTTTTGGTCATGTTTTATCCCAGAGATAGAAACCCTAAGACAGGAAACCTTAATGCACGCGGTCATTCCCACAGATGGAGAGACCAGAGAGGTAGTCTCTGTTTTGGACATCTTCATCTGTTTGGCTCTGCAGATGTACTTAGTTTGCTCCACTCAGAGCCGTAGCCCTAAATGTCACTTCCTTAACTCCTCACTTGTAAAGCTGGAGACTGCCTCCTGACACATGTGACTTTTCATTCGAAAGGACCTCTCTGTGTTGTCCTAAGGACAGGGCCCGGAGACAGCCTTCAGAAAAAAACATGATAACAGTCTAAAAATGACCTGACCTGGCCTGAATCATGAGAAACAGGTGGACAGTGATGGATATTTGAGTTTCGGTGTGATGTGGTGTAGGGGATGAGTCCTTATCTGACTGTGCTCATAAGAAACCTTGCAGTGGCTTCGGAGCTGCGACAGGAACTGCAGAGCTGCAGCAATAGCTCAAGTGCTGAAGCCCTGTCACCTCCCTGTCCTCCCTCTGGTCTCTTCCCCCTCCCCTTGAGCTGGGCCTGGGTTCCTGCAGCATCAGCAGAACATAGTGGACAGGGTGACTTCAGTCTCACTGGTCAAGCTCTGTAAACCCATAGAAATGCTTTCTGTCCAAAACATGTGCTGCAAATTAACTCAGGGGACATGGAGGCTGCTTCCCAAGTCAGCCTCCAGTACAGGAAACCAAGCCCTTGCAAATTGTGGTCACCCCACAACGAATGCTGGGCCAAAAGTGAATCAAGAGTCTCCCACCAGACACATACCCACTCACTAAGTTGGAGATGTGCCTGCCACACATCTCATGAGCTCTGAAAAGGACAAGGGGATTCCTTAGCTACACCAAAGTCAAGAGTACCCTGGTGGGTTAGGGAGATGGCTCAGTCAGTAATGTGCTTGCCTTATGGGCACATGGACCTGGTTTTGATCCCCAGAACCCGAAGTTTAAAAGTCAGATGTCATAACATTTGCTTGTAATCCCAGCACCAGGTAGGCAGATATAGTCACATCTGTATCTGGCACTGGCCAACCTGCATAATTTACTTGGTGAGTCCTAGGCCAGTGAAAGACCCTGTCTCAAAAACAAGGTAATTGTTTTTTGAGGAATGACAGCTGGGGTTGGTGACTGGCCTCTACGTGCACACACACAGAGGGGGTGGGGGGAGAAAGTCAAGAGTCCTCAGCAAAAACACTCAGCAAAACAACTGAGTTGGAAGCATGTCTGGGCACACGCTTTGCAAGCCCATGAAGAAACAGACAAGATGGCATATTGCTCGGCTACACCGAAGCCCAGGACACACTTGCTGGAGTCCCTGCTGTCTGTTCCATCAGACTTCCCCAGCATCCTTAGCACAATGTCTGAGAGAAACCAGAGCGAGGGTGGACCGTGCAAGGACAGCTCCCGATTGGAGGCATGGGGCAGGAAGGGTGGAGCTTCCGTTTGCCACGCCTGTGTAGACCAGCCACCCTGTTTGAAGCTGATACAGAAAAGAGGAAAAGAAAACCCATGTGCCTTAGGAGTTCAGAATAACTGTCAAAACAAAAACAAACAAACAAAAAGACTAGCACTTTCACAGGTCTGGGCATCAGGAATGGGGTGAAGGACCATGGTGAGGGTCAAAGGCACACAACAGCATCAGAGCCGCAGATGGTCCCCTCTACATCCTTGATTAAGACTTGATTAAGATCCAAACTCTCTGCAGAAATGGCCATCTGCTGCTTTTGTTTGTCTGGTGCTCGGGATGGAACCCTGGTCTGTGCAGTTGCCAGGCAAGCATCCCACTCCTGAACCATATCTCTAACCCTTACCATACCCATCTTGACTAAAGGGTCCTAAACTAAGCTATGAGAGGTTTAAATCCCAACTTATGCAACATCCAAACCTCAGCCATTGACTAGGAAGCAGGAGGCTGTGAAGATGGAGCCGAGTCAGGTGCTGTGGACCCGGGCATGTGCCTATTTTCATTATGGCTTCCACATTCGTGTGAGACTGCTTCCTGAGCCAACAGTGTACATTCTGCAGGTGACAGAGAACTCAAGGGAATGAAGGTATCCTGCAGCGTCAGGCTTGAGTCTGGACTATACCACATCTTTTGATCTAGGGCCAGCACTCTGGAGAGTTTTCGTGCCAACTCGACACAAACTGGAGTCATCTGAAAAGAAGGAGCCTCAATTGAGAGAATGCTTCCTTCCATAAGACAGACCTGTGGAGACGCATATGGGGCGTTTTCATAGTCATTGATGGCAGAGGGCCCCAAAGCATTGTGGGTGGAGGACCTCCAGTCTGGTGGTCCTGGTTCTATAAGAAAGCAGGCTGGGCGAGCCATGAGAAGCAAGACAGTAAGCAGACCTCCTCCACGGCTCCTGCATCAGCTCCTTTCTCCAGGTTCCCACCTGGTTTGCATTCCCGCATTGGCTTCCCTCAATGGACTGTGAATCAGGATGTGTAAGACAAATAAAAAGACAAAGATCCTTTCCTTCCTAGGTTGTTTTCCATCATGGAATTTTATCACAGCAATAGTAACCCTAATTAAGAAGCAAGAGCAAAGTGCTTTTCTACAAAGAACCAGTCAGTATTTCAGTTAGGTAGGCTGCATGACTTTGGTCATAATGATTCAACTTTACCACTGTGGCACAGAAACAGCACGGACAAAATGTATTCGACTGGGTGTGGCTGTGTGTCAATAAAACTTTATTTACAAAAGGAAGTGGTAGGCCAGATTTGGCCCCAGGACTGTTGTTTGCCAGCATCTGCTTTAGGATTTTGAAGTTTTTATAAAATTTGTACAGCCAGCAACAGCTGAGCTGAAACTAAATGAAAAAGAAGTCTATATTCTTTCTACATGCCAATCATTGCCCACATAACTCCTGCTGTTCCCTGGGCCAGAGTTATGGGGGTCTCATTCATGCCCAGTTCCACCTTTGCTGCCAGAAATCTGTGCCTCTCTCCAAAATCCTTGAAGTCTTTGCACTGCACACGCACACATGCGCGCATGCGTGCAAACACACACATGCGCACAGGCGTGCAAACACAATATCTTCTTACGAATCCTTACTGCTTCATTCTCAAGATCCAACTTCTTACCCTAAGACATGAGATACTTATAGGTGTGAACCATTAGCCAGAGTCACCATCGGGGTCATCTTTTTGAGGTTAAAGTCACAGGAGTTAAGCATGGCACCAAATATTTCCTTCCAAAACTGTATGGGCATAAACCTGCAGGCCACCCTTGAGTGTTTCCTTTGCCTATGGGAAGTGGTTAGGATTGTTTCTCTCTCTCTCTCTCTCTCTCTCTCTCTCTCTCTCTCTCTCTCTCTCGTCTTTTTAATTATGGAAAATAGTTTTTACAAAATAGAAGGAGGGTGGCCAGGAAAGTGGCGTAGTGGAGAAATCATGGTGTCTCATTTCCTCGACATGATTTGTATTTGCCGCCAGCCAGACCAGCATCCCAGAGCGAGGGCCATACTTCACCCCACAGATCCTGCAGGTCTTGGCAGCATGGAGAGCACACAGGGAACACCTCAAGAATACACGGGGCTGACAGATACTGTTTCCTGGGGAACAGCCATGATTAACCCAGCTGCAGAGCTCTGGAGTCTGCAAGTCCTTCAAACATACGTTTAAAGTCTCCTTTATGATACTAACAAGCTACCAACGGCTGCCTGGAGACAGGCCAGCTTTCTCCTCTTTCCCTCCACCTCCTAATTTAGTGAGCTCCCTGAATACAGGCTAATGGTTCCTCCTTGTGTTCCTTCAGGGAGAGAGTTCTCCCTAGAGAGGACTAGCTAGCCATTGTCATCCTGTCCTACAGTGCTCTCTTGTTATAAAGGAAATGGGTGTTTGGTTTTGGGTTTTTTTTGTTTGTTTGTTTGTTTGTTTTATAAAGGAGATTGAGGGTTTCATGGTCTGATTTAGGTCAGGGTGCTTGAAAGGGAAGGAGGTAAAGCCACAGGGGACCCAGGCGCTTTAGAAATGCAATCTGCCTTACCCCAGCGACCTCAGAGAAGCAGGGCAACTCTTGGCCCTCCTGGGTGGAAGTCACCTTTCTAGACAGAACGAATATTCCACAGACAGATGGAGGAGCAGGAGACTGACAATCTCTGGATAAACCAGCATCCATCAGTGGGGCAGACAGGGATATTCTGTGCTCCTAGATTTTTTTTTCTCACTGTGCCCACTGTGCCCTTCGCTGTAAGACCAGATATCCACACAAACCTACACAAAAGTGTCCACTGTGGCCCATGTAATGGTAGCTGGCATCCCCTACTCCACAGGTGAGGTGACTGAGGCACAGAGAGGCTAGGGAGCCTGTCTGAAGACAAGGAACTTTTAACTTACACAAGCGAAGCCAGGACTCAAAACCAGGCTGTCCAACTCTGAGTCCTCACCGTCCACAAGTTGCCTCTCTATGCATGTCGTCTTAGAAACAAGCAGGACTTTGACATCTCTCCCAAGTCGTGCTCCTGAAAGCACAGAACCCTAGGTGTGGGCCAACCAGGATGACCTGAGTCCAGTCATTTTGGTTTGTACTTAGAGTGATATAGCCTGCCAATGAAGAAGGGTCTACCGTTCCCAAGGTCATGGGACCACCCATGAAAGTACCTATGTGACTCAGCCCCAGACTCCTAAGACAGTGGCTTTTCCAACACCTTCCTGAGACTCAAGGCAAAATACACAATTAGACTTTAAACTCAGTCCTTCCCTCCATAGTAATGAACTCAATAAATAAAAATCAGAGAAACAAATCTAGGGGTTCTGAATCAATCCCCACAGCACTGTAAGTGCCGCTCATGGGTTCCCTTTCCCTGAGTGACCGTTTACCATAAGCGCCGCTCATGGGCTGTCTCTCAGGGACCATTCACTGGAGTCATTTACCCCTACCTGACTTTAATCTGTAATCAAACGCGCATCTCAGCAAGATGACTGGCAGGGGTTATGACTGCAACCATGGCAACTTTTCTCTTCTTAAAATGCCAGACAGAGCTAGGAGCAAAGGCTGCCTTACCTGAGCGATCCCTACCAGAGCCAAGGACCAGAGAAGATGCAATCGTGGGCATCTAAGCTACTCATAAGTGCCTCGAGGCATGGCTGCAGCAGCAACCAGAAGCATTGAGGCAAGGAACAGATTGGCAACTCGTCCAGGACTGACAGCTGACCCAAAGGCGGGCACATTCACCTCACCCGTCTACCTTATCTCTCCCCGAATAGTTTTCCTCCTTAGCAGCTGGCCAGAGAAAATAGACAACAACAGAGACCCTCACCCATCACCAGGTCCCGGTGATAGCTTCAAGTTTCAGAGCCAGACCTAAAAAGTTCATCATTTAAAGTGTCAGACGTCACCAATCACATTCCAGAATAACAGGGAGAAAGAGATGAGACAGACAGACACTGACAGACCTCCACTACCAGAAGATTCTGCTTCTCACTCTCTGGCTACATCCTACCTGCTTCCATCAGCTGGCACTGTTGACCGAAGACCCGGGAGAAGGTAACCCGGCCTGTGGGGGAACTGGATGCTGTCAACATGGACTCCATGACGGTCGTAGGTCCTTGCTGTTGGCCTTGTGGCTGGTGTCCCACCAACAGGCTTTGCCACTAGCCCAAGAACAGTGGTAGATTTGGGGCACTTGTCCCCTTCCAGAAAATGTCCCCGCCTCCAAAGTTTACAAGGCTCTGCACTCTGCTCTGTTCTTGGCAGTTTTTTCCTCAAATCTGGCCGGTGAGAAATGACACCCCGAAGGCTCTGCAAACGAGGGAGGGGTGTACGAGCCTTAGCTGTAGAGCTCAATCTAAGCTGCCCCAACAGGAGTTACTTCCTCTGCCCAAGAAAGAAGCCTGGATGTGGATGAGTCGCTCCTGTGACTAGGGAAGAGATGACTGCTCCTCGGCCACACTGGCTAGAGAGGGTTCCAGCCCTGCACCGGCAGCCAGCAAAGCGCTACCCAGGCTCCCTGGGGAGCTGGCCTCACAGGCGGCAGTCTGAGGCTCCTGGGTCCTGGCTGGATCTCTGCGGCTCCAGTCCGGCTTCTGGGTCCCAGGGGCCGCTGCAGCCTAGGGAGACAGCGAGAGGCGTGCGCAGCAACAGCAGCAGCAGCAACAGCAGCAGTTCCACCAGGCGCTCTGCAGCTGAGGGGGCACCTGCGTCGCTGGCTCATCCTTCACTCCTCTGAATGCCTTTGCCTTCCAGTTCCCGGCCGCCCGGCCTGACAGTGGGGATCCACGCGATGACTCATGCTGACAGAACCCCTGCTGCGACCTACTGCAGCGTGTCCCCAGCCCGCTCAGCTATCCCCTTTCGGTGATGCAAAGGGGGCTGTTACTTGGAGAGCTCCTGGATGGGGAGGGGAAGTGCTAACTCAGCCCAGCAGGCTCCAGGGCTGGAGTAACCTCTTCATATCCACAGCCAAGGAAGCGCCAGACCTGGGACACCAGACTGCTGGCAATGCAGTTTACAGATCCCGGAGAGGAGAGCAGAGAAGTGTCATCCGTTTCCAGTGACCCCTGGAGGGAAAAAACAGCGGAAGGCTTCATCTTAGCCACCCTAACCTTGGGCTAGGAGCAGAATGTTCAGTCCCACTATTCCAAACGGCAGGGACAGTTTGTCTGGAAAGAGGGGGTGATGGATACCTTCCACAGGATGCTACCACCGCCTGGGTGGCACTGGGTCTTAAAGTTGCCATCTCATCTGCCAATGACAAAAATGTCTTTAAAGACCCTGCCCCAACTTACTCCAGCTTTCCTGGTGGTGCTTTCTTTGGGGAGTCAACTCCAACATTGTTGGGACTCCAGGGCTGGCAATCACCTGATTAGGCAGTGCCAAAAGCACCTGGAGAGAGTAATGGTGCACTCCAATCTGCCAGCTGCAGTCATCAGAGCTCTGGTGTGTGTTTTCCTCCAGAAAAGTTTAAAGCCTCTTCGGGATTGAAGGTACCAAAGGAAATGGGGCAGTTCCTATACCAACACACAGGTTTTCTGACAGGAAAGAACCTTTCCAGTGACAGCCCTTGGTCTGCAAAGGTGACATAGCTAGTGTTTAGGGTTACCTAGGAGCCAGAGGAAGCCACGAAATAGCCCCAAAATTCAAATGAGATCTGATTTTGTGTCAGTATCTCCTTTGTTTGTTTTTTGAGACAGGGTCTCACTATGTAGAACAGGCTAGCCTCGAACTCACAGAGATCTGCCTGCCTCTGCCTAGGATTAAAGGCCTGCATCACCACGCCCAGTTTGTCTTCTGGTGTTTTAAGTGGTTGAGCACCTCTTTTCCTGTCATAGAAAAGGCTCTCTCTTACATCATGGAATCTTAGCCAACAGAGATCACTCTCTGTGACAGTGAGGAAGAGGCTCTAAGACAACCTAGACTGGGGTCAGGGGAAGCCTTGACTTTTGTTTCCCCTCCCCTAAGGCAGAGGGGAAACAGCCACCTTTCCAGGGACCAGAGTAACCATGGTGCTACCTAGGATTCAAAGTCATCAAGCCGCGCACTGTCCGGTTGGATAAATGGAGGCCCTGTGAATAGTTACACCAGGGTAAGTGGCATGAGCCAGGATGCATGGGTCTGAGTAGTTTATATTGAACTAATCCTGTACATGGTACTAATGTAATTAGTACTGGTTCCTACATGGGAAATTAATATTACCACAACCCCACATCTTTGACAGTTACTATTCTCAGTAAAACAAAAAACAACCAAAAAAGAGGAAGTTGAGAAATCTAACAGGTGTCTTTCAATTGGGTTCATTATTTTGCTTTATCCTTCCTTAATTACTTAAAAAAACAAGTACTCCCTGGAAACTGTATGAGCTTCTGATGTTTCCTTCTCCGGAAAGTTCCGGTTTAAGCTTTTGCCCTGTAATCTGGTCCCGTTCTGTTTCCTGGCCTTCTTCCTGATTACGAGAGTTTCCTTGTGACTGCTACACATTAAAGATTTACTTATTATCCCTAGGCTTTGTCGGGGTCTTCTTTCTGTAGGTCTTTCTCTGGTAGTTTTGCACCTGGTATCCTTTTTTTTTTTTTTTAACTAGAAACAAATGTGGTCAGACCCACTGAGTTTTGGACTTACAGTCATATTAACTAATCTTGCCAAAGACACGCTTCCTTACTTCCGGGTCACAAAGTTAACCTTCTAACACAGTTTTACCTCTCATGTTGTGATAGTTAATTTTAGTTATCACCTCAACACCATCTAGAAAACATCTGGGATCAGAGTCTCACTGATGCACTCTCTAGATCAGGATAGCCTATGGGTATGTCTATGGAGAATTATCTTGATTATATTAACAGAGGGGAGATGATTCGCCCACTGTGAGTGGTGCCATTCCCTAGGCTGAAGAACCTGAACTGTGTAAGAAAGGAGAGCATCTAGATAGCTCAGTGGGTAAAGGCACTTGCCTCTAAGCCTGACAACCTGAGTTTGATTCCTGGGAACTACATGGTGGAAGGAGAGAACCAAGTCCTACAAGTTGTCCTCTGATCACATTCATTCAATGACATGTGCACATGCGCACACATACAAAGAAGTGGGAACAGTTGAAAGGGGGGAGCTGAGTTAGGCATGAGTACATTAATTCATTGCTCTCTGCACTTGACTGCGAATATGATGTGACCACATGCTTCAATTTCTTGCCACTGTGACTTCCTTACCAGGATGAACTATAACCTGGAATTGTGAGCCAAACAAACCCTTTTCCCTCTAGACTGCTTTCTCCAGGGAATTTTGTCACAGCAATAGGAAACAAAACTAAGACACGTTCATAGTGTTTTTAGTCTAGGAGGGGCCTACTTATACATCTGGTATTAATCAATGGCAGCTTCTACTATCCCAATATTGTGAACCAGAATTTGACTGTTTAGTTGGATGTATTGTTGTATTAATTCCCTGTCTGATGCTGTGATAAGTACCCTGATAAAATGCAGATTAAGGAAGAAGGGTTTTACTTTAGCTTACAGGGCCAGAGAGGAGGCAGTCCATCATAGCAGAGAAGACGTGATAGCTGGAACACAAGACTTGCCTGAGAGTCAGGAAGCTGGCTGATCACGTTCCATCTACATAGGAAGTAGAGAGAAAGATCAAGAAGTAGGGTACAGCTATAAACCCCAAAGCCCACTCCTAGTGACACACTTCTGTCAAGGCTCCTCTTTCTCCTAAATGACCTCCAACTTTCCCACATGGTTCTACCAGCTTGGGACCAAGAATTCAAGCCCTTGACTCTATGGGAGGCATTTATAACTCAAACCACATCACCCAAGCTAGCTGGCCAGGGAGCCCCCAACATTCCCCTGTCTCCACCTCCCTTGTGCAGGGATCACCAACCCATACCATAATGCCCAGCTTTTTACCTGGGTTCTGGGAAATCAAACTTACGTCCTGTGTCTACACAGCAAGCACTTTACTAACCGAGCTATTTCCCAGCCCAGTAAACAACACCTTAAGAAGTCCAGGTTTCCCATAGGTCAGATTTCTGTCATTGAACCTTCTTGCCTTGTGCTTCAGTCAACTGCTGCAGCAGAGATCCCTTTCCTATGGATGCAGCTTGCAACATGCTTACAAGGACGTGCTCAGGGTTAGAAACAGCTTCAGAAAGGAAAGCAGACAGATTAGGAAAGTTATTGGCTAATGGATAGGGCTCTTGCTCCATCTTTGCTAGAACACTGATTAAATAACTAATTGATACCCAACTCTGTGCACAAGTCGATGGGGAAGTGGAGAGATGAGAGAAAGGAAAGACAGCGTGTTTTCTGTCTGTCCCTGATAGATTTAAGAGCTATTGGCCACACATATGGACAAACGTACTGCACAGTACATCACAGGCTTGGGAGGTCTTCTTGTTGTAGCACAGGCAAGGGCTACGGAGCCTCGGAGCTTGCTAAGAGGGAAGGAAGAATTACCCCTGCAGAAGGAAGAGGCTTGCACCCATGGAGAAGATTTTGGCTCAACCAAGCCCTTTGTGCAAGGCCAGTTTAAAATGCTGTGCTATGCCGAAAAGGTTTTAGGGTCCACTCAGGGCTTGTAAGAAGGAGATAATTTTCCCTGGATCAAGTCAGTTCACAGACCCATATTTCTAAGCTCTCCCTGGGTACATTTTCAGTCCGATAGATTCTAAATTGACTTTTCCTGAAGGGCTCTCTTGACCTTGCTTGGATTCAGCAACCCTTGAGATTTAAGGACTGATTCCACAGGTCAGGTCAGGCTCGGCTGTTTCACCCACAATTCCCAGAAGGTGCAGAGAAGCAACTACAGTCATGTAGCACAGATGAAGGCAAGGTGACGAGTAATGTATATAGTCATGTGACCCTGAGATTCGAACCAGCTATTTTATGATATTTCATTCCTCATAGTCAAAGCGTATTCTGTCAGTCTGACTCATGTGGGTAATAACACAGCATCGCAGCATGGGTATGGTTTTTTTGTTGGTGGTGGTTTTTTTTTTTTTTTTGGTTTTTTGAGACAGGGTTTCTCTGTGGAGCCCTGGCTGTCCTGGAACTCACTCTGTAGACCAGGCTGGCCTCAAACTCAGAAATCCACCTGTCTCTGCCTCCCAAGTGCTGGGATTAAAGGTGTGCGCCACCACTGCCCGGCCTGGGTATGTTTTAAATAAAGAAATTTTCATTTTGGTTCATAGTTCTTTGATGTTCAAGGTGGAGCGGCCTCATCTGTGACAGCCTTCTTCCTTGCAGAGTCCCTGGGAGGGACAGGACATCACATTGTGTGAAGGTTCAGATAACAAATGTCCCCTGCCCTCCCCAAAGCTCACTCACAGATTGAAGGCCTGCCCCCCAGCAGAAGGTGTCAGTGAGAGCTGATTGGTCCATGAAGATGCTAATATGTTCAACAGTCAACCTACTGTGGAGTTCATAGATTGATGGGCTATTAGGAGGTGGGACCTAGTTGCCGGAAGTTGATCACTGAGAGAGTGCCTTTGAAAGATTAGCCTGTCCTCAGTCCATTCATCCCCCCCCCCCTTCTTTCTCCTTTTCTGCTGCCAGGTAGTCAATATCTCCATTGCACTGCTTCAGCAACCTAATGGAGCCAGCTGACCAACCCTTCCATGTCCAATACCTCCCACATCACAACACACACACACACACACACACACACACACACACACACACACACACACAC
>CM052702.1:130371346-130483987 GCA_028551405.1 Uromys caudimaculatus
TACTAGTATTCCATCATGGGGACTCCACCCTCAAGACCTTGTCTGAAGGGGGCAGTTTTGATGTTAAAGTCCTGTTCCCCAACTGGTTCTTGATTTGTCAGCAAAGAAGGCCAGGGGCCAATTGTTGGGCAGAAGGTACACACGGGACTTCTGGGTCTCAGGAGAAAAAGGCAGATGCAGGGAAGGAGAGAGGAGCTTTTCTGCCATGCTTTGGAGGAAGAAGAGCGTAGCAACCATGTGAGATCTTGGACAGGCGGGGGTGGGGAGTTGAAGGTGGGGTCTATCGCCTTTGCTACAGGAGGGTGGCCAAGGATGTTTGACAGGGGCCAGGTGGGACTAGCCACTAAAGTTTAGGGCAAGTGGAGAGATGGAGATAATAAATTGATAAGGACATGCTTTTCTAGGCCGGAGATAGTAATGCCCAGCAATTGTGCCTAGAGTTGTAAAGTAACAAACTGTGTGTTTGTGTGTGTGTGTGTGTGTGTGTGTGTGTGTGTTATCAGAGGATTCAAGGGTCTAGGGAAAGGGTTGGTAGCACAGTCACCTCCCAGAGCAAAGGTGGCTAGAACAAAAGGGAAGCTGGGTGGGAACTGGTAGCTTAGCCCGTCCCAGAGCTAAAGGCAGCAGAATAAAACTACACGCTACACTTGTCCAATCTTAGCCACAGCCCAAACACCGTAGTCAAATCGAGTTTTCACCCTCGATTTGATTTTTACACCTCATGATAAAAGTTAAACTTTACCATGAATATAGCACATTTCAGATGAGTGTGAGCCACTGAGGAGAGGCAGCTGTGCAGCAGGAGCCACGGTGCTGTCTGTTCTGTACTGTGTTGTATAGGTACTGGACTGTGTGCTCTGTGAACGCTCATATTTGATAGCAGATGCTCACACACCCCTTCCCAGAGGAGGAAATGTAAGTTTAGAAAAATAGATGTGCTTTGCCAAGACTCCCCAGCCCAGTTGCATAGCTGTGAGTAGGTAATTCACCTCTATGCCACACAGCTTTCTAGCTAGCAACGCCTGTCTCATTGAGAAATTGTGCTGTGGCTTAGCTACAGAGGCCCCATAATGACTCTAGTTGTCTCGAAAAATGATGAATGTCCTCTTAAATTTTTTATCAGCATAATTTATATGCTGTATCATTCTTCTATTTAAGGTATATATATAGTTCTGTGATTTTGGTATATGCACAACCAATGATACAGGCAGCATTAATACACTGTGGAGACTGGGGAGATGTCTCAGGCATCAAGCGCTTGCCACATAAAGACCTGAGTTCAATCCCCAGCACCCATGTGACACTTCAGGCATGGTGGCTGCTCTGGTGATCCCAGTGCTGGATGGTGGTGACGGGTGGATTCCTGAAGCTCATTGGCCAGCCAGTTTGGCTCATTTAGCAAGCCCCAGATCCTACTAAGAGACCCTGTCCCAACAAACAAGGTAGGTGGCTCCTGAGGAATGAAATATGAGGTTGCTTTTTGGCACACACACACACACACACACACACACACACACTCACACACTCACACACACACACTCACACACACACTCACAAACACACACACTCACACACACACACACACACACACACACACATACACCTGCATACACAGGTGCATCTTTGCATACAGAATGTGTATACATCCACACACAGAGAAAGAAAGCTACGAGCCTCAGTTTCCCCAGCCCATCTCCCTCCAAGCCTAGAAAGCACTTGCATTCCCATATCTATTCACTTCCCCTATCTGGGTTTTTCACACGAACAGAATTCTGTAATATGTTAACTTTTGTTTGGCTTCCTACACTCAGCACAGTGTTCTCAAAGTTTGCCCACCTTGGAGCATCGAGAAACACCTAATTCTTCTTTATGAGTAATAATAATCTATATATGTGTGGTGGTTTGAACAAGATTGGCCCCCAAAGGCTCATATAGTTGTATGCTTAGCCCCCGGTTGGTGAACTGCCTGGATAGATTAGGAGGCGTGGCCTAGTTGGAGGAGGTGTGTCTCTGGGAGTCAGTTGTCTGTCTGTCTCTATCTCTGTGTGTGTGTTTCTTTCTGTTCTGTCTGTGTCTCTGTGAATCTCTCTGTCTCTGTGTCTGTTTCTGTGTCTCTCTCTGTCTCTGTATCCCTCTCTCTGTCTGTCTGTCTGTCTCTGTCTCTCTCTCTCTCTCTGCTTGCTGCCTGAGGATCACGATGCAAAGCTCTCAGCTGCTTCTCCAGCACCATGCTTGCCTGGTGCTGAGGCAGCCATGCACCCCGCCATGATGATAATGGACTAGGCCTCTGAACTTGAAAACGAACTCCCAACTAAATGCTTTTTTTTTTTTTTTTTTTTTAAGAGTTGCCTTGGTCATGGTGTCTCTTCACAGAACAGAGCACTGACTAAGACAGTGTGGATAAACCCCTTTCTATTTTCCATTTGTCTGATGCTGGACTTGTGGATTGCTTCCACCTACTGACTATCATGTTATTCATATTACATCATTTATTATTTATGCTGCTATGAACGTATGTAAGCACATCTGTTTTTTTGTTGTTGTTGTTGTTGTTGGTTTTTTGTTGTTGTTTTGTTTTGTTTCGGTGCTGGCGTCTACTTTCACTTCCCTTGGGTATGTATTGAAGAATGGACTTTCTGGGTCATGTGGTAATTCCATGTTTAGTCTTTTGGGGAACTGCCCACTTTCCAACAGTGTCATCATTTTGCATTCCTGCCACAATGTAAGAAGGCTCCAATGTCTTCACATCACCAGTGCAATGTCATGATACAGAGCCAAGCACTAGGCTCGAAGGCAGCAGAACCTGCATGAATGGATGGATGAGTGGACACGTGGGTGAATAGCACGTGCGTACAGACATAAACATATTCATACAAGTGTGGAAAGATGAAAGAAGGTGGTTTTCTTTGTAGCAAGAAGCCAAGCAAGAAATGTGCAAAATGCCAAGAGTGGAAGTGTGCTGTCTGCAGCCTTTGTTAGTCATGTCTCATGTAGAATCCAGCAGTGCTCAAGAGCAGAGGGTTGATGAGGGGCTGTGAGCCTCCGGGCTTGAACAACACCCCCACAAAAGATCTGACAGCCACAAAAAGAGATGAGGGCTCATGCCTATCCTTCTAGTACACATAGGGATATTAATACATATCGGTGCTTATAGATTCTACAAATTATGGCTATTCATAACTAACATTATTCTATTCTATGCTATCATATTAATGCACTGCAATATTTTAAGCATATACAGAAATAAAATACAGAACAAAGTAGCTTAGACATTAGAATAAGGTAAATAAAATTAGAATAATCTAAAGATCCTTTCGTTGTCCATGCCAAAAAAAGGCATTAATTTATATAACGCTTTGGGAAGTCATGTGCATACTTTAATCTCTTGAATAGTCACTGAAGATTATTTAAAAATCTATAACCTTACCATGCTAATAGGAAAAAAATAAATATGAAAATAATCTTTTAAATGTCAGAAAAAGAGAGAGAAATGAATTATTAAGAAAGCTGATATGGGGCCGGAGAGATGGCTCAGTGGTTAAAAGTACTGACTGCTCTTCCAGGGGTCATGAGTTCAATTCCCAGCAACCACATGGTGGCTCACAGCCATATCTATAAGAGGATCTGATGCCCTCCTCTGGCCTGTAGATGTATATGCAGCAGAGCACTGATACATTCAATAAATAAAATAAAAAAGAAAGGAAGGAAGGAAAGAAAGAAAGAAAGAAAGAAAGAAAGAAAGAAAGAAAGAAAGAAAGAAAGCTCCCGGAGACTGGACCACCAACCAAAGAATACACATGGAGGGACCCATGGCTCTGGCCACTTATGTGGCAGAGGAAGGCCTTGTTGGACATCAGTGGGAGGAGAGGCCCTTGGGCCCAAGGGAGTTCGATGCACCAGTGTAGGGGAATGCCAGGGAGGGAAGACAGGATTGGGTGAGTGGGTGGGGGAGTACCCTCATAGAGGCAGGGGGAGGGGGGAGGGGATAGGGAGTTTCCAAAGGGGAGACCTGGAAAGGGGAAAACATTTGAAATGTAAATAAAGAAAATATCCAATTTTTTTAAAAAAAGAAGCAAAAAAAAAAAAAAAAAAAGCATTAATTATCAAAAAAAAAAAAAAAGCAGCTGAAGCAGCCTGGAGTACTCTTCACAATAATGAAACAAATCAATCCAACCAGCTTTAAATATGAAGCAAAAAATGCATAACAAGGAAAAAGTGGAAGAACTAACTAAACACTAGGCGATATATTAAAATATGGAGCACGTTGACCAAGGGACACAGATACATCATTTGTGACCAATATTTCTTTTCTACAGAGAAAATGGGGAATCACGCAAAAACTCTTCACGTGCCAGACTAGTTCAGGCCTCAGAAAATGTGTCAAAAGAATAAAGGACAATTTTCTTTTTACCAGATTTATTTCTTTTACTTTAATGTGTGTGTGTGTTTCGTCTACTTGTATGTCTGGGTACTATGTGCACACATGATGCCTGTGGCGGCCAGAAGAAGTTATCCAATCCTCTGGAACTGGAGTTATAGATTGTTACAAAACACCATGTAGGTGCTGGGATTTGAATCCTGGGTCCTCTTAACCTCTGAGTCTCTTCAGGCTCCAAGGACAACTTTCTTAACATAATAGAGGATTCCACTAAGAAACATACCATAAAGTGACATGTCAAGAGCCTCCCCTGAGGGTAGGATGACAGGAGATGAGACCTGAGGCTTGAAACAGAGAAACAAACTCATCAGCACTTGTACTTGACCTAATTATTATAGAAGTCCCCTAAACTAGTATCTTGGCTAGGAGTTTATTCCTATGAAGAGACACCATGACCACTTCAACTCTTACAAAGGAAAACATTTCATCGGGGCGTCTTACAATTCAGAGATTCAGTCCGTTATCATTATGGTGGCATGCAGGCAGACATGGTGCTGGAGAAGGAGCTGAGAGTTTCTACATCTTGATCTGTAGGCAGCAGGAAGAGACTGTAAGACACACTGGGCATAGTTTGAGCTTATGAGACCTCAAAGCCCACCCCCAAGGTGACGTACTTCCTCCAAAAGGCCATACTTCCTAATAGAGCCACTATTTATGGGCCAAACGTTCAAACACATGAGTCTATGGGGGCCATACCTATTCAAATCACTACAACTGGAAGATGGCTCAGTGGGTAAACACCTGATACATAACCGTGAGGATCTGAGTTCACATCCCAAGCATTCACGTGAAGACCTGGGTGTAGTAGCCATGTATGCTTGTAATTTTGGACCAGGAGAAGGTCCTAGCCACTGTATGCACACATAAAAGCAGATGCCCACAAAAATACACCAATCACACCCACACACCATCACCAACAGCAAAGTAGAGCAGTAGCTCTGAGAGGCACAAATGTAAAATGACAATAACAGTTCTGGGAGCTGATTCCCCATGACATCATGACAAATATGCCCCACCCAGTCGTGGAATGCTCCATGCTGCTCAAGCAGTTGGAAATCCTTATGAAAAGTTGCAAAATCTGACTTCTTCGCCCTCACAACACAGACAGAAGTCAAAGTGGGTGGCTTACGGATTCCCGTGTGAAATCTAAACCAAACTCCCTCGCAATGATGGAGAACAGTTTTATAATGTTGGTACAGTGGGGTGGGCTTCTTCAATAACATACAAAAAGCGTTGACCAAACAAGAGACTGACTGATCAGACATCAAAGTTAAGAACTTCCTCTGGGGCTAGAGAGACGGCTCGCTGGATAAAATGCTTACAGTGCAAGCATGTGGAACTGAGCTCAAATCCCCAGCACCTGAAAAAACAAACAAACAAGCAAGCAAGCAAGCATGGTGGCACACATCTGTAGCTTCAGCCCCAGGCATGCAGACATAAGAGACTTCTCCAAGTTCACTGCCCCGACAATCTAGTTACCGGCGAGCTCCAGGTTCCAAGAAACCATGTCTCAAAAACAAACACAAGGTGGAGAGCAATGGGGAAAGATACCCTGTGTGAATCTCTAGCCTCCAAGTGTGTATGGACTGGCTAGTGCATCCATGCATAGAGACCCATACGCCACCCTTCACCCTGCAACTTGTGTGTCCACTCTCTGATGCTGTCCCTTGGTGAAGGGATGAAATTTGAAACACCATTAACCAAGAAAAGATGCTTTCCTAGTTTCCTTTCCGCTGCTGTAATAGAACCCTCTGACCAAAAGCAACTAGGGAAGGAAGAGGTTTATTTGTCTTAGAACTCCCTCTACATCATATCCATCACTGATGGGAGCCAGGTTGGGAACTCAGAGCAGGAACCTGGATGCTGGGATCAAATGGGGAAGTTGTTTAATGTCTCCCTCAGGCTCAGCTACCTTTCTTATGCAGCCGGGGACCACTTTCCTAGGGAATGGTGGAACCCATGGTGGGCTTAGCCCTCCTACATCAATGAACAATGAAGAGAATTCCTCACAGACAACCCCACAGGGCAATCTGGGCAATCCCTCAACTGAGACTGTCCCTCCGATGACTCTAGGCTGTGTCAAGTTAACAATGCAAACTAGGACAGATGCATACTCTTATTATAGAAAGAATTCCTTCTCATCAGTAAGACAAATAACTCATTTAAAGCATAAGGAAGGAACCTGGACAGGCACTTTGCAGAATGATGTTACATTTGCTATGTTTGGTTCTGAAATGGTCTCCACAGCTGTGTTAAAGCCTTTCCCCCCAGCTTGGTGCTACTGGGTGGTAATGGGGACTTTTAAGAGGTGGCCTTATGTAAGGTCTTGGAGCCATTGGCATTGTGACCATAAAGAAGACTGTGGGACCTGGGTTTCTCTCTCTCTCTCTCTCTCTCTCTCTCTCTCTCTCTCTCTCTCTCTCTCTCTCCTCTTTGCAAACTGGCCACAAGCTGAGCAGTTTTGTTCTACCAATCTCTCCTTTCATGACATGCCACCTCACATGTCTAAAACAGTAGGGCCAACCAATCACAAAGGCACCTCTAAAGCCACAAGCAGAATAAAAGCACTCTCCTGGTAAATAATTAACTATCTCGGGTATTTTAATACAGTGATGGTAGGCTAACACATAGTATTTAAAACGGTGAGTATGAATAGACACTCACTGTCAATAGTCATAAGGAAAGCAAATTGGCTTATCAATGAACTCTGATTATGTACTCACATCATAGCCAGCACTGGAGATTGATGTCATCAGGTGTTTACAATGGTGCAATGCAGCAGGAACTCTCAGGTGGCTGATGGAAGGATGCAGCAATGGGACCCTTTAGAAAGCTGTAAGACATCTCATTTTAGAGCTGAGCATCCTCTACTCTGTGACTCTGTCCTAGTGATCTTGAACTGTCAACTTGACACAGTCTAGAGT
This sequence comes from Uromys caudimaculatus, assembly GCA_028551405.1. Taxonomy (NCBI): domain Eukaryota; kingdom Metazoa; phylum Chordata; class Mammalia; order Rodentia; family Muridae; genus Uromys; species Uromys caudimaculatus. The sequence continues at coordinate 130,378,709 of CM052702.1, forward strand.
CATCTGAGAAGGGAGTCTTAATGAAGAGATTGTCCAGATCATACAGATGTGTGGGTATGTCTGTGACAATTGTCCTGACAATTAATTGATGTAGTCAGGACAAGCCCACTTTAGGCGGCATAATTCCCTAGGCAGGTGGTCCTGGGCTGTATAAGAAAGTTAACTGAGCATGAGCCTTTGAGCAAGCCAGCAAAAGTCTTCCTCCATGTTTTCTGCTTCAACTCCTGCGTTGGCTTCCCTCAGTCACAGACTATAATTTGTAAGCTGAAATAGAATCCCCTTTCCCCAAGCTGCTTTTAGTCAGTGTTTTATCACAGCAACATAATGAAACTAGACCGCCCAGCAAGTCTCCTAGGTATCTTCAAAGGAGAGCTGGAGAACATCAGCAGAACATTCCCGGAACCATTCATTATTCATAGCAGCCTCAAGCCGCAAATAACCCAAATTTTCAACCACAGCAGAACAAAGTGGATGAGAGTATTCACAGGATGGACTAGAATCAGGATGAAATTGGCAGATGGCGAGGACAGTTGAGAAATAAATACATGCGCAACTCCACGGAGCTCCATCCATTTGAATTCTGTGGAGTCATGGCCCTAGGGATCAGAATAGTGGTCACATTTATAAAAGATGGAGAGAGAATTGTGAGACTCTGGAATGGCCCCTGGACGCCTGTGATGTTCTCTGGGTATAGGCACTTTGCCTTAGTCCCTGTCTGTCTCCCTGTTGTGATTAAGTAAATTTAACCAAAACATATCTCTCTCTCTCTCTCTCTCTCTCTCTCTCTCTGTCTCTCTTTCTCTCTGTCTCTCTTTCTCTCTCTCTCTCTCTTTCTCTCTCTCTCTGTCTCTCTCTCTTTTTATCTATCTATCTATCTATCTATCTATCTATCTATCTATCTATCTCTGTCTCTTTCTGTGTCTCTCTGTCTCTTTCTGTCTCTCTGTCTCTTTCTGTCTCTCTTTCTCTCTCTGTCTCTCTCTCTGTCTCTCTGTCTATCTCTGTCTCTCTCGTTCTCTCTGTGATGCATGGTGTATGTGTATGTGTATGTGTCTCTCTGTCTTCCTCCCCACCACCACCACCTTCCCCCTCCCTCCCCTCCCCTCCCCTCCCCTTCCCTCTCTCTCTTCTCCTCTCCCTCCCCCTCTTCTCCCTTCCTCTTCTCTTCGGTATTGTTCTATAGAAGTGGTCTACTTTGAGGCTTTTTGTTCTGTTTGTGGGGAAGAGGTTTTTTTTCTTGAAGCATCTTCTCATTGGCCTGGGCTAGTTTGGCCTCTCTGTGCCTCCCTAGAAACGCAGTTTTGGTTTCGCTTTTGTTTGTTTTTGCTTGAGTTCTAGGGTTCTAACTCATTCCTCCGGCCTGTATAACAAGCACTTGGTTGTCTGAGCCTTTATTAATTTACCTTGGCCTCCTAACTTGTTGTTTTATGCAACAGTGTCTTGCTGCATAACCCTGTCTGGCCTCGAGCTCCCGTATCTACCTTCTAAGTGATTTCACAAGGGTGCAAAACCAATTTTGATGATCCAGATGGACGTACACCAACTTGAATGATTCTCACCCTGAAGCAGGAGGGCCACTGGGTGGGTGCTGTTGTTATTTCAAACTGTCCAAAGCAGAGGTGTCCCGTTCTCATTCCTTGAGCTGAACCAGGGTACTGTGTTAGCGCTCACCTAGAAAGCTTTGTGCTCCTGAGAAAGGCTTACTGGAGAAGTGAGCTGTTTTGAAAGCAAGCTTTGCCTATGTTAGCAGTGTCTTTGCCAGCTTTCTCCTGAACACAGCAAAAAGTCCAGGATCTCTACGTGGGTTTTGGTGAACAGGATCTCGTCACTCATGGACAGATGGATGGGGTCTGGCTGAGACTTAGATACCGGTTTCCCTTAGGATAGATTTTCTTTTTCCTTTTTTTGGGGGGGGGGGTAGATTTTCTTTAAGGAGCTGGTGGGTAGCCACTGCCTCAAGTGTGGGTTTAGTCCCCCTCAGTTCTGTGTCACTAGGGGGACTGTCATTTACTGCCCAAACCAATGCCTTTGAAGGTGTGACAATGGTTGTGGTGGAGACGGGGGGGGGGGGGGGGGAGGTGGATCCCCAGCCCCCACATAAACACCAGGCGACGTATGGTAGACCGCCCGTCATCTCAGCGCTGGGGAGGCAGATGCAGCAGATCCTCAGAACAAGCTAGCTAGCTAGAAGGTGCTGTGGAGGGTCTCAGTATATAGGTCTTAATATAACTATCCGGGCATAATCCAAGGCTGCTCTAGATAGACTAGGAGGGAAGGTCGCAAGGGATTCTGGGAATAGGAACTTGGCTCTACAGAAACTTTCAGACTGAAGCCAGGCTCCTCTGGGATCCCAGCCGTGCTGCCAGGCTTGTTATTAAAGTGATACTCGAGCAGCTTACTTTCTACACTGCAGCTAATGCTGTTTGCCCTGAAATAGAAACCAGTGCTGGATGCATCTTTTATGTGCCCCTGTGGCCTTCTGTGCTTTTCTCTACCTTATCATCAACTGGGTGCCAAATGGCTATTCCTGGGCGGAAGACACTGGGGGCATGTTTTGCCATCACGACCAATGCAAGCTAACACCTCTCTCTATTCCACTTGCTTCTCTCAGGGTTATAAGTCCGAGTGTGGGCTGCCATGCTGGGTGGCTGGTTAAAGGCAGGAGGTTCTAGAGTTCAGATGAGACTTTAACAAGCATTCATTAAAGACTCATGTGGCCCAGTGCCTTCCATGCTGTCCTGTTTGCCCACCCTGAGCATGGCACATTAGCACCTGTGGTTCGCCTGCCTTGTTTCTACCCATCTTTTGGACTCTGAGTTAACTCCTTCTATTTCTCAACTCTGATTTTGACCCCACAGCCTCACAAAAGACAGCTCTGGCATCCGGGATTGAGTCAGCCACCTCTACTCCTCAGACCTCCTGTGAAGTCAGATTTTGATCGAACAGTCGAGAGCCTTGGCCTTTTAGGGCATGGATTCTCAACCTGTGGATCGCAACTCCTTTGGGGTCCGCATATCAGATATTTACATTACAACTCATAACAGTAGCAAAACTACAGGTATGAAGTAGCAACAAAATAGTTTTATGGTTAGTTGTCAGCACAACGTGAGGAACTATCTTAATGGGTCACAGCTTTGAGAACCACGGTTACGGGGTAAGGCAAGCCAGGCACCTGCCAGAGACATGAAATTGAAGAAGATGCCAAGCCACTCAACATAGAGGCAAATAACATAGTAATGGTTGTTTTTTTTTTTTAAATCTGTAACTGAGTATACCATCAATATTTCATTTCCTTTTTATTATTGTGTGTAGGGGCGTGTGACTGAGAATGGGGACACTCATGTCACTTCATGTATTAAGGTCACAGCCCAAGTCTCAGGAATGGATCGCTCCTTCCACCATGTGGGTTCTGGGGGCAAAACTCAGATTGTCAGGCTTGGCAGCAAGTGCCTTTACTGGCTAACAACTTGGTGACCCCAAAATATTAATTAAAGGCTAGGTACTGAGGCGGGGCTTGTCAGAGGACAGAGGGTGGAGCCCCATGCTACCTGCAACACCCCCCCACACACACACACACAGAAGTCAGGGACTGGAGAGATGGATCAGTAGTTAAGAACACTGGCTGCTCTTCTGGAGAACCTGGGCTCAGTTCCCAGCATCCACATAGAGGCTCACAACAGTCTGTAATTCCAGTACCAAGGAATGCATACCCTCTTCTGGCCTCCTCAGACACGGCATCCATGTTGTGTTTATAAAAATATATAGAGAGATATATGTTATATGGGGTTATGGGGAGGTAGGTGTGGGGGAAGGGTGTGCCTCAGTAGGCCCGAGCCCAGGCATCCCTTCCCCCTGAGGAACCAGCCACACACAAAGATATAGTATAGAAATAGAGTTTATTTAGGGCATGGGAAGGGGAGTTAAGAGGGTAGTAGAGGCAGAGAAAGGCAGAGAGAGGGAGAGAGTAGAGAAGTAGAGGAGTGGAGGCCGGCCATGACCACGTGGAGAGAGGGGGGAAGGGAACGGGGAGAGGTAAGGGAAGTAGGAGAGAGGCAAGAGAAAGAGGTAAGAGAGGGAGGAGGGGGCAAGTAGCCCCTTTTATAGTGGGCCAGGCCCACCTGGCTGTTGCCAGGCAACTGTGGGGAGGAGCATACCTGGCTGTTGCCAGGTAACTGTGGGGTGGAGTTTAGACAGAATGCCAACAATCCATGTGTTGTACAGACAAACACACAGGCAAAACACCTATACATATAAATTCAAAATAAATCTAAAAGATAAGGATGCCAAGTGTGGTGGTACATCTTTATAATCATGCACTGGGAAGCAGAGACAGATGAATCCCAAGGACTCATTGGAAAACCAGTTCCAGGCCAGTGAGACACCCTGACTCAAAAACACAGTGGGGGCTGATGAGATGGCTCTGTGGATAAAGGCGCCTTCTGCCAACCTGAGTTCCATCCCTAGGACCCTTGTGGTGGAAGGAAAGAACAAACTCCTGTATAACATTGTCCTATGTTCTTCACATACACATCCTGGTACGTGTGTGTGTGTGTGTGTGTGTGTGTGTGTGTATACACATACATATATATATTATATAATAATATATAAAATTTTTATTACAATTATATATATAAAATTGTACATATATATAATTGTAATAAAAAAATTTCTAATTAAGGTAGTAAATGAAGTGGGGGGAGGGCATTTAATGGGAAAGATCGTGAGTTCCTCACAATAAAATACAGAGTCACAGCTGCAGTGACAATCTGTGGTCTCAAAAGCTCATAACTCACTGTGACATGAACTCTTCAAGAGCAAATGGGGCATTACCCAGTACCTGACATGCCCCACACAGGGCTCAAGAGCCCTCCCTTCTATCTATACAATGATTGTTGCATCTCCTCCAAAAATTCCCTTGGAAACCCTAATCCCATCCCACCCGCCTCTGTGTGATGCAGTTTGGGAGCAGGGTCTGTCAGAAGAACACTAAGGCTCACGAGGTCCTAAGAGTGGGCCACGCCCAATCATGTTGGCATCTGTATGAGAAGAGGAAGAGAGACGGAGTTGTCCCTGCGTAAGGAAAGTAGCCACTGGCATGCCAGAAAGAGCATTCCTCAGCAACTAACCCTATAACTCGGCTATCTTGGACTTCAGCCTGGAGAACCATGGGAAAATTCAGGCCTCTTGTATAAGTTGCCCAGTTACAGGTATCTGTCATGGCCTCCCAAGAAAACTAGCATACTCAAGCACGAAAGCCCCTGATCTTAGAAGGACAACCATGTCACAGAGGACCAGTAACTCCTCCCAGTTAAAGGAGAGTTCAGTTAAGTGTGAATCCCCTCCGAGCTGGTCAGTGCTATGTGGCACTGAAGAGCATAGCCCCAGAGGGTACCATGCTATTGACTATAAACTGCTGTAGCATAGCTACTCCCTGCCCTGAGTTAGAATCGCAGTAGGCCTTGGGTTCCCTCTTTTTTTTTTTTCAATGCAAAATGTTTTTAAATTATTTATTTATTTTTTGATACTTTATTTACATTTCCAATGTTTCCCCCTTTCCAGGTCTCCTCTTTGGAAACCCCCTATCCCCTCCCCCTCCCCCACCTCTATGAGGGTAGTCCACCTCCCACCCACCCGCCCACCCACTCCCGTATTCCCACTTTGACATTCCCCTTTACTGGGGCCTCTAACACTTAGGTTCCCTCTTGGGCCTGCTTCTTCTAGCCTTAGACTATAAAGTAGAAAGGAGCCCGGTGCTTTCCTGAAAAGAGGCCTCCACGGGGTTTGCATATGCTTCAGTGTGAAGGGAAGGACTTAGTGGTGAGGAGGGAATGGAGGGGAGCAGAGCCCTGCATTCACAGAGAAGTTCATCCATCAGTGCCCACCCTTGAAGCAGAGATATTGACTCTTCTCTCATTCGCCCAACCAGAAGCGGTGATGACGCAGCTTCAGGCAAGGAAGAATTCTTCCCTCCTAAGAACTCTCCGGGTGGTGCAGATTTTCGTATGAATGAAGAGCCACCAATTGATCAGAGATGGCACACAGGAGCTGCCTGCTGTCCCTCGAGGCACCCACAAGATCTACATTTGATAGCTCCTTTTTTTCTTTTCCCAATTCGTGCCCCCTCTTCCATCAGGATGAGAAGTGACAAGGGTGTATTTTTCATGAGGCTCAGCCATCTCTGTTTCACTTCTTTTCCTAAATAATCAATCTGCTGGGATCCTAGCTGCAATAAATGTCGGCATGATTTGTGACTAACGCCACTGCCAGTTGATTCCGGCGGCTCATGACTGAGGCTGCTCCCACCTCACTGTAGCAGAGAGAAATTAAATTCTCAAGGCCATGATGACATTTCTTTTTTCCTGTCACCATTCCATGGAGGCTTGTGATTCCATTTAATCCCACATCCTCACAGGAAGGAGCAGGTCAGTAGAGGCGGAGGATTTCAATGATGCTCAGTTGACCTTCAGAGGTTCAAGGTCTCCAACGGGAAGGTGAAAACATGGACTCTGGTCTTTAGAAGTACAAATCTCCGAGAAAAATGATCTGTCACTCTTAGGGACCACCCATGAAGAGCTGGCAGTGTATATCAAGAGGACTTAGCATTTCTTAAAGCCACCTGTCCCCATCCCCACCCCCACCCTACCCACCCACCGCAGATCTCTTGTTTGTTTCTATTGGCTTTTGGCACAGATAATCTTGTTCCTCATTAAGCCATTTTGGCTTTTGTATTATTTGTGTAGTGCTGAGATTGGAACCCAGGTTTTCACACAAGTCGGGTAAAGCACTCTCTCAGCTAAGCTACAGTCTCAGCTCTTGGCTGTTGGTTTTTTTTTTCCAAGTTGTCTTCTCTGACCCTTGACTGGGGTGTGACATTTGCTCTGTGTCCTCATAGTTAATAGGGACCTTGGGACCTTACCCAACAGCATGTGTGTCTATTGGAATCAGGGAAACTATTGAGCAGCTTTAACAAAGTGGGGACTTGGGTTAACTTCTACCTAGACCCCAGACCCCCCAATGGAGACTCAGGTCTCTGTTCATGCACCTCCCTGTCCATTCAACTGGACAAGATGCCCCAGAATGTCCATCCCATAGACAGAGTTGCCCCCTGACCTGCATGTTTATAAGCTGGTCTTATTTGTCAGAACCCTGTGTCTTAGTTGGGGTTACTGTTGATGGAATGAAACACCATGGTCAAAAAACTCTTGGAGAGAAAAGGGTTTATTTTGCTCACAGTTCCATATGTAACAGCTCAGCAATAAAGCAGTGAGAACACGAACTCATACAGAGCAGGAACCTGGAGGCCACGGAGGGGTGCTGTTTATTGGCTTGCTCTTCAGGGCTTGCTCAGCCTGCTTTCCTGTAGTACCCAGGAACAGCAGTCCAGGGACCGCCCACAATGGGCTGGGCTCTCTGTCATCAATCACTAATTAAGAAAATGTCCTAGAGGCTTGCCTACAGCCTGATCTTATGGAGGCTTTTTCTTAACTGGAGTTCCCTCCTCTCAGATGGCTTTAGCTTGTGGCAAATTGACTTAAAACTACTCAGCACATCCTACAAACTATGGCCATATTTGGAGACCAGGTCTTTAAGGAAGTCAGTAGGGTTGAGTGAGGCTATAGGGATGGATGTACCCTGACACACAAGGACTAATGGACGCATAAGAAGAGACCAACACACAACATGCTCACATGCAGGAATGACCATGTAGGGACACGGAGACTAGGCAGCCATCTGTAAGCAAGGAGAGCAACCACAGGAGACACCTCCTTATCATCACCTTGACCATGGAATTCCGGCCAGCGGAGCTGTGCAGTTTGTCATGGCAACCCACAGACTGCAGGGTCCAGGGTAAAAGTTGTCCACTAAAGCATCAGAAGTGGATGCTGAGGTAGAAGGAACTGACTGGATCATCTGGCAAAGAAGCTGCTAAACACTCAGGAGCTGATGTATGTGTCCTGTTGTAACAGGACAGGGTGAGGAGAAACAGGAAGCTTAGAGCAAGTGCCAAGGAAAAGCATCCTGTTTGAAGGGACAAGAGCAGGGATTTTAGTGGTGGCAGCAATTCATATATATATATATGTGTGTGTGTGTGTGTGTGTGTGTGTGTGTGTGTATGTTTATGTACATATGCATATACATATACATATACATAATATGAGTACACTATTGCTGTCTTCAGACGCACCAGAAGAGGACATTGGATCCCAGTACAGATGGTTGTGAGCCACCACGTAGTTGCTGGGAATTGAACTCAGGACCTCTGGAAGAGCAGCCAGTGCTCTTAACCACTGCGCCATCTCTCCAGCCCTGGTGGCAGCACTTCTAACAGTGGGAACACACACAAAGTTTCCACCATGCTTCTTTTCAAACAGTGAACGCCATTTCTCCCTTCCCTTCCCAAAACAGCTCTTCACCAGCTTGGCTGTGCTTTCTTGTAGCAGTCCATCAGGAAAGTTAACATTCATTCCATTGCAGAAGGAGGGGACAGGGAGGTCATCAGCCCTTTGCTTGAGAGTCCACTCTTTCCCAGCCATTTGGTTGCAATTCTGCCCACACTGCATGTGGCCTGGGATCTCAGGGTATAAATGCTAAGGTATATAGGTCAGGAGAGGTTAACTGAGAGGTACTCCGTGTTGGGGAAGACTTTCCAGCGTAGTTGCTTCGGGGTCACACATGCTCCAGCCAATAAGCCCTCACCTATGCTTTGGAGGACTCCCAGTGAACTCTCTGACTCACCACGGTGAACCCTGGTGGGACCATACTTTGGTTTGACATTGGGACCTTGTGAGAAGGAGGTAGATATCATGTATGTAGCCTCTCAACAGGTCACAAGCCAGCATTGACCTGAGCGTGGTGTTGATGGGAACCCAAAGCTTTTAACCACATGATGCTGTCATCAAGACTCCATCAAACTGGAGCTAGAGAGATGGCTCAGGGGTTAAGAGCACTAGCTGCAATTTCAGAGGACCTGGGTTCAATTCCCAGTACTCACATGGCAGCTCACAATTGTCTATAAACAAACAAACAAAAAAAAGCAATCAAGCGTCCTCAATCAGACCAATTTGTTCCCACATATCTTGTGATGTCACATGTGTCCCTAAGACCATACATCAAGTCCTGTGTTGAAGAAAGTGAAAGACCTCCGAGCTGGGGAGACCTTCACTCAAGTCTCGGGACGGCGCTATCCCCCAAGAACTCACGAAAGACCGTCCTTGCTGTAATCACACGAGGTTTATTGGGGGGAACGACCAGTGCACTGGGGCCGGCAGAGGAGTTCGGCCCTGAGCAGCTGAAGTCAGGGGTATTTAAAGAAAAAGCCATGAAGCAAGGAAATTCTATGTGTCATGGGAAGGTATAGAATGTCCTAAGTTCATCACTCCCGCGGTTAGCTGTTTCCTGAGACAAAAGGTGTAGATTAGCCATTCATTCCTGCAGTCAGCTATTCTCTGAGACAAAAGGTGTAGATTAGCTATTTCCTGGGACAAAGATATGGATTGTTGCGATATCAACCCTGCTGTTAACTATTTCCCGAGACAAAAACATGGATGGTTGCAATACTAACCCTGCGGTTAGCTATTTTCCCCGGGACAAAGGATGTAGATTAGCCATTAGGCGGTGGAATATGGCTATATTATCTCTGGCTTTAATTTGCTAAGGTTGGTCTGACTTCCCTATAATGGGCTCAGGTCTTTCAAAAGCACTATAAGCATTAGGGGACAATTCCATCTTGGTACCATTCTGAACATCCCTTGTGTTCCTGTACACACAATCTCATACTCTCCAGGTTAAAACTGTGCTCTGAGCAAGTAGCAGGGCTCCACTGACTTGTGGCTGCTCCTCTGCAGCCCTTAAGTGGGGGACTGTGTCCAGAAGTACATAAGAGAGCGCAGGCCTCAGTCAACAGTTGGTGCTGGAACTCTGTCCAAGTTAAGGTTTCTGTTGCTGAGATTAAACACCACGGCCAAAAGCCACCAAGGAAAGAAAGTCTTTCCTTACCACTCTCAGATCACACTCCATCCCTGAAGGAAGTCCGGGCAGGAATTCAAGGCAGGAACCTGGAGGCAGGAATTGAAGCAGAGGCCCTGGAGGAGCACTGCCTACTGGCTTGCTTGTCACGACTTGCTCAGCTTACTTTTTATATAGCCCGGGACCGCCTGCCTAGGGATGGCACTGGCCACAGTGGGCTGGGCCCTCTCACATCAATCATTAAGAAAATACCCCCACAGGTTTGCCCATAGTACAAAAAAATGGGGGCATTCTCTGCACTGAGGTTCCATCTTCCCAGATGACTGTAGTTTGTGTTAAGTTGACAAAAAACCAACCAGAACAAACTTCTAGGAGCTGGCACAGCCCGGGATCCCATCTATATGTGTGACCATGTGTATTTGCTGAGCCCCTGCGTGGCCCTGGTGGGGACAGAGTAACATTTTTCTGCCCCTGGGACAGGGCCCAGGTATGAGCCTCCAGGAGTGACTCTGGTGTGGTGTAAGGTTTGTTTGCATAATAACATACATATTTCACATTCCTCTGAGGACTGCCCTCCCTGTTAACATTAATGACTCCATGAGAATTAGAAACAGCAGGAGTCCAGGAGGCAAGGGTGCAACTATGTCTCCTAAGTCTCCACAAAATTGTAAACAATGGGACCCTCAGGACAATCCTAAAGGCTATGAGAAAGAGCTCTAAACACATGAGTTCAAAAATATATAATTCCTCAACTATACAAAAAAAAAATAAGGCTGCAATATGAATTATATGAGGTGTTCCTCAAATCTAAAGGAACGAAGGCAGCTGTATTAATGAGCCAGCTTGTCAGAAAGATTCAAAGGCAAGCAGATTTCTGAGTTCAGGATCAGACTAGGACAGAGCAAGGTTAGGCTCAGGGGTGGTAGAAATGGTAATTTCAGGATGGGGTACCACCCAGCTAGTTTAGCATCTGAGTGTAACAGAGGCAGGCAGGTCTCTGAGTTCTGTTGCAGTGTTAAAAGAAATGTATGCTTGCTGTCTCCTAAGAATCAAAGGGCTGGGGTCATGGGATGCTGGTTCAGAGGATAATGAAAGGAAAACGTGGAATAAATGACTGAATTGACATGTACATAAAACACTGGGTTTTTGGTCTGCACGAGATGAGCTAGCAGAAAGCGTTGACAGTTCTTTAGAATTTTCTCTAGCAAGAGCTGAGCTGTCTGGAGATCTCTGGAGAGCAAAACAGCTCTTCAAGAATTTTTTTCTTAACAGGATTTCTGACTTGGCGGGAAGATCCAATAATTTTTTATAGCAGCTTTTCTGAACCCATGAGCTGTCCAAATAACTTTTAGAATTTTTACTAGCAGAGAGAGCTTGTCTCAACCAGAGGGTTTTTAGAATAGCAAGAAAAATCTGTCTAGAGCAGAGAAGAGCATGAGAGAGAGAGAGAGAGAGAGAGAGAGAGAGAGAGAGAGAGAGAGAATGCTAGTCCTTGGCATCTGTGTGTGTGTGTGTGTGTGTGTGTGTGTGTTTCTGCATATATTTTGGCATGCTTTAATGTGTGCATACATGTGAGCCTGTGTGCTTGTGAACTTGAGTGTGTACGTGTGAACTTGTATGATTGTGAAGGTATACATGCATGCTTATGTGTATGTGAAAGTGTACACGCATGTGTATGCATGCATGAATATATATGCACATAGTCTGTTAAGGAAGGTAGAGTCTAGGAATCTGGAACAAATGAAATCATTTTAATTTAGGTCATTCAAGGTATGTTGAGGGCATCATCTGCCACCTCTTTCTTCATAGGCCCTGCAAGGCTCCTGCTCCCCCAACCCTTTATAGAGGGGCTAAACCCCATGTTATCAGACCTTCAGAAGCAGAAGCAGCTCCTTGGAGCAGATGTACACAGAGCTGGTGCCAAACATATCTACCTGGGACTCCTAGTTCAGAGGACTCCTTCTGGACACCAGGAAGATGGCGCACAACTCAGTAACACCGCATAAATCCTGGGCCTGTTCTCTTTGATCTGCTCTTCTTCCTGCCCAGTGCTTGAGGGGAGCACAAGGCACTGATTGGCATGGAAATTGGGGTTCTTGGCTTGCGTTGTGTTCAGCTGTTTCCCATTAATGATTCAAAAGCAAAGGAAAAAGATAAAAAAAGAAAAGAAATGGTTGTCTGAATCCACGTTCTGTAGCGGAGCGCCCCACACTATGTCAAGGGCAGAGGGCACATGGATATTGTGACCCAGTGGACCCAGAACCTAGCTAGAAATAGACCTATGAATGCCCTTTCTCACCTGAATGCCACCTATGCCAGGGGGCCTCATTCTAAAACACCCTCAAAGTCCCCTCTACTCTTGGCCGGCAGTTGCTCTGTAGCATCTTGACTTAGAGAGCTTGGCCATAGGAACTTTGAGTGGCATCAGGCAAGCTGCAGAACTTTGGGATACCAGGAAAAACTTTGTGCTATAGGCACTTGAAGCAGCTGGAGAACACTTCCTGAAGAAGGTGCCATAGCCTATCTCCCTTGGTCTCTAGGAGTCCTGGTGGCTTGCTTCTCTTATGAGATCTCAGTGGAGGCATCCATCCTCTTTGGGCTTGTTTCCCTCTCTGTAAGTTGGGGAGCACTAATGGAATCCTCCCTTCCCACTTCTACAAGGCTGGCACTGGCCTGCTGCATATTTGGTATGGCTTGTCTGGAATTCCCCTCAACACGATCATCCCACCCCGATATAGAAGGTCAGGCTACAAGCTCCCAGCACAGGGTGTCCTGAGTCCACAGGAAATCTCAGAAGGAATCTGAACACTGCCCACATTGGAAACCTTATCACCATCCCTGAAGAACTGTAAAGGTAATCTCTGTCTGAGAGTTTGTTTGTTTCTATAGCTCAAGCCAGCCTTGATCTCACTTTGTAGCCAAGGATAGCCTAAACTTCCCAATTCTCCTGATCCCACCTCCCTGATGCTGGGATCACAGTTGTATACTACCCTATCTGGTCTACGCCATGCTGGTAATGGAACCTGGGGCTTCGTGCATGCTAGGTAAGTGCTCTATTAACTGAGCCTCATTCCCTGCCCCGGCAGTGCTAGACCTTAAAAATCAGTATGCACACATTGCCACTAATGGTCTGTAAGCCAGTATCGAAGTGCTTTTACTTTAAAAACAAACTTAATTTTCCCAACCCCATGCCAACTTTACAGACAAGGAAACTGAGGTACAGGAGGCACAATGGCACCCCGGGGCCACAGAGCAGGTTGATGACATAGTTGTTCCTAGTGTTTATTTTTACAAAAACCTGGAGATTGGAGGTCTTGTTAGCTTTTCCCTTACTTTTTCTTTTCAGTTACTAACAACATAAACTTTCTAATTTAAATCAAAATAGTGTTTCGGTAATCATACCAGTGGCTTGGTGCCAGGGAAGCTCAAATGGGTTGTCTGTGTGGTTGTTAGGGGCTTGGCAGGCATACCTAAAGCCTCAGAAGCCACTGAGGGAGAGATGACCAGGAGGGCAGGCTGCATTCTTCTAGTCTCAGGTAGGGCTTCTGTGTATCAACCCTGCCTTCCCTCTCTTGGTCAGCAGCCCTCTTTATAGTATTTAATTGCACTTGGGTGCCACAGAGTGGATGTATACCAAGGCAGTTCTCAGAAGCCCTCAGCAACTAGGAAACGCTCCCCCTGCGTGTCCAGGCACCGAGAAGGGAGCTCACTGCTGGTGAAGCACTTTCTTGCCCACAAATGATTTTATTTTGCAACATCCTGCCAGCCATTGCCCAAACAGATCTTCTTACTCATTCTTCTGCCTCTGGGTCTTTGTATCAGATGACGAGAGAGGGAGGCTGTGTATTTAAAACCAAAATGAAATAAAATCACATGCATAAAGCAGAAGGCAGAGCCACAATCCCAAGATGTAAGTGGCAGGTGTCAAGAGTCACTTGAACACGTGTTAAGAGTCCTCGGGGGCCCCACTTGACATTTGGTGACCTTCTCCTTCAAGGCAGGAGCTACTCTTAAGAGCAGAGAAGCCACTGCTCCAGCAGCTGGGCTAAGGGCCAGTTGACTATTGAGCATTCACTGTCAACTGCAGAAGTCCCTCAAGCTGATCTAAAAGAGAGGGGTAGTGTAACGGTCGATTAGACTTCTGCACAGGGCTGCCGGACAGGGTAACATGGGACGCCCAGGCACATCTGAATTTCACAGAGGTATTTTAGTGTAAGTGTGCCCTGCGCGATATTTCGGACGGACTTACAATGCAGTCTTTTTGTGATTTCCCAAAGTTCACACACGATGGGCATTCTGTATCTTAACTGGCAGCTGCTGTGGGAACTCGTTCGTTCCCTAGGAAGATGTAAACAAATGTCTACTCTACTCTTCCTTGTAGGGCACCAACAACAAACCAAAATATGATCCCACCAAAGTCCAACTTGGGAACCGTGAGTTAACTGGGCATAGGGGAGAGGTTCCTTAGAGGAGTGTGGATGGCTCCAAAGCAGCAGCTGTTGCAGGAAAGTCTCACCGCTGCACGAATGGTGACTTTCCGATAGCTGCATACATGCAGTCCCCCAATCAGTTAACCTTCCAGTCTCCAAGCACTAGCACTGCCCAAGGCCATGAGGTCATGTGCAATTAGGGCAGAATTACATACAGATATCCAAAAGGTACAAAAGGGAATGGCTAGAATCTCGTGAGGATCTCTCCCCCACCTTCTCCCTCCATGTGGTAGGGTCAATAGTCATCAAGTCCAATCATGGGAGTCTCTTGTGAATGTCACTACATCGTCCATGAAGATGACAGCTGCACACTTGGAGGATAGCACTGAACAGTAGCAAGACACCTGATGTCTTAGTGAGGGTTTCTATTCCCGTACAAACATCATGACCAAGAAGCAAGTTGAGGAGGAAAGGGTTTATTCAGCTTACACTTCCATGTGGCTGGAAGTGTCCCCAAGGAAGTCAGGACTGGAACTCAAGCAGGTCAGGAAGTAGGAGCTGATGCAGAGGCCATGGAGGGATGTTCCTTACTGCTCAGCTTGCTTTCTTATAAGAACCCAGGACGACCAGCCCAGGGATGGCACCACCCACAAGGGGCCCTCCCACCCTTGATCACTATTTGAGAAAATGCCTTACCGCTGGATCTCATGGAGGCATTTCCTCAAGGGAGGCTCCTTTCTCGGGATAACTCCAGCTTGTGTCAAGTTGACACACAAAACCAGTCAATACACCTGAGAAGCTATAACATTTACAATAAAGACACCTCATTTGGCCCTTGGACCCAAAGGTGGGCACAGAGAGAGCCAACACAATAGCAAAGCCAGGCACAGAGACAGATAGATAGTTTGATCAATTGTGTGCCTTGCAAACATGACAGCGCGAGTTTGAGTCCCCAGAGCCCACATAGAGGAAGGAGAGATCCAACTCCCACATATTGTGCCCTGACTTTTACACACATACCATGGCATGTGCACACATACACACTGAATATATGTAAAATAATTACAGAGCCAGGGGCAGTGGTGTGTGCTTGTAATCTCAGCACTGACAGAGACAGGGGCACCACGAGGCTTCATGGCCAGCCAGCCTAGACTATTTGGTGAGTTCCAGGCCAGATAAAGACTCTCCCTTAGAGGTCAAGTTTCAGAATGGTCCTCAGCTGGGGTGCCAGAGAGAGAGGCGGTGGTCTAGGTGGGGTGCCCAACTACTTCCAACCTGCCAGGTCTCCAGGGTGGCATCTAAAGATGACCGGTAAGGTTTCCCTCTGGCCTCTACATGCACACACACACACACACACACACACACACACACACACACACACACATATATATATGTGGATACATGTGTAGGAGGTGTACACATACAGTAAGGATACCTGTGTATCCATGTATGCATGTGTACCTGCACACAAAAAGAATCATCAGGATGTCAGAACTATGTTGGCAATCTCAGTCTAGTGTCTGGCTCAGCTCTGCAATGCTGAGCTCTGATCTGGGCTAGCACTCCAAAGCCAGCCTATGAAACCTGAGCCTCTTCTATGGCCTGAACCTGACTTGGAACAAAGTCTGGCAGCTGAGTGCTCTGTCCTGGGGGGTGGAGACTGGTCCCCATGGCAACATTCCCACCGGCTGGAGAAACCAACCCTGTGGAGGTAGAGGGAACAGTGAGGGCAGGGACCAGCAAGTAAGAAATGTCGGCCATTGGTCCCTTAAAGGCTTGTGTCCAGTTCCTGGTCCACATCTACCTGCTGCGATGCTGGTCAGATTGTTCAATACCTCTAAGCTTTTGGTGAGATGGTAATTGATGCCCACCGAAATGGGTTGTTGAGAGCTGCCTGGCACATCCTGGGGCTCAGTAACTGGTCCCTTACAATGAGCCACCTGCCCAAACACTGAGTAGGTATAGTCTGGATGCATTTCTTAGCTTGCCAGAAAACCACCTGCAGAGAAGAGCCTTGGGACCTGCCCTGCCACACAGAGCCTGTTAGATGAGAAAGAACTGTGTGGGCAGCTGATGGATGTGAAAAATGGTCCACAAAAAAGAGTGGTCCCTCTCTTCCTGCTGCCTGCCGATCCAGATGTAGAACTCTCAGCTCCTTGTCTGCCTGCATGCCACTATGCTTCCCACCATGACGAGAACAGACTAAATCACTGGGCTGAACCACCAGGGCACATCGGCTCCAAACCCAGCAACATCACACATAGGCGACAAGGACCCACACATCTGTGGCCATGGCAACCGCCATACATTCCCAGAATCCACTTGGCTCACCTCCCACCTTTACCTGCAAGCAGCTATGTCTCTATCCAAATAAAAGGCAGAGCCCTCTGACCTCTCTCTCTCTCTTTCCCCCCTCCTCTTCGCCGCCACCTTTGCCCTCTTCCCCCACAATAAACCTCTGCCCCGTGGGGAAAAATAAAGAGTGGTCGTTGTTTCCATCCCAGTCCACTTGCTTCTTGTGCAGCATCTTCCTCCCAGTTGACACACACTCTCCAAGAGCGAAGGGGAAGCCCATGAGACTCCAAGATAAACACCACACATCTAAGAAAGCCAAGACTTGGCAAGATTCTCAAAGCCCCCCTCCCCCCGCTGCTTGTATTCCTGGGATTAAAATAAAGCCCACCATGACCAAAAGCAACTTGGGAAGGAAATGGGTTTATTCTAGCTTACAGCTTGCTGTCCATCATCCAGGAAGTTCGGGGCAGGAAGCTGGAGGCAGGAACTGAAGCAGGCTATGGAGGAATGCTGCTTACTGGCTTGCTCCTCATGGCTTGCCCAGCCTGCTTTCTTATATGATTCAGGACTACCTGCCCAAGGGTGGCACCTGCCGGTGGCACAGCCCATGATGGGCTGGACTCTCCCACATCAATCACTGATCAAGACAATGTCCCCCAGGCTTGTATACACACTAATCTGCGGGAGCACTTTCTCAGTTGTTCCCTCTTCCCAAGTGACCCTAGCTTGTGTGGGGTTGACAAGAAACCAGCCAGCACACCATTTGTGAAGCAGCAGCAAACATCTGGGGCAACATCTGGGGGAGGAAACTCTGAGGAGCTCATGTGTTGGAGGAGACAGAGGTACCAATAGCATTCTGAGACTTGCCCAGCTGCCTGTAAGTTGTGCAGAGCTCCAGGGTTGCAGCTTCTGTGTGCCATAACGTGAGGTGTCACCTGTGCTAGGGTGGACTTGTCAGAGATGCAGCTGCTTGTGTCAGTCCTATTCCTATAATCCTTCACCTCTGTTCCTGCTCGTAGCCTCATTAAAAACTCACTAGTTCATTGAGGCCAGCAATGACTCCACAGCTAAGAGCACTCCTGCTCTTGCAGAGTACCCAGGTTCAAGTCCCAGGACTGACGTGGCAGCACACAACCATCTGTGTCTCCAGTTCCAAGGGATCTGGTGCCTTTTTCTGGACTCTGCAGGCTCTGCATTCATGTGGTTCACAGACATACATGCAGACCTAACATCCATACACATAAAATAAGAATCTTAAATATACAAAAACAAAACCTCCCTTTCTGGGATGAATACGAGTATGTGTGTGTGTGTGTGTGTGTGTGTGTGTGTGTGTGTGTGTGTGTGTGTGTTGCATCTCTGCCCGGAGAAAAGTCTGTCACACAACATGGCTATACAGAGAAATCACTTCTGGTGCCCAATATGGAGACCAGCTGAGGCCTGATCAGTGTCAGCGAGAGTTTGCGGCTCCTCTTCTAGGAAACCCTGCTGGCCAACTCCAAGCTCTCAACACCCACGAGACAGGCTGACCTCCTTACCCGCTCTCGTTAGCACCTCAAATGGTCTACTTTCTCCTGCATTAACTCTGCTGGCAGTCTTCTTGCCACCACTGGGAGGCCCCAGAGTGAGGCCTGTGTGAACTCAGCCCTGAAGTCCAGGGCCAGGGATTGAAGGAATGAGTCTCACCACGTGAGGAGGTTCACCTTCACCTTCTACTTTGCTCCAGAGTGGGAGGTTGTATGTGATTGTATTATGCGATTGTATGTGGTTGTATCATGAGATTGTATGTGGTGGTATGCGATTGTATGTGGTGGTATGTGATTGTATGTGGTTGTATTATGTGATTGTATGTGGTGGTATGCGATTGTATGTGGTTGTATCATGCGATTGTATGTGGTGGTATGCGATTGTATGTGGTGGTATGCGATTGTATGTGGTGGTATGAGATTGTATGTGGTTGTATCATGCGATTGTATGTGGTGGTATGCGATTGTATGTGGTTGTATCATGCGATTGTATGTGGTGGTATGCGATTGTATGTGGTTGTATTATGCGATTGTATGTGGCGGTCAGTATCTATGAGGTTTTTATGAGATCATCACTTCCATCCCAGAGGACGTACCTGAGTGTGTTGTACAATCTCTGGAGGGGGCTGAAGAGAACAAAATTAGGTGGAGCTCTGCCCTCTCCCTGCCTGTCTTAGCACCAACTACCAATTTGGCAGAGCATAAATATCCCCCTCTTAATGAGTCTAGGTGGAGTCAGTGTCCTTATCAGGTTGGCCTGCGGACATGCACACAAGCTATTGTCTTAATGATGTAGTATAGCCAAACACCAACAGTGGGCTCTGTAAGAAAGCTGGCAAAGCATGAGCCTGCAATTAAGCCAGCCTCGTTCCTTCATGGTTCCTGCCCTGATTTCCCTCAGTGATAGGTTGCAACCTGGAAGTGGAAGTCAAATAAACACACTCCTCCCCAACTCACCTTTGGCCCAAGTGGGGCTTTTGTTTTTGTTTTGTTTTTTTAATCATGGCAACAGGTGGAAACTGGAACAGTACCCCACTGAGGGGAGGGCTCAGGTAGCTCACTTCCTCTCCTGACTTGGGCCTGGGACATTCCGCTGACACCCCTGGTTCTCAGGTCCTTGGACTCAGACTGAATGGCACCCTCTGCAAAGCTTCTTGGCCACACCAAGCTTGCAGCCAAGTAGATCACATGCCTCCTTTTCCATATACGTAAATCTCCTCCTATTGGCTCTATCTTGCTGGAGAGCCCAGACACATCACTTCTGCTTTTCAAAGAGTGTTCAGGTGAAAATAGAGAACTTTGGACTCTCTCCCCTCATGTAATATCTGGACATCAGCGAAGATATGCCCATAACACAATACAAAACTGATTTGTGTTCTTCTTTAAGTCCATTGCATCCAAAGCAAATTAGCTCTCAATAAACAAAAATTCTAAGAGTATGCTGGAGGGGCTGGAGAGGTGGCTCAGGAGTTATGAGCATGAGCTGCTCTTGTAAAGGGCTCAGTTTGATTCCCGGCCCCCCCCCCCCCGTGTCGGCTCACAGCCATATTTAACTCTAGTTCTAGAATATCTAGCATCACTGTCCGGGTGCAGGGCACCTGTACGAATCTCTCTCCCTCCCTCTGTCCCTCCCCTCACACAGGAGAAGGACAGTGTATTGCAATCACAAGAGGCTGACCAGCCTTAACTGAATATGGTAATGTACTGGCTGACATGAGGGAAAGTGACTTGCAGCTAGAGAAACCTTGCTCAGCCGGGCGGTTGGGAGGCAGAGGCAGGTGGATTTCTGAGTTCAAGGCCAGCCTGGTCTCCAGAATGAGTTCCAGGACAGCCAGGGCTACACAGAGAAACTCTGTCTCAAAACACCAAAAAAAAAAAAAAAAAAAAGAGAGAGAAACCTTGCTCAACCCAAGGACGTCCCCACCACTGGCCTTCTCTAAGCCTCTGGTTTTGCTCATTCCTAAATCAGAGCCTACCCCACCTTCGCTCCACCAGTCCAGAATCCACCAATGCAGAGGATGAGGTCTGAAGATGGAAAAGGAGCAAGCTCACACTCGGGTTTCACAATCGCTCCGCACTTTTATTGGTCACTGTCTTCACATGGCAGATACTGAATCTTCTTCGGTGGGACCGAAATCCACGCGGGAAGACCTCCACTGACCAGGAAACACCACACCTGACAAAACGTTCTCTTTGTTTTCCTGACAATCTGGGAAGTGTTGAAAGGTGACCCAGCACAGTTTGCACATGCAAAGAGAGGGAGGGAGGGAGAGAGGGAGGGAGGGAGGGAGGGAGGGAGAGAGAGAGAGAGAGAGAGAGAGAGAGAGAGAGAGAGAGAGAGAGAGAGAGAGAATCCCCCAAGAGCCCAGCAACAGTTTCCAAGTTTGGCTGGAAGCAGCTTGCCAGGGCTTCGGGTTCGTGCGTTCTCCTGGCTGCTCGGAGGGGCTAGGATATAGTCCGTGTGACCATAGGACATACTGTGTCAGTGGAGTCAGCAACAGCCACGAGTTCATGCTTTCGAGGATTAACTGCAGGGTGTGTAGAAGGACAAATTCCAGTTGAAGAAACAAAAAAGGACACTCCAGAGTTGGGCTGGGTGGGTAAAGTAGAAAACTGTGTGACACTGGACAATGATGGGTGTTTTCCTGCCCATGTGAGGGTCTCCAGGGACCCTTTTTCCTGGACCAGTCAGTCCCCTTACTGCAGCCAGTCAACTGATTAATTAAATAACACGTTATAAAACTTTAAAAATGGGGCATTTACAGTAGGGTCCATAAATACGTGCTTTTAAAAGTGTCTACATACATATTTACAGAGTTGCAATATCAACCATAGTAGCCCTGAAAAAGACAGCCCCTCTCTTGTGTGACAACTCTCCCAAGTTCTGTCCTCCCACTTTGACAGGTAGGGACCAGAACGGAGCTGAGGAAACAGTACCAAAATTGTCTCAGGCATCCTCCGCCCCAAAGGCACAAAACCCAAGAACCTCAGTGAGCAAGGTCCATGTTTCTCCCAGACTCCAGCCATCCACCACAGCAGGGGTCAGCCCCCACCCGTGCCTGGCAAAAGTGGTTTTCCGGCATCTGAAAATCACCCATTCAAAACCTCCTGGGGTGGTTTCTTTGTTTGTTCAAACCCACCCATATACCTTTTATTTCCCTTTTTTATTTTTTTCCCCTTTGCTTCTCTTTGCAGCTAACTTGAGAGGGTCAGATGCTAATGGTGTAGGAGGCCCCACCATAGAAGACAAAGAAGGGCACAGGAGAGTCACATCTCCACCCCAGTGTCCCTATAAACACTGCTTCTTCTAAATGAGAGACCAGGTCTGAGAACGGGCACAGAGTCTGCATCCTGGGTGCGCGGGCTCTAGGGTTCCCAGTGAAGACTTCAGAGTGGTGGACTCTAGAATCTCAAAGGAGGACTTGAAAGCTGGCAGCTCCAGTTGCTTAGGGAGAAAAGGGAGTTTCCTAGTGCTAGGGCCAAGGTTCAGGCTTGGCCCTGATGGATCTATATGCTATTTACTATTGATTCCCAGAGACAGTGTGAGGAAAAGGTGGGTGAGGGCAGGGAGGCGGGGTGGCATGAAGGGGACCTTGACCTCTGAAAGGTTATCCTCAGATAGGACCTCTCCCCACCCCTCAGGACCAGATCAAAATCCCAGCGGTGGCAAACGGACAGCTTAAGAAGCACAAAGCAGGGCCAAGGAACTCTTTAAAAAATTGCATAGAAGGAGATGCCCCTCCCGGGCAGGATGGCTGCACCACAGAGCACGGTTCTGGGCCATGTCCAAGGGTCATCCAGAGGATGACGTGAAGGTCCTGCTCCTGAGGCTGGGACCTTGGCTTGAAGACCACACACATGCACCAGCACACACACACACACACACACACATGCACACATGCTCTCTCTCTCTCTCTCTCTCTCTCTCTCTCTCTCTCTCTCTCTCTCTCTCTCTGATGCTCTCTCATGCTCGCTCTCACAACTGGGGGGAGAGGTCAGTGCTCTCTGCAGGGCAGACTGCTGGTCCCTTTGGCTTCACTGATTCCAGGTCACTTCAGGTGCTGAGGAGAGACAAAAAGAGAATGACAATGGCGGCCAGCTCTTGCTGCCTTCCGAGGTGATCTACACGTCCCTGCTTAACTGTTACGTTAGGCAGTCTCCTAAAGTATGGCGGGCACATGGATAAAAGCCCCGTTGGATATATCTTCCAGGAATATACTCAGCCTCAGACCAAGATGCAGAATGTGACCCCAACCTGTCCTGAACCACCCCCTCAGGATACCTCCCCACAGACAGCCATCATCCTGGTTTTTAATCACTGTAGATGGCTGGCCCTTGCCGGTCTCCCTGACTTCTTTCCTTCCATCCTGGCGTCCTTCCTCCCATGGTGCCGAGAACCTCCCACACTCTAGCCCAGCACCCTCACCACTGAGCTACACCCTTAATCCCTCTTTACTTTATATTGGGAGTTTCACAATGTGGTCCAAGGAGACTTCAAACTCAGAAATCCTCCTGCATCAGCTTCCCAAGTGTCTGGGACCGTATCCTGCCACCAAGCCTGGCTCATTTTTAAAAACATAAACAGCACATTGAACTGACTGGCACCTCAGCTTCTGGGCTTCAGTTTAGCGTGTCTGTGAAGTTTTGGGCATGCAGTTACAGCTCTGTCTGTCTGAACATGCTGTATTTCTGTCCGTCTGACCATGTGGCTGTAGCTCTGTCCACGTGCTGCTCTATAATACGTAGAAACATGCCACATCTGTCCGTCGGGTCCAGTGATGTTTCTGGAAAGGCACCGCTGAACATCCTGTGTGTGCCTAGAAGCCATGGACGATGCACCTGTGCCAAGGTGACCCTGGCAGAGGTGCTGCCGGGCCCAAAGGAGCCAGGAGGTCAGTTCTGGTGTACACTAATGGTTGGTCCTCCCTGTGAGCCAGCGCTGCCCCTTACTTCCCTCAAAGGCACAGACTCTCATGCATCATGAAGGAAACGGGCTCAGAGAGAACTAACTTTTCATGAGATTACAGAGAACGTAGGTCTTCAGAGTGACCTTCTCTCCTGCATGTGGGCAGCTCTCCCTCTCTGGGCACAGTCACCTATGGTCCACCTCCGCCCATGCCAGAGCTCAGAGGACCAGAGTTCTGATACACATCCTACCTGTCCATCCCTCTTGAACCAGGAGGGGGCTGACCTGCCTGTTATCTTCCTGAGCTGAGAGTCTATGTCACAGACTGTACAAACCTTTCTGCACCTGTGTCTGGCAGGGCTCCACAATGAGTTGTGTCTCCCTAAAAGCCCTGTGTTGTAACCGAATCCCTCAGTGTGATGGACCAGGACCTTTCGGAGATGGTTGGAGCTCCAGCATGTGAGGACATGGTAAGAAAGCAGATACTGTCTACAATCCAGAAAGAGGGTCCTCACCAGAGCTGACCATAGCAACCTTTACAGTTGTTCTCTGGCCTCTACCTACACATGTGCATACACACAACGCTTTGGATTATTATATTTGTTATTTGATATTTCTGTATGTGTATATAAGCCATTCTGGTGACTGCTGCCCTCTTCCCCCCTCCCTTGTATCCCACCCACCCCCTTTCAAGCCCCTCTCCTACTAAGTTTCTTTTCAGCCTTCATGAGTTATTGTTTTGAGACCCATTGAGTGGAACCAGGGCTGTCTGTGTGACTGTGGTGTCTCCAAACCAGTAGGTACTCAACTGACGGCACTGGCTCCCCATTTCCCAGAGTGGCCATTGTTTCAGTAGTGGGAATACAAGGGCTGTAGAATCTCCCTTCCACAGTTGAGGGTTGGCAAGCCTGCTGTGGGCAAGCATATTGGCACTGATTTCATAGCTGGACCAGCTGTGGTACACAATTTTAAAAGAACTATCTTATTGCCTGAGTCTGTTTGGGGTGCCATAGCAAAAATATCATCCAATGGGCAACTTCAGCACAGAATGGTTTGCCCTCGCCCCTCTGGAGGTTGCAGGTCCCCACTTACACATATGGAAGTTGAGACTTGGAGACATTGACTTGTGGCCCTACAGCCAGTGAATGGGGAAGCTGGGGTTTGAACCCTGGTAGTCCAGAATCTACATGCTAAGCCACAAAACTCATGCCTGCAGAAGGCCACATGCTAGTCTGGAGGGTCCTACATGTGCCATCCCTTCCACTCACTCAGTCACTCACTCACTCAAGACGTACTCAGACCCCACCCTCGGACCTGGAGCCACTGACGGTGCCAGGGTGTCCCTGCCTCGTACCTGTTAAGGAGCAGACAAAGTGCCTACTCTTTGAAGAAGGGTCCCTGGAACTGAGTTGCTGTGGCGGCCTTGACCTTTCGGCATTGTCTGGTGATGTAAGGGGCTGTTGATGAGGTGCATCGGGACGCCAGGCGGAGACTGTAGCTGGATGGAGAGAAGAGCACAGGTCACCCTCAGGAACCACTTTGGGCCTCTGGCATCACTGAAGGGGCAAGGACATGGCTGCTGCCCATATCTCCCGGGCAAGTCTATGCAGGTATCTGGAGCAGTGACAGGACTTCCTAACGGAAATGGAGGCCCGGGCCCTTTGTGTTTCACTTCTAAAGAAGTGTTTGAAAGAGAGATGGTCTCACCCAGTTCTCATCTTCTTTTTGCACATTGCCAGCTTGTGCCCAGCTGGGCTCCCACCTCCTCTGGGAAGGCTGCCCTCTTTGCCTCCTGGGAGTCCACCTCATACCTCATCTCGTCATATGAAACACCCCACAGTGCACAAGGCAGCAAACAGTTATACAGCCAACGTCTAACACAGTAATGACCCTTAGCAACAAGGGATCTTCCCCAAGACGCTCCGTCCCCGGTGGGTGCCTGAAACTACTGAGCCCAGTACTTAGCCCAGTACTGAGACAGTACTGAGCCCAGTACTTAGCCCAGTATACAGTGTGGTTATTGCCGCACATACAAGCTGTTGTAAAGTTTGACTGAGAAATCAAATGAGCCAGGCCTGGTGGAGGATCACATGAGTTTGGAGTCAATCTGTACAACAGTTTTGTTTTATATCAGCACAGGCTAGAATAAGAACTCTGAATGTTCTCTTTCTCTTAATATCTTGCTTCCTGTTCAGCTTCCCTCTGAAAAGCCTTGACAGCTACTCTTTGGCCGTTGTTTCCATCTTTCCTTGTGAATCCATCAAACATTCAAAATCAGCCCCTAGCACAGAAGTCGTGAAGGCCCCACCTTCCTCTCTAGGTGTTCTTTCCTCGCAAGGAGGCAGCAAACACAGCCATTTCCACAAGGGGGCTCACTTTCTCCCTGGGTTTCCACCATGGTGCTCCCCAGCAGCCCGCAGGAAGGGCCCACTGTGTCATTACCCCTGGACATCTTTGGCAGAAAGGGAAGACAATTTGAGCCACACTCACAAGGCCTCTGTGAGTCCCACATTCTTTCTCTCTGGATCCTCCACCCCAGGAGTCAAAAAGAGCAAATGGTTCTATGTTCATTTCACAGATAAGAAAATGGAGACATGACGGAAGAACAGGGGCTTATTCTTGAGGTGGCAGAGCCCAGGCCTTGCACTCCCTGACTGTGGTGGACACTGGGTCACCACCTCAGTGTCTCTCATGAAGGATAGACTCCTTCCTGGCCTTGGGAGGTTGAGTGCCTACAGCAACTTTGGAACGAGTTGGTCTCTAGTTAATCTAAGGATCATATGAGTTCTTGAGCCTGGCTGCAGGTAACTACCACCTCATAATCCTGGAGGTAAGCTTGGGAAGCTGAGGTCTGAACCTAGGTCTGACCCAAGCCTGACATTTCTGAGCAAAGTCTCACTGAGCAGACACCATTTCCATGCAGAGGGGACATCACATGGACATTTGGGAAACCCCTTAAATTCAGATCCTGACCTCAACTTGTGACACACATTGTCTCTTTCTTGGCAACTGGTACTCTCTTGACATCCTGAAAGCCAGACCCATGGGGGTGTTCCTGTCCTCTCCCCTGCTGCTGTCGGGGGCTATCTGTCTCACCTTCCTCCCTCAGTCCCCCACCATAGACCACCTCTCTCCAGGGCTCCTGCAATGTTCCTGCCTCATGAGGCTTCTCCTAGCCACACTGGTCTCCCTCCAGCCTATTTGGCAGAGTTGAGATCACACTAGATCAGGATACCCCTTCACTGTGCTTCTCCCTCCCACTAGCCTTAGGACGAGTCCACCTTCATGTACGGGAGCCAGCCCCACTGACCTCCTAGCCTACCTCAGTCAGTTCAAGGCTCACTGCTTCAGCTAACCTGGGCAGAGGGTTTGGTAGCAACTGTTTTTGGACAGCTAAGAAACAGAGTCATGTTCCTAAGGTAAGATTTCCATTCAGGCATCTGACTTCCCTGAAAGCAAAGCTGTGTTGGGGCAGGGGGGCTTTCTCTGCTTCACACACTGGCTCTGCTCGGAGGGGTGCACCCCCTGCAGCACGCACAAGGTGCCTTCCAGAAGCTGCACTTCAAGAAACAAAGACCAGAGGCCTCATACACCATGCAGCCTACCCCAATCTGTATGGACAGATGGCATGGTGCAGACACCACAGACAGAGCTCCTTATCCACACTTGGCACTTAGGCAAGGCTTGGAAAAGGTGACCCACTCATGGCAGGCAGGACACAATCACTCTCTCTGGCAGCCATTTCTATTTCCTGTGTACTTTGCCAGGCTGTTCAGTCTGACAGGACACTCTTCCCCGCAAGACCGTCACCTGACTCCTTCCTCTAGGCCTTTGCTTAGGTGTTTCCCTGTTAAACACTGTACTGGACCCCTCCTAGAAGATCTACAGGCAATTAATAGTTGCTGGAGGACATGGAGACATTCTATGAGTGATGTAGCCACTGTTAAGGTGACTGTGATCCAGTAAATAATCCTCGTCCATACTCCTATAAGCAACTCTAATGACACCCAATGAATGGGTGGGTGGGTGGGGGAGGAAGGAGGAGAAGAGAAGAAGGAGGAGGAGGGGCAGGAGGAGGAGGAGGACGGGGAGGAGGTGGAGGTGGAAGCGGAAGAAGAGGAGAAGGAGGAGGAGGAGGAGGAGGGGCAGGAGGAAGAGGACAGGGAGGAGGCGGAGGTGGAAGCGGAAGAAGAGGAGAAGGAGGAGGAGGAGGAGGGGCAGGAGGAGGAGGAGGGGAGGAGTAGGAGGAGACAACAGCTGGTTGGGAAGAAAAGGGACCAGTGGGAGTCAGAAAGGGAGAGGCTAATGGGCACATAATCATAGTGAATATGATCAAATTACACTATATACATGTATCGAAACATCATAATGAAACCTATTATTATGCAATTCTGCATAACTAATGTATGCAAATAACCCCTCCCCCCAGCATCCAGGCTTCTGCCCTGTGGCCCTATAGAGGAATAGCTCTGTGTTCAAGGGAGTTGGGTTCTAGGGCTCAGGCCTCAGGCTGCCAGAGGACTATGCTCCTTGTCAGTTCCCAGGAATCTGTGTGAAAGAAACCCAGATAAGATTGGCTGTACAAGAGAATGGGAGGAAGGTTAGAGGCGGGGGTAGCGGGGACAGATGGGGATGCAGGGAGGTGGTACAGGGGCACAGAAGAGCCGCCAAGTCTCAGGCTGTCAGCAACACATGGTCCCTGAGGGCGTTAGTCTGCTTGTTTGTCCTGGTTGCCTCCTATGAGGTGACAGAGCCCCAGTGGTTACCCTGGTGTTCAAGCATCACCAAGCCTTGGGGAGCTAGGGAAAAGGTGAGGTCACAACACCTGAGCTTTCTCAGGGACAGGGGACCTGAGACCAAGGTAAAAATAAAGCCATACAACAACAAACAAACCAAAACAAAAATCAAAACCTCAAAAGGGGGCTGGGGTGTGGCCTGGTTGGCAGCTTGATGGAAACTATGGGTTCGAGTCTAGCAGCACATAAAACCCTACGTGATGGTGGTCAGCTGCCGTGCCAGCAGTCTGCTGGGGAGGCAATCAGAAGGCCAAAGTCATCCTAAGCAGCAGGAGTTCGAGGCCACCTTGGGCTTCATGAAACCCTATCCCAAAATAAATAAGTAGAAGATAGGTAATTCTATCAATAAGTCATTTTAAAAAATAACTTAAAATGGGCAAAAGATAACGAAGTCACTGCACAAATTTCCAATACAAACACTGCTAAGTGGTGTAGCAAAAGAACAACACATAACATCACCCTCACTGACCAAAATGAGGTGGCCTTTGCATGTGAGGAGACATGGCAAACCCAAGAACAATCCTCAGCTTCCACCACAGGGGTCCCTCCCACAACTCCCGAAACCTGCCCATTACGTCCCTCTTGAATCCACATTCTCAGACCACTGTCCAGTACTGCAAGGGGATCCGAAGCATAGCACAGGGCCTAGGGCGTCAAAGCCTGGCTCCCTGAGCTCATGTGTGGTTTACATAGCCACCAGGCAAACAAGCACACAGGACTCCTCACCCCATAATGGTTAAGGGATCACTATGTACAGAAATGACGGCAGGGAGGGGGACTGAGAGCATGCAGAGGGCAGGCAGGCGAGGGCTGCAAAGTCAGAGGAAGGCTTCAGATGCAACTTTGTGTGAGTTGCCAAATATGGATCTCGAAAGCACTTGGTTCTTACAGTGCTTGTGCAGAGGCCCTGAGGTGAGGTGTGTCTAAAACGCCAGAGAGGTGAAGGGGGGTGGTGTGTGATCTTGTAGGCCCCGAGTGCAATGAGAGCTTGCTTGTCCCTGATGTGACAACTATGGGTTTCCAGGGCCAGAACTGGGGAAACCAGCTAGGAGGCACTTGATGCCACCCAGGAATGGGGGGCTGGCCTTTGTGGACTGCCGAAGGCTGAGCTGTGAGAAGCCACAGATTTGGACATACTGGGGTCATGGCAGAAGGAGGGCAGGTAACGACAGGAGTGGACATGAGGGTGTGGCTTAGCTCCAGAGCAGGAAGAGTCTATCCTGCGGCTGTGGGGAGAGGACTCCAGGGAGAGCCAGGCCAGTCGGGAGCAGATTCAACTTGAAATGCTGACTAGGCACCCAGGGGCATGTCAGGTGTATGGCCAACCCAAGACCCAGATGAGAACATGAATCTGGGCCTTGTCAGCACCCAGAGATGAAGGGAGGGGGAAGGGTCCAGGGGCCAAGGTGCCACAGGATATGGGAACGGGGGGGGGGGAGGGGAGAGGAGTGATCTGCATCAAGGTATAAAGTATCTTGGGGACAAGGCAGGTAACAGTGACCACCATTAGGGAGCCCGGAGCCACCACACATTTAGTCTCTCAGAGGTCAGTGTTAACCTTGTGAACTGTGATTCTACAGCTGACGGAGATAAATGCTCAACAGTGCCTTCAAGAGAAGGCTGAGGGGAAAGCATATGTAGGCAGAGACTAGGTTATGGGAGCAAGATGAGGACCGTGGAGGGAGCCCCTGACTTACGGGGACAGGAACTCTCCAAGGCATGAGGGTGGCTGCTGGATCTGCCTGGCCTTCACCTGGCTCGCATCTCTCTCTTATGCACAGACTACATTGGGCCCCACACCCATGTCTCAGCCATCTCTATAAATCTGTGGCACAGTTCACTGGGAGTCAGTATGGGATATTCTGTATTATGCCAGAGGTGGAGGGGAAGGACAAAGGCCAGTGTCAAGGGAAGCCAAGCCTGAGACCTATGTTGAAATCCTCTGTGTACTGAGTGAAGGAGCCACCAGACACCTCCAGGAATGCTGGTCACTTGGTGTTCCCCATCGTAGGCACCTCCTTGGGATCCAGGAGGCCCCTCTCATTCAGAGCCTAGCTCTGCCTCTGACTTGCCTTGGGGCCTCCAGGAGATTCCTCAACTTCTTAGAGCCACAGTAGACTCACCTGCAAAATAAGTATCTCAAGAAGAGGTAGTGCTGTAACAGCTAAACACTGGGTGTCGGGAGGGTGCTATTTTGGGTCCCTTGCAGGAGTTTCTTTAATCCCCTGCCCTATAAGGTGGGGCGCCATGATCTTGTCTTTTTGGGGGAAAAGTTCAGAGGGGTGGAAGCACCAGCTGGCAAAGTTTACAGGGAAGCAGTCAAGATATGAATCCAGAACCATTTGCTCCCAAGCCTATTTGCAGCCCTGACAGAGTCCCCCGGCAACGGTAGAGATGAAGGGTTCTTCACTGTGGAGTTCTCTGCCCTAGGTCTGCTGACAGACCTCAAGGAGCAAGCTAGGCCTGCTTTGAGCTGTCCCTTTCCAAGGTCGGAGGAAGCCATGAACAGAGGCTAACTCAGATGCTCATGGGAACCCGTGGTAATGCTTAAAACACCCAAGATAGAGCTCACAGCCTTAGATATTTGGACTTGGCTTCTTTTATGTCCCATAGTTCAGCACTGGAAATTTGAGAGCAGGCTCTGAGAGTCAGTGAGCTCCATACTTCTGCTCAAAATGAGGTCCACGGACTGCCAGCACAGTAACCAAGAGATGGGTGGGACCTAAAGATGCTCACAACCAACAGCCCTGGGCCAGCAGCTGTAAAAGAAACCTGAGGGGGTAAATGCTACAGCTGTGAGACCTGCAGCTGTGGGACCTGCGGCTGTGGGACCTGCAGCTGAGGACAGGTAGGTGGAGCCTGATATATAGATACTTTCTGATCTGGATTGGGGCTGGTGTCTACCAGTTGTAAACAAGTCCCTCTATGCAGGACTGGGGATGAAAAGGCAGGTGGCCCCTGAGGGGCAGAAAAACACTG
Source organism: Uromys caudimaculatus (assembly GCA_028551405.1). Classification (NCBI taxonomy): domain Eukaryota; kingdom Metazoa; phylum Chordata; class Mammalia; order Rodentia; family Muridae; genus Uromys; species Uromys caudimaculatus. The sequence goes on from CM052702.1 coordinate 130,409,607, forward strand.
GCCCTCCTGGGTGGCCAGATTGCTCAGCAGGTTAAAATGCTTGTGATACAAGCTGGAATAGCTGAGTTTGATTCCTGAAACGTATATAAAAACGCCGGATGTAGTGGTGTATGTCTGCAATCCCAGCACTCCTACAGGGGGATGGAAACAGGAGACTCATGTGGACACTAACAAGTCAACTAGACAGTGTTGTAGAAATAAGAGTAATCTTGTCTCAAAATGAGGTAGAATGCACCATGAAATAAGTACATCTATACACAATCTACACACACACACACACACACACACACACACACACACACAGAGGGAATTTTTCAAAGTAAAAAAGAAAAGAAAGTATTGGGCCTGGCTGGTTTTGATTCCTGCAGGTTGGGACACCTGAGGTCTCTGTGGTCCTATGACACTGGGGTAAGCTGCAGCTGACATGGGCAGTTGGCAAGCACAGCCTACGCTCCTACTTTTTGGGTCTCTTAGTTGGTCTCTTCTTTAACACTGTAAGATGGCCGTGCCCTTTTTATGGCTGAGAGGTTATGGCCACCTCTCCACGGACTATTTTTCTTTCCAAAAGGTCCACAAGGCCCTGGCCTCTTTCTATGTATTGAGCTCTGCCTTGTTGGAGCTTCTGGGTCAAACCTGTTTGGTCTGAACTTGAAATGCCTAGTGTGTGGCAAGCTCCTAACACTTGACCCAGTTAACAGGAAGGCTGGCAGGCCAGTCAGGCCTGAGGACCTCAGCCAAGGAAGCTGCCAGTGGGGAAACCCCTGTGTGGATGCCTCCCTTCAGCCAGCAGAGGAAGAGGCCAGCCTAGTTCATGGTCAGACAAGGGAGCTGAGCCAGAGGTTGCAATGTGGTGCTCTTGGCAAGGAAGCCACCACTGGCTTCTGACTCACAAAGGCAAGAGCTGGTGGAGTGTAGGTAGCCCTAGGAACACAGAAGGATGCTTGGGAGTCAGGTAATGGTCTTGATTGGATAGACTCTCCTTTCCCTTCCAGCTGAGCCAAAACACACCAATTGCAAAGACGCCAAAGGGCAGCTTGGATCTGTCCATTTCCTACCTACGGGGCCATCACTGCCGTGGGCGCAAAGGGGTGCTCAGGACGTGCATCCTGAAGCACTCAGGAACAAACCCACACCCAAGCACTCTATGCAGCTGCTCCTCTAACGTGCAGGACCCCCTTCCCAAGAGTCAAATTCTCCAAGCGCTTGCATCCCAGAGGGTTGCACTCACTGCCAGAGTCCTGCCCAGAACGTGAGTCAAGGTGCCTGTATTTTACAACTCTATGAATACATCTGCAGGTTCAGACCTCTCCCACAGACCACTCCCCCTACTCTACCTTAGTTTCAGGGACATCATCTCTGCAGGAACCCTGCTACTGTCTGTGACATGTCCAGCTCAGGCAGGGAAGCCTGGGCCAGCATAGGAATGATTCCCCCAACTTTCTCCTCTACATCTCTCTCGAATGCAACTTCCAGGTTCTCCTTCTCCTCCAGTTGAGGCAAAGTACACCATTTGTGATGAAGCTGAGAATATATAAACACATGTGCCAGGAATACTGACTGCCAGAAAATTAAGACAACCACTGTGCAAAACCTAAAGAGGGACGTTCATCCCATGGAATTGCTCTTTTCAGTGACAAAGTCCTTTGGAGATGCTGAAACATCATTAGGACCTGTCTTTTAAAGCTGAGCTTAGCCAAAGATGTCAAAAGATGAGGCGAGTACCAGGGCAAAGCAAGGCTCAACCTTCATGGGGTTGGCTATTGTTGGTACAGAGGTTCTCGCAAGCTTCCTGCGAGGTCAGTGTTCGCTGCAGGACTCCAGAAGTTGGCATCGGATGCCAGTGGTGAAGACGGGCCTTATTGCCCCCACCTCCATGGAGAAGCCTGGTGTTCCTGGCTGGCAGAGAGGCCCAGACACAGGGCTGGCACTGTCATTGGAAAGGCATGCTTACCATGTGAATGCACGGGCATTAGTCAATGTGAATGGAGCTGCCAAAAGAGCAGGGACACCGTGGGATGGGGGCCAGGTCCCGCCTTCAGCTTGTATGCCTTCCCCGAAAGTCCTCACCCTGTCTGGCGCCAACCTCAACAGTTTAACCTGCTCCACAAACTGGAGACAGTGTGGCCTCGGGTCATCTGTCCCACCCTGGGCTGTTTCTCCAGCTCACTGGGTGGAGGCCTTCCAGAAAGGCTCCTCCTGGCTGGGGACAGACAACCTGGCCCAGCTACATGCTGCTTCTGACTTGGGGAATACATGGGCTTGCAGCCAAGTGGAGACAAGTATAGAATGACACTCCCTCCACTTCCTTCCCCTTACCTGCCCTGGCTAATGGCATGCTGGGGGCCTTGCTCCCTGAAATTTATTCACCAAGAACTGTGAAACGGGGATGCCAGCATCTCAGACAGGGTAAGTAAGCACCTTGCCCAAGCACAGACACTTGGCTTGAAGCTCAAGCAGTATAGTAGACTCCCAAGGATTGGAGGGAGCGTGTTACTGACCTAACTACTTTCGCCCATTTATCTCACTCGGCACTATGTGACGGAGCCGTGAGCCTGGCTCAGACACTGCACACTCGGAGGCAGAGGGGGATGTCCTCCAGGGAGATGGATTTGCTCAGGAGCCTATGCTAAGCCTCAAGAGGATGAACGTATAGTTTTGTGTGCTCGTGGACAGCCTCAGGTGTTGTCCCTCTGGTGTGGTCCACCTTGTTTTTAAAGACAGGACCTCTCGTTGGCCTGGAAGTCACCAAGGAGTCCTTGGCTATCTGGCCAGGGAGCTCTAGGAACACCCGTCTCTGCCTCCTCTGGGCTGGGACACAACTGAACCCTACTTGCTTTCAGGAACAACGTACTTTCATTAATGACTCCTGGGAAGCAAACCCTGGCTCGGGGCTGGTCAAGATTTACAGAGGCATCAAGCTATAACCATTGGGTACAGTATGCTGACACTAAAGGCTAATGAGCTCAACTGTGTCATTCTGTCCATAGCTGGTGTCACAGAAAAAGCTTCCCCAGCTCCTGCGCTTCAGTTCCTTAGGCAACACTGAACATGTGACACACTCAGTGACTGAGAAGACCTGTTTTCTCCATCGGCAGCATCACCCTTTGATCCCGCCAGGTGCTTTATTACAGCAGCTCTGACTCACGGGCACGATGGAGAAATCACTAAAGTGAGTGACATTAGGCTGTAAACGAGGCTTTGGAGACACGTTCAAACATGCCAAGTGGGTGCAGCACTGTGCAAATCAGCCAACGTAGAAATCAACAAGGGGCTTCCGTAGTCTGGGCTAAAAACTCAGCAGACACAGGAGAAGGCTCTGCAGTGTATTCTGGGTGGCAGTACTGGAGAGGGAGCCTTCAGAGGCCAAGTGTCAGGACCGAAGTAGATGATCCTCTTTCCAGCTCCCAAATTTGGATGAACACAATCAAAAACTTTGTAAGCCTATGTGGCTAGTGCAACTCCCTACATCCAGGAGGCTTGGCTGAGGTCAAAATTTGCCTGTATGCCGGCCAGTGGTGGTGCACTCCTTTAATCCCAGCACTCGGGAGGCACAGGCAGGTGGATTTCTGAGTGAGGCCAGTCTGGTCTACAGAGTGAGTTCCAGGACGGCCAGGGCTACACAGAGAAACCCTATCTCGAAAAACCAACCAACCAACCAAACAAACAAACAAAAAAACTTGCCTCTAAGGCTTCAGGTCTGTGCTGTGCACCATCGTGAACTATGGAGGAAGCAGCCAAATGTACCCTGAATTAATGAATAGTGCTATGCTGTTGGTCAGCACATAAAGCCTCTACTGCTTGTTGAATCAGCTGTCATGTTTTCTAAGCATGTACATGTGTGAGTACACGTTGAGTGCACATTAAGGCCAAGAGACAAACTTGAGTACCATTTTTAAAAACGCTGCCATGTCCTTTGAAATAGCTAATTCTCAGTGGCTTAGAGCTTGCCAGTTGGGCTAGACTGAATGGCCACCCAGCCCTAGGTGGGAATCTGCCTGTCTCCGCCTCCCTGTAGGACTGAACTCAGGCGCTTGTGCTTACAAAGCAAGTTCTTTACCCGCTGTGCTCCCTCCCCAGACCACAGGATACATCCTTCCCCTTGAGTACTACATTCTGAGGCACTAACCTTCAGCTGGGTTTGCCATCACCTGGCTCTACCAAGTAGCCCTTGTCTCTCACTAGGTAATAAGTGATCATCTGAGTCACATTTTAACCTGAAACTACTAGAGTTAGTTTCATTAGGAGGTCTTTGAGGTGGAATAGCTTTCACACCCTAAACGTTTCTTTTCCTTCTGCTATCCCACAAGCTGTGTGTCTGTATAGCTGTTGGGGCTTGTGGCAGGTGCTGGGGACGCATGGGATGGGCGGGTGCTACACCAAGCTGGCCCAAATAATGACTCAAGTTCCTATTTCCTCCTCAGGAAACTGCAAAAGGACAGACAAGCAAGAGAAGCCTCAGTTCTGACTTTAGGAGAGCCCTGGACTTGGACGCCATCCCTGACTTGCCAGTCACTAGAGGGTTAATACAGAGAAAACACGCCTGAAAGAACCTGACATCTCTACTCTATACCAAGGAGAGACAGTAAAAGCAAGAGCAATGCAGGATTAAAACCCGAAGGAAATTACATAGTCTGGTCACGACTCATTTGGGAAGCTAATTTCAAAGTCTCGGGAGTTATGGTTTAGCATATCTAGAACTTTCTCCATAAGCTTCCTAGGGCTCTGGGTCAGCCACAGAAAGGTAGTTTCTTAAGCTGAAATTAACAAGACCGTTCAGTACTCCGGCAAAACACTCCCCTAGCCTAAGCAGGTCATATATAGCTCGGAATGCCACCACAGTGAGACAGTGGCTCCCAGTGCCACTAATGGGCTTTAAAGAATATAACTGCTTAAAGACAGCAACAGAAGTCATTTTGCACAGCCGTTACTGTAATCACCAGGCCTGGGCTCAATCCAACCACCACTGGAGACAGGTAGCAGCAGGAGTTTCTTCAGCAGTGCCTGCCCTCCAAAAGTCCCTCAATGACCACCCCCATGAGTCTGCTCAAAGCACAGACCATTCGCTTCCCATGGAGCCAGTTCCTATATGTCACCTGGCAGGTACTCAGTGATACCACCCAAGATTATGTTACTTTGGTACTTGACACTGAGTGAGTGATGACAGTCACCACCAGACCTTCCCAGGATCACCTTCATTAGCACTTGTGGCTACCATGGGTGGAGGCCTGTTCTGTAGTGCTCCTTACTGACAGAACCAAGGGATTCAGCTGGTCCTCCCAACTCCACTTGTACTGGCTAGTTTTGGGTGTCAACTTGACACAAGCTGGAGTTATCACAGAGAAAGGAGCTTCAGTTGAGAAAATGCCTCCATGAGATCCAGCGCTAAGGCATTTTCTCAATTAGTGATCAAGGGGGGAGGGCCCCTTGTGAGTGGTGCCATCTGTGGGCTGGTAGTCTTGGGTTCTATAAGAAAGCCGGCTGAGCAAGCCAGGAGAAGCAAGCAAGTAAGAACCATCCCTCCATGGCCTCTGCATCAGCTCCTGCTTCCTGATCTGCTTGAGTTCCAGTCCTGACTTCCTTGGGTGATGAACAGCAGCATGGAAGTGTAAGCCGAATAAACCCTTTTCTCCCCAACTTGCATCTTGGTCATGTTTGTGCAGGAATAGAAACCCCGACTAAGACACCACTCCAGTGAAACAAAACCAAGTTCTAGACAGTGATGTGTGTGTGTGTGTGTGAAGCTGCATCAAGAAGAGTTATAGAAATGATTTTAATACAACTAGGTGGCTCCACATTGCAGTTCAGCACAGCTGCTTGATCAGACTGCTAGGTGTGGGGTCCCCTTACACAGTGTGGAACAGGATTCAAGTACTGTCACCTCTCCCTCTGGGTTACCATACTGAGAATTCTGCTCTCCCCCAGGTCCCAGGAGAAAAGAGAGTGAGGTCCCACTAGACATTCTTAAGAGATGCCGAACAAGGAACAGTACAGAACTGGCTCATTCCAGGTGCCTTCTCTAAGCCCAGGGGCACAGGAATGTTCTCCGGCTCCAGAGTAAGATACAGAATATAGCCAGATACCTGATGGCCCATGCTGTTTTCTGATGGCAGGAGCTAGGGGCCAGACTGAACACATCCAGTCACTAAACGGAAACAGAAGCCATCTGAAAATGTCCCTGCTTCCTAGCTGGGCTGGCAGTGGCTGTCCCTGGTTATAAGTGAGAAGGGGATGCCACGACCACAAAACTAAATCCAAGAGGCTTACACGACTTCACCCCAACAAGGAATACTGACATGTATCAGCAGAAATCACTCTGAAAACAATGCTGGGACTATATCCGAAGGTCGACATACATTCTTGTTGCTTACGTGTGCTGCAAATTCTACGCCTCCATGACGAGAGTCCTGTTTAGAATTTACATTTAGGTTGATGCTGATTCAATACATTACTAAAGTAGAACTCCAGTAGATACAGTCAATGTCTAAATACGGACAGGAGATTCCTGCTCAGAACATAAACCTACCCTTCACTCCCAGACTCTGTGGCTCCCCAGATGACATTACGGTCTTGCTCCAACCAACAACTCGGGGAGCGCTTAATCACAGGACCCCAAGAGAAGCGGCTTCTTCAGCAAGCTTTTGGCTCTGGTTTGCTGGCTGAACACTAATGTCTTCTTTATGATGTTTACGTTTCTTGTGACATCTGCCTGGATTACTTATCATTTTGCATCAGAGGCTTAAGAAGGACATCAAAGCCAGCACAAGGGAGGCAGAGAACACGAGTATTTTCAAGACCCTCATGGCTCAAAATTGAATCTGATTTTTGGAATTGCATTAAGTAATTTAGGCAGTCATGTAAGCTTAACTCCCACGTCTACTTCTCAGGATTAGTCAGAAAGAAAGCGAACCTTACAGAGACCCTTAAGGCCCTAACTCTTGTTACAATATGGGAGAGGGGAATGCTGGCTTAGTTCCCAGCACATGATAGCTCACAACTGAAGCACAGGCAGGCATGCACTGTTCATACATAAACACAGGCAAAACTCTCACAAGACAAACTTCAAATAATCTTTAAAAATACCATAGGCGTTTGCATGTAAGGCAGTTTGCTGACGTTAGAAGAGCCTCTACTGGCCTGCCTTTGGGGTTAATACGCAGCTGACTACGTACGGTCTTCTGGCAGTCTCTAGCTAACTTCTTAAGAATTACTGTCAAGCTTTTTTTTGGAGGAAGTGTGTCACCGTGGGTGTGGCCTTTAAGACCCTCATCCTAGCTACCTGGAAGATGGTCCTCTCTGAGACGAAGATGTAGAACTCTTAGCTCCTCCTGCACCATGCCAGCCTAGATGCTGCCATGTTCCCGCCTCGATGGTAATGGACTGAACCTCTGAGCCTATAGTTTCTGGTGGCCTGGGACAAACACTACTCCTGTCTCAGCCCACTGAGTAATTGGGAGCTACAGGCATGCACCACCACACCAGGAGGGGTATGATTTTTGCCAGCTGCAGATAGTTACATTTGGAATTCTGGGAACTCTTGAGAGGGCATAAATTTGAGAGCCCCAAGAGGGCCTAAGGAGGCTGCTGCTCCCCCTGCTATGGCTGGTTCCTGTTGCTGCCGTTCGTCAAGTGGTCATGAGCAAAGAGACAAGAAGAAGAAACTGGATATCCTGATAATGAAGATTAGACTTGCCCCAAAGAACTCGAGGTCTCTAAGCAACAGGAAGCAGTCTAACGAGATGGAGGCCCCTCTCCCCCTCTATCTCACCTACCTGGTGTTGGGAGGTTGGAAAGGATTGGGGTGAAAAAGGGTGGTAGATCTAAGAACCCAATAAAGTTAACCAAAAAGTACGCCTACATAGCACCTGTCAGGGAACACCAAGCATGAGGTGGAAGATGGCCTTTGAGGGATTGTAATCTAGTAAGGGAAAACCAGGGACCACCAGCATACACACGAAGTTTAAAATGACCATGCCCTTTTCCCGCAACTGGGGTTTCAGATGAGATCTCTAGACATCAGCTGGCTTACACTAGGGAAGAGAGACTTTGAGCAGTTGGTAATTGTGCTGAATTCGTGCACCTTTGCTGGCAGATGCTTCAACTCAAGTTCTCTCTCCTGCCTTAACCTAAGGCTCATATCCCATCTTCCTCTCCTGTGGCTGTTTGCAAAGCTTACCAAACACTTCATTAGCATCTTTTGCATACAGAGGTTGCTCGTGGCATTCTTTTGGACAAGGGGATAGAAAAGAAACGTCAGCAGCCCTTGCCACCCTGTTCCCTCTGTGTCCCAGCAGAGGACTAGATGGTCGAAGCTGGTGCTGTTCTTTTCAACCATAATGTGTTAAGCACTGGAGTGTTTTCGGGAACGGCCAAGATATTGGTCTTGATGCAACTGAATCAGTCCTGTTATGTGAGAACCATCCATCCCTACCTACTTTAGCGACTGCAAAATACTTTTTATTAGTTACAGCCAAGTCTTTGCTGACACAAAATAGAACATAAGTAGCTTTTCACACCACTGCATCCACTTATAGAAGATACCCTTTTAATGTCTACATTGATGGCGCTCTACAGGGGACTTACTGTAAATCATGTGATCAACTTGTTTATATGACTTTTTCCATTTAATTCTTGTAATGGATGGAGATTTTTTTCATACACAAAAATTTATATGTATCCATAATTATTTTCTTAGGATAAACTGATGCAGATAGAATTTCTTAGCTAAGGGACTTAAATACTGTTAAGAACAAAGGCAGTATCCTCATGCAGGGAATGGCAGGTTTGTTGGTTTGTTTGTTTTTTCCAATTTAAAAAAAAAAAGGCTAAAGTCAAAACTTAAAAAAAGAAAAAAAAATCACTGTTAAATGCAAACGCTGTGATGCTAACAAACTTGATTATATGCAAGTGCACTTGGTTCTTGGTGCAGTCAACTGCCCCCCCCCCCCCCCAAGGTGACAGACCACCTAGTCTGAAGCAAAGGACAGAAGGACAAGGGAGGTGGGGCAGAACTGCCCTCCAGGGCAGTCCCTCAGCCATAATCTTCCTTTAAAAGAAATGATACTGAAACCCACAAAGATGATCCACTGGGACGGCTCCCCAGAGCGACCCTAATACTTCTGGAAGAGGAATGGGGTACTGGGAAGGGAGGAAAAACAGGTAAGTGATGAGCAGCGGGTTTGGGGCAGTGGCCCCGAGGATGAGACTACAGTTTACAGCAACTGATGTCTTCCCTAATCACACAGTCACAAGCCCCATGTTTTGTCCTAGTCTTTTTTTTTTTCCTGTATTGACATTGACTGCTTTTTAATCTGGAATCTTAATGCAACAAAGATGTCATTCTTCACCCTCAATTTGGATCTATTATTTGGTATTCTGCAGCACTGTTCACTTAAGGTCCTGGCAGGTAGGAGGCTGTGGTCCCTGCTCCCCTAGGCTCTGCACACACACCCCAGCCCTGTGCCAACAATGCATGTACTCCCAAGCCCCTGGTTCAGAGTACAGAGTTCAAGAATGACTCCTGCAGAGCTCTGGCTCTCTAGACCTGTCCTGCAGGATGGTCATGAGGCACCAGGAAGCTCAAGAACCCGCAGATTCCCAACGATTAAACTACATACTCAACTCTTATGTGCTGAAATTAGCCAGAATGTTTAAAGGGGAGACTGACTGTCCAGCACCCCTGGATCTTATATCTGTGTTGATGAGAGGCTGGCTAGGGGATGGCTCTTCAAGTGAATTGCAGAAGCTCCGGGCTAGGCCAGAAGGGATGTGGTTCTCTCCTAATGGCCTGCCCACACAGTCTAGCAGAAATGCCACTGGGCAAGTGATAGTCTCAGGCTGGTGTCAGGGAAGAAAGGCTAGAGGCTACCAGATCTGGAAAGCCAACAGACAAGACTATTCTCCTTGGCCATCAGCCAAGTCCTAAGTGTTAGCATTCTGTCTAAACTCCACCCTACAGGTACCTGGCAACAGCTAGGTAGGCCTGACCCACTGTAAAAGAGGCTGCTTGCCCCCTGCTCTCCCTCTTGCCTCTTGCTCTCTTTCTCCCTCTCTCTCCCCATTCCCTTCCCCCCTCTACTTCTCTACTCTCTCCCTCTCTGCCTTTCTCTGCCTCTACTACCTTCTTAACTCCCCTCCCCATGCCCTGAATAAGCTCTATTCTATACTATACCATTGTTGTGTGGCTGGCCCCTCAGGGGAAAGGGATGCCCCGGCATGGGCCCCGCTGAGACACCTTCCCCCACACCTCTCACTACACCCCCATAGAACATATTCCATCCCTTTATCTTTTTTATAAAGACATCACTAAGGGCACCTGAAAGGTGGCCTGCATATTCACATAACCCTCTACATCAACCTGGGTTCTAAGCCATTTTTCAAAGTAAATTGCCCTCTATGAAGTTTCTTATAGATGCCAGTCAAGTCAAAGCGAACCTCAATATCCAATCAAATGCCACGTGTCCAAAATGAGCTTCCATATCAGTAAGCATTTTGATCCAAGTAGGAACATCTGCATTTCTGGGGCAACACTCAAACATAAAAGTTGGTTACATATTTCCTATCACTCGGTTTTGGGACATTACTCCAAATACCAAGAATTGTAATTAACATTTAATTAAGAGCAAAGACCACTAGGAAAACACATGCTCACAGCAGTTTTGCTTGGTTTTTTTTTAGTTTTTTTTTTTTTTTCTGAGACAGGGTCTTACCATGTACCCTTTCTAGTCTCAAACTCAGAGGTCTGCCCTCCTCTGACTCCTGAATGCTGGGATTAAGGATGTGCAGCATTGCACCTTCCTGGGGTCATGTTAAAGACTCAAAACTAAGTTGACTCTAGAAACTCCTCTTGCCAGGAAATACCACAAGTGAGCTTACAATAGCTATCCTGCGATTCATCACTGGAAACGACACAAGGAGCCTTCAAAGAACGAAAATGACAGAAGGCTCCAATAACTGAGCTTTCTAATGTTTAGAAAATATTTCACTCTGCATAAAGGGGAAGAGCTCTGGAATGGAGCAGCCCCTCCGGACGGACGGACATGGACGGAATGACTTCTCGGGAACTGTTCCATTTGGCAAATGTGTCTGAGGTTCCAGCACCTGTCAGAGCCAGGGATGCCATGGGGAATGGGAGCAGCACCCCCTGTTCTTTACCAGTGTGGGTGGGACAGCATGCAGATCCAGCAGCAATCCACTCCTTGCTCTAATCTAGAAAACGGCACTCACCTGAGGCTAACCCACCAAACACTAGGAAAGCACAAGGGTACTGTGAGTGAATGCCAAGCAGATAGGGTAGGAGGGAGCTGCTACTTCCTCGTGTATCTCCGAGATCTGGCTTCCTGGCAGGGCACTGTGGCACGTCTGCATGCATTTGTGTACAAGGTCACACAAGGACTACTGCTGAAGACATTCCCAGTTCCCATTCCCCTCCCCTCCTCCTCACCGGGTTTCCTGGAACCTAGTAGGTAGACTTGTGACTATCTGGACACATTGTCAGGCCGGCAGAGCCCTCCCTAGAGGAAGGTCAGACAGTGGGCTCTAGGATGGAAGGTGAGTGTCAGACTACAGGAAATGCCTCCCGTCCACACTTTAAAATCAGAGCCCTTGGAAGAAAGTTAACACAGGCTTCTTTGATGCATGCTTGGGAGAAGAACAACGAAAGTCAAACTGCAACCTAAACTGCAGGCAGCACAGAAGCAGCTGAGATCTCAGGGAACAACTCCCCCGGTCCTCTGCATTCTTCTCACACTCCACAAGGTACTTCTTGATCCAGCTAAGTGTCTACCATCAAAGAGCAATCAACTACAATTAACAAAACTTGGTTGATGCCACACAGACACAGGTGGAGAGAGCTTCCAGGCCAATGGCTGACTACACAGTCTACACACCAAACAGAACAGGGTCCAAGTGGCCTGTTTCCCCTTTATGGACAAAATGCAGTCCTTTCACAAGTGTTTACAAAGTGTTTATTAGTTACAATGATATAGATTGTATCATCCAATTCTCCCCTAATTATCAGGTACTTTAAATAACATGAAAAAAGATCTTTCTTAGACATCTGACAAACAGAGGATGTATCCATGCTAACAGGGCAAAGTAGCAAACATCACTCTTGTGTGTCTGTAATAAACTCTGTCAAGGCTACATTGGTTAAAAACAATGAACAATCCCTTTTGTACGTCAAATTATAAATTTTAATGTTTTCATTAGAATAATCTTTATAGCACTTTGCGACAAGAAGCAATAAAAATAACTAACAGCAAACTTCAGTACAGCAGACACTGTCCGGATTAACAATGCAAACACAAATGTAAGCTGTAAATCACATAATACAATTGAGGCACCCAAAACAATTTAAATAATTTTAAATATTTTATTTTTAAACTGCTACAAATGCTTTGTACAGTATTCCAACATAAAGTCTCCTTAACAGAAATGTAACACAGTGGGAGTGACAGTGAAAGGTTAAAGTGGCACAAATCCATCAAACAAGTATTAAGCTACAAATTTCAAGAGGTAGATTACTTTTCAGGTTGAGTACAAAACACAGTATGAATAAAATGTAGCCATTTTCCACCACCTCAGTCATTAATCTGGGGGAAGCATCAGCACTCGGGAGAAGTGGTGCTGACCTGCTTCAAAAGGAAGAGGCCGATCTGTTGCTTTGAATCTACTGAGACAAGAGTAAGGCCTGGTGTGAAGAGACAGAGAGCTGTCCAGGCCTGGATGCTTCCGTGCACTGCTACACTGCTACAGAGCATCTCATGGTATCACAGCTATAAATTAGTGCCAGACAGTGAGAGGGTAACGTCCAGCTGGAAACAGAAACACGGCACTAAGAGGCATGAGAAGGAGTCCCACCCAACCTGGGCTCCTCTGCATTATGCTGGCAATCTGCTTATGATTTTTTTAAAGGGGGAGAGGGGTAGGGATTAACTGATGCCTCTCTGTATAATTCACATGAAAGAAAGGCATCAAGGGCTGGTGTAAGCAAGCGTTTTGAGGTGGGTGCACCCAATCTGTCATCCCTGAAACTAGGACCACTGATAAAACAAGGGCACTTGCTTTGCAAGGTTCAGTTCAATTGCTCTCTTAGTTGCTCTCTGCCAGACTCAAGGGCCACACTCAGAGCTGAGTTGCCAGTCCGGTGCTGAGGAAGAGCCAGTCCATCTAGCCCATCGTATGGCTCCCTTCTCTTTGGATCTCACTCCCCTGAGAGCCCAGCACACAAGTGAGCTCCACCAAAGAGATGGCTGCCTGACACTAACCAGGGCAAGAAGTCTGCCGGTAAGCAGCTGTATGTTACAGCTTTTGAGTCAGCTTCAACTGGTCTTGCAAGCTGGGTAGATTTCGTATTCTTTGCCGTAGTGCTTATCCTAAGTTGAGCATGCAATATCTTTTAGTCAGTTAAGGTTTGTTTTGTGGGGGGGACTTTTCTACAGGAAGTTCCTAGAAAATAAGAAAACTGAAGATAAATGACAACATACACAACCTTGTATGAACTGACCATATTAAAGAAAAAGGTGAAGAGACTGTAAGACAAATGTCACCAAGTCAGACACACAAACAACTCTAATAGTTAGGAACTCCACTCCTGCTCCAAAGACATAGGGCTGTGTCCGCCCCCCCCCCCACACACACACACACACACACAGGGTGTGCAGTGGAGAACCTCTCCTGGAGTTGCTGCTTATCTAGCTCTCTAACTTCTGGACACAGGGGTAGGTGTGTCCTGAAAAATGGAAACGGTGCTTGGATAGAGCCGCTCTTTGGATTACAGGGAAGAACTTGGGAAGAGTCTGCTCTCCTCTCTGTCTCCTCTCTGGAAAGGAGTTCTCAGCAACCGATCCAAAGGCAGTAACAAGAAGGTCCAGGCAGACTGGGATAGACTCAGGGAGAGGCTCACCTGCTTTTTGGGTTGTTTTGTTGTGAAAAAAGCATTTGGAGCATACGGCTCTTTATCCTGGACTGGTAAAAGGAATGCTCCAGGAAGTGGCCAGCCGGTAATCTGTGGGGTCCTGGGCTCAATGCTGTGCTCTGGCTACATCTACGTTCTTGAAAAACTGCAGAACCCTATGCTGGCTTTCAAGTGTCAAGAGTCTAATACTGGACATGACTTAATAATCATAGTTTGCTGTAATCAACAAGCAGGAAAGGAACAAGCTACATGTTCTGCAGAGCTGAGGACAGCAAACCATAGTACATTTAAGTTCCATGCATGACAGCTCCTTGCATCAGAGTCTCCTCTAAGCCAACTGAGACAAACACTGGAGCTGAGAACCACTGTCAGTAAACATTCCCCCCTAGTCAGCACACAACACACAAGCACTGAGAATGAGCTCAGGCTAGTCTGTAGCAGCCCTGAGTTAGAGGACACCTAGTGTACTGATGCCAGCAGCCGGGCACCCTACTACAAATGTACAAATGCTATACAAATGTCTGTATGTTTACTAGGGGTACTAATGACTGAAATACACTCTTCAGAAATGCCCACTCTTGCCGGGCAGTGGTGACGCACGCCTTTAATTCCAGCACTCGGGAGGCAGAGGCAGGTGGATTTCTGAGTTCGAGGCCAGCCTGGTCTACAGAGTGAGTTCCAGGACAGCCAGGGCTACACAGAGAAACCCTGTCTCGAAAAACCAAAAAAAAAAAAAAGAAATGCCCACTCTTATGTCTAGATAGTTAAGCACGATGTTCAATTGGACATTTGGTTTTTAATTGTCTAAAACATCTCACAAGGTCACAGTCTCTTAGATGATGTCCCTCATCCTGCAGATCTATCTACGACACAGGGGCAGTAACTCACAAAGGAAATTAATTAATCATTAGGAACAACTCACTGTGTCTGTTACTGAGCACACTACTTATGATTTCGTTATCTTTAGCTTTAAGTGGTGCTTTTTAGACCAACTTTAACTCCAGCAATATAATTCTGTTAACTATCAAAATAGTTTAAAATCCACTGGAGCAAGAAAAGAGACACATTTTGGGGCGCGTTAGCCTTAGGGAGTCTTTAAAACACCAGATAAGAAAGAGTGAAGCAAGTAGACTTTATACATGCACACTCAGCTCTTACATTTTTCATATATTTACCGCTGAAGAGTCTACAGGATCCAGTACAAAACTCTTAATTCTTTTAGAAAACACTGGAAGAAAGTACATTCTAAAACATCAATCACCTGCATGGTAACCCATGAAAATGATGGTTCAATAATGTTAAGTTGGTGTGGAAGTCCCTAGAACAGAGGCCTGTAACAAATAAGGAGCAGTGAAGGCTGAAAATAGTGCTTTTTGTCACTACAGCCAACTCAACGATGTTGCCCAAGCACCTGTGTTGTTAAACATGACCAGATCGATAGCAACTAACACTCAGCATGTTTTACAGTACCTTCAAAACCATCTCAATCCTTCAGCACTACAGGAAACTGTGGAAACTGTTGTGCCCAGTGTCTACAGCTTTCTTTCGCTAGACTTCAAGGAACCCAGCACCAAGAACTCTACCTGAGTGACACTGGAACCTTGGAATGCTAAAGTCTTCTCTCCAAAACAAGTCACTCCACAGCTGTCCCTAACTCTGTTTGCTTTCAATACCCAGAATCACAGCCATTGACAGCCCAGAATCAAGACAGGCTGCATAGAAGGTGTCCCAAGTATTTTGTAGAGTAGCTTCTTGACTGACCTGAGGACATTATTTGGGAATGAGAAGGAATCCCAAGTGTACATCAACTCAGCTTGAGAAGTCAATATAACAGACCGTTCTAGGGCCACATCCCTCTGTCCCTGAGAACCATATGCATATGGGGGGAATATGGAATAAGGCAGTAAGGTCAGCTCAGATCTAAACTGAAACCTAGCATTGCAGGAGAAGTACTGAGTCCCAGGGCCTGGCCTGCTCTTCTTCCCCATTAGAACCTCGATTGCTGATCTCACTATGGCTGTTGGCAGAGGGCTGGAGGGGAATATAAGGCATTTTAAAGATATGTGGTTATTTTATTTTAAGCAACGTGGAAAAAATTTTAAATTCAAACACTAGCAAATGGAAGCATTAATAACAAACAGTTTTAGACATTACTAACTATGCTTAAGTCACAAACTATCAAAACAAGAGTGCGCTGCGGTTGCTAATGGACTTGTGACCCACTTAACCCCAAGGAGCAATGTAGGGACAGGAACCAACACGAGTGGCACTGGAACACTAACCAAGATGTAAATTAAGAGAACTTCATCTTTTCACACAGGGAACTGGGTTCAAGTTCCATCCAGAAATTAAAAGAAATGGTACCACTCTGTGAGTACTAAGTCTGAAATAAAATGTATTTATTCATCTGTACAGCAGTCAAAGCAGCAAGGGTATGCTACAAATTCTGCAACTGCCACTTTGCTAAAACGCTCATGTCAGCATCTTATAGGAGGAAAGACATCCTCCCGGCCAGCACAGCTCTCCATCAGTGCTCACCTCCCCGAGCTCTGGGCTTACCTCAAGTCCTTCAGCTCATGCCTGGCACTGCTGTCCTCTCTCCTGCTTTCACTCAGGTCCGTAGCAGCTGCCAGCTGAAGGCTACGGGTAACTGGGCCCCCACTCCGCTCTCTAGATTTCACTATGAGCCGGTCTGTTCTTTTCTTACTGGCCAGGGCAGTCTTGCTCTGTAGAACAGCTTTGCTCTTCTGCACTCTCACATGCAGACTTCGGGATGACTTGCTTGAGAGCTGAGTAGAATGACTCTTGGCAACAGCTTTGGATTTTTTGCTCTCAACATGAGTAATTTTGGCCATTCTTATGGGACTAAAATTCCTCAAGGATGAAGAGCTTGCTTTTTTGGATTTGACTGAAGCTGCAAATTTGACATTCTGTCTGGATCTGAAGGATGAGGAGGGCAGTGAGGCTTGGGCAGGGCCCGTACTCCGAGCTCTGGTCTTGCCCAAGGGTGCCTGCATGCTCTGCATCTTGATCTCTGCATCTGCAGTCCGCCTCCGGGGATTGCTGCTACTGTTTCTGTCACTGCTAGCAGATGACGCGTGGCCACCTTTCTTAGATGAATGGGAAACTTTTCTTTTGGAAGGAGAAAGGGGTTTCTTAGGACAGCTGAAAGCAGCATGCTTATTCAGGCTGCCAATGTATGTGAACTCCCTGTCACAGTAAGGGCAGATATGTGAGGAGGCCTCGGAAGTGTCCCTCAGCTCTGCCTTCTGCTTCGCAGACCTGTTCTTCTGAAGGATGGCTTTCTGTACCAGCTGATTTTTTTTCTTCAATGCACTTAGCTTGAGCTTATTTGGAGACATTTTGCTGAGTTCAACATTGAAGCTCAGTCTCTTGGGCTGCCCCATCCGTCTGAAAGCATTTTTCCCAGAGTTGTCTAAAACCACCACTCCATTTTTGGGCTGCACAGTTTGTTTCAGGGGCACTGGATTTTTCTTAGGAGTGTACCTTTTCTTGTCACTTGCTGATGCACACGCCAAGATATGCTTATGCAGCTCAGGCATATTATCAACACCCTTTCCACACTTTGTGCAGCGAATGGCAGTAGTGAAAGTCTGTGGAATATTGTGGGTGGTGAAGTTTGTGGCTGTCACCCCAATCCCCATAGGGTTTCGATGGTGGTACTGAAATGGAGGTGGTTTAAAGCTCGGGTAATGCTGGTTGAGACCAAGTCGAACATCTGGATCTTTTGTCTTTATTCCAGAAGCCATTATTTTGATGGTCGTGTAAAGTTCTTCAGAGGAATCATTTAACTCCTCCTCTCTAGAAGTTTCCAAAGGCTCTTCTGGCAAACTCGGCATATGCTCCGCATGGGCCTTGCTGGGGTCTGTGAAGTTCTGGGGCCTCAGGGTCCCACTTTCAAACTCGTGGTGTGTGCATACCTCATCTGGGTGGAGATCACGCTGGTGCTGCTGTAAATTGCATAAGAAGGCGAACTCTTTCTTACATACAGAACATACAAAGATATTTCCGACTCCATGAAGCAGAAATCGATGTTCTGACAGATCAGTCTTACCCTTAAAAAGCTGCACACAGAACTCACATTTGAAGGGCCATTCTTCGGCATGAACAGATAAATGTTTGCTTAGGTCTTTAATGGAAAGAAACGGTGATTCACAGACATTGCAAACAAAGTTTTTGCTGAATGTTTCTTGGACAACACTCTGCCCACCTGCAGGTGGGGCTTCTTCCTTGGGTTTCAGACCTTCACTCTCTGACTCCTCCTGTTTGAAAGTTATTGCAGGGAGAGAAGCTTCCAGGTTGTCCCCAGAGGAAACTACAGATGACACTGCTGAGAGAGGGGGCGGGGAGGGGGAGGGGGAGGAGCATGAGGAGGAAGAGAAGGAGGAGGAGGAGGAAGAGGAAGAGGAAGAAAGTGTTGGAGGACCAGGGGAAGCAGCAGACATGAGTGGTTCTACAGGAGGAATGGGAGAGGGAGAGGGGGACACTGTTGGGGAGAGAATAGGAAGAGGGGACTGAGCAGTGGCATTTGAGAACGGAGAGGGGCACTGCTGAGGAGAGGCATCAGAAGAGGGGTTGGAGAGAGGGACCGTTGGAAGGAGGGGAGGTGGTGGAGTAGCAACAGTTAACACAGGAGGGCAGGGGGGAGGAGAAGAAGGCTCTGTGGGAATCAAGAGAGGAGGCAGCTGACCAGAAGACAGGGAGGCTGTCTGGAGAGGGGGTGATGAAGGGCTAACAACTTCCGGTGGAGGCTCAGCAGTGGGGGCTGAGCAACTCGAGTCAGTACCAAGGTCAGGATCTGGCTGTGTATCTGGGGATTTACAAGGACTTGGGCTCCTGGTCACCTCTGGTGTGGTTTCTGTAGGTAAGTTAACACCATTATACTCATTGAGAAGAACCTTTTGTAGCATGCAGGTGGTTGGTTTTTTCTTCTTTGTAGCCGGCTGTGCCAAATGGTTCTCTTTGAATTCCTTGCCTTCAGAATCACAAGGCTTTTTATGCACACTGAGATCCAATACAGATTCCCATGGGACTAGAGTCTTGCCTGTGCCCTCTGACTTCTGTTTGACGCCGCTGGATAAATCCAATGGCTGTTGGTTGCACACGCTGCTGAAAGTAGAATTGGCTGCCCATTCTTTTGATATTTTGTATTCATCAAAGCAAGGAGGGCTTCCGGATTCTCTCTCATCTCTCCCAGACAAACTCCATGCTGGTGAGTCACTGCGGCTTTCTAACTTGGGTTTCTTGGAAGTCAGAACTGTGTCTGTCCATGCTGCTTTCCCATCGCTTGCTTTCCCAAAGTCTCGAAGGGCAGGGCTGTGCTGTGGAGAACTGGGTGGAGAGCTGGTACGTCTCTTAAACCTACTAGAAGTCACAGGTAACATGGATGCAGGAGCAGATACACACACGGGACCTAACTTAGGAATCTCAGCTGCTGAAATCCCTGCAGGAGGAGTCAGCTTGTCCTGGGTCTGAAGAAGCTGCTTGAGCTTTGAAGACAAATAGACACCCTTCTCTTTATGGAAAGACACCACTTCTGTTGTTGATATGCTCAGAGGCAGAGTTAAGGAGCACGAGGGTGCTGTGGAATCAGAATCTGTCTCTGCTTTAATTTTGGGAAGCACAGGTGGACTGGCAGTCCTCCGTTTCTTAGACTCACAATTTGTGCTGCTTGGAGACTCTTTAAGAAGATCATCTGTCACAGAGACCTGAGTGCTCTTTATATTCTGAGTAATCTCCACAGTTACTGGAGTGAGTAGACAGTCTATGCCATACAAGTGTGCAGAATTAGACTCCATCTCAATCACATCACAATTACTAGTGCTGTTGTTGGTCTGAATCTTCCCATCAATATAGTAATTTAGGTTTTCCGAGATGTTGCTAGAAATGTCCATGATGTACACATCATCCGTTTCCCCGTCCTCCTCCGGCTCTGTGCTTGGTACATAGACATTCTGGGAGGGTGGGGCCTGCTCTGCTGGTGGCTGTGGTTCTTCCAGGAGTCCTCCTTTTCGACGGACACCTTTGGGAATCAGGTGGCGTTCGTGGACTCTACGCTGATGTCGTCTCATATTGGTGTGAGTTCCAAATACCTTTTTGCAGTATTTGCATGGATGAAGTTCTTTAACTTCGCCATTCTCCTCCACAAAAGATGAATTCAGTATTTCCTGTGAGGTTTTCTCTGAGTTCAATATCAAACAGTCTTGCCCAAGTTGAGGTGGACTTGAGTCACCTTTAGAAGTAACATTTTCCCCCTTGCCATCATCTGGATCCTCTGAGGGCTGTAATGTCATGCTGGGTCTTCTCTTCAACCCTGTTTCGTGGCGCCTTTCATGCCGCCGCCTGTTAATCTGGGTGCCAAACGGCTTCCCGCAGTACTTGCACTTGAAGGCATGATTGACTGTGGGAATGTGGATGTGCATGTGACGTTCTAGCCCCTGCTTCGTGGCAAATTTTCTTTCACAATGCTGACACGGAAACATAAACGTCTCAAGCACTTCGCCGTTGGCCTCTTCTCTCGTTCTGGGAGTGTGGGGGGGAGGGGTCACGTCAGGGGAGTCTTCAGAAGTTTCGTGTGACATGCTCGGTGGCTCTTCTAATAAATCTTCTGGCTTTTCTTCACACCGTATTTCTGGCTCTTTCACAGAGCTTTCATTTGGCATGTCTGCTTCTTCCTCCCCATCTTCTCCCAACTCCTCTTCCTCCTCTTCCTCTTCCAGCTCCTCTTCCTCCTCCTCCTCCTCCTCCTCTTCCTCCATGTTGTTGACCTCATGGTCTGTGACTTCTTGTTTCCCATCAGCCTCTGGCTGTGACTCGCAGGCAGGAAGAGGGATGGCCACCTGTGGAACTGCCTCCTGGCTTACCACCTCTGGCAGAAGGGCTGGCTGCTCAGGGGCAGAAGCCAAAGGCCTCTCATCCTCTTCTTTTGGACCTGAGGAGCACAGAGGAGCAGAAACAGAGATAAAGAAACAGGAGCTGCAGTGAAATTAACTCCTATGACTCTACTGTTCAAGCTGTTAAGATATGCAAGCAAAAATATCTCATCTGGAGGTTGAGTGGGTGCAAATCCCTTCCATTGACTTAACAAATGAAGGGGACTGCTGAGGCAACGCTCTGGGCACATCAGGACAAGCATGTCCCCAGAAGATATAAAAACTTGTGCCTACAACTGTGTTGGAATAGCCAGTATTAAACTAATGAACCTGGTTACAAATTCCAGTTTCTCATGATTCAAACTATCAGATTAGATTCTTGACAGTGTACCTGAGGATGGAACTTGTTCTAGATGATGAAATCCACTCTTCTAGTCAAACAAACGTTCTACCTCTGAGAAGCCTAAGGAGCACTTTACTGAATAAAACAGCCATTCCCAATCACCTGAGAGTCTATGCTAATTCCCACCTGAATTAGACAGGCCACAGAGGGCTTGCTAATGAGGCCACAGATAACCAGAGACATTAAAAAAAAAAAAAAAAAAAAAAAGGCCATGCAATCATCTGGTAGACAGAATACCTTGGGAAGAGGAAGTAGCAAATAAAATACATGAGCTACCTCTAAGTCCAGATGGCACTAAGCAGGTTCAAGGTCAGGAAGGCTGTAGAAAAGAGTTGGAAAAGGCCAGGAGATGAGCCTAGGGGAACCCAGTATAAAGGAGAAGATCCCACGAGAAGCTGCCCGTTACTCCAAGCCAAAGAGAGCTTGTAGGTAGTTCTAACAGAGAAGCCATTCCGCTCCACTTTTAAGAGACTCATGATGCTCATTGGGAAGAAAGTGGAAACCCTATATGGATAAGGGAAGGAGGTGGGCAAGAGGAGCCCCTTGCTCCAGGAGAGGCGCAGGATGATGACATACACGCAGGTAGTAGGCTGGGGAAGGCGGTGGGAAGTAATCAGACCTTGAGTACATGCATTTTGAAAATGAAGCTGACAAAATGTGCTTGTTGACTGGATGTGATGAGAACCCAAAGAGGATTGCAAGAAGCTGCAATAATCCTGCTTACCAAACCAAAGATTTTAGGAGGAACAAAGGTGTCTATATACACATGAGGCAGAAAAATACATGAATTTACTTAGGATGAGCTGAAATTTAGGATATGCTAATATGTGTTTCAGTGAAGAGATTAAGTAGAATTTCATAAGATCTTATGTCAACACAGAGGCTGGAATACCTGCCTCAGGGGAGAGTTAATGAACAAGAACTGCACATTACCTAGACAGTGGACAGACAGGGAAGGACTATATCCCAGACACGGAGAGGCTAATCATCTGTGTTAACTTGACTTATCTGGGAAGAGGGATCTCAACTGGGCAAGTGCCTCTATGACATTAAACCTATAGGCATGTCTAGGGGTACTTTCTTGATTAATGGTTGATGCAGGAGGGTCCAGCTCACTGTGGACAGTGCAACCACTGGGCATGTGGTCTCAGGTTATATAAGGAAGGTAGCTGAATATCAGCTCTGAAGCAAGCCAATACAGAGGTGTTCCCCCATAGTCACCGTTTCAGTTCCTGCCTCGTCTTCTCTCAATAATGGGCCATAACTCACAAACCAAATAAACCACTTCTTCCCCAACGTTGCTCTTGGTCACTGTTTTATCACATCAACAGAACACAAACTAGAATTTAAGAATGAAGAATGAGCTGGGCAGTGGTGGCGCACGCCTTTAATCCCAGCACTTGGGAGGCAGAGACAGGCGGATTTCTGAGTTCGAGGCCAGCCTGGTCTACAGAGTGAGTTCCAGGACAACCAGGGCTACACAGAGAAACCCTGTCTCAAAAAAACCACAAAAAAAAAAAAAAAAAAAAAAAAAAAGGATGAAGAATGGCCAAGGAAGGAATGGTTAGCTCAGTCCAGAGCTTCATGATGCTGGGTTAATAAAGAACTAAAACTGGGGTGTATTCCATTTGCCAACAGGGAGGTCTGGTGACCAAGACAACAGCCACAGCAGAACAGTGAGGACAAATTCTCAGAGGAAAGGAAGGAACGGAAGGAATAGTAGCAGCTCTTTCACAGTTCTCTATAAAGTAAGAGAATGGACTTGTGGATGGAAGAGATCACAAGACTTCCAGATCAGGGATGTAAGAAGAATCAAGGTGAGTGCTGGTAGATAGAGTGGGCTACAATGTCACCAGCCCAGTAAGACAGACGACCTGCCATACTATTGAATTCAGTCCCGTCTTCCACAGTCATCCTAAGAGTTCAGAAAACTCTGCCAAAAAGGCAGCAGAGCTATAGTTTTTCTAGGCCAAGTAAATGGGTCAACTCAAGTTTTCCAACAGAGCCCCCCCCCCCATGGAGCATGTACAGTAGTAGATAGCAACGGTCACACTAGACTGCCAGGACCCTTAGCCCTACTTCCCACACATATGTCCTAAGTTTACAGCAGGATAAAGTTATTACAAAGTTCAGTTTTACTCTGGCCAAAAAAGCTTCACACAGCAAGCAAGCAACTGTCCTGTAATAAACTTATGGCCTTATTTGTGGAAGTAAGAGTAGTGTGAATGAAGTGTGCTATATACAGGCTAAACCCAAAGGTAATAAGCATCAAGGACAGAGAGAAAAAGGCAAAAGGGGGCAACCAAAATATGGGATAAATAGCATCCAGTATGGCATCTGAATACAGAGGAGTCATTTGGGAAACTTGAACTACGACGTAGATTAAGAGATTGAGAGAAAGGCTTGAATGCTGAGACCAAGGCTAGCGTGGTGCTGTTGGACAATACACCGTGAGACAAGGGCAAAAAAGAGTGGCCCAAGTGTCAGCACGATACAACAGGCTGTCCACAGACAGGGAACAGTGGAGGGAGGAGATGCTAAAGAGTGGCCAAATGCTAGTCTCTACAAACATGAGTTAGGGACATAAGCTCACCTAAACACCCAGACCTCAGTCCTCTTGCTATCTCCTAGAAAGAGGACCCTACTTCTACTATCTGCTGCTACTTCATTAGCAGTAAGCTCCTGTTTCTAAACAGAAATCAGAATGCTCTCCCTTGGATACATTTGATACTTTCTGTGTGCTTTCAACAAGCCAAGAGAGCAGTCAATAACAGTAATAGTACATTTCAAATGTGCTCTCAGATACATTGTCAATAGACACCCAGAACACTGGACAAAAAAGCCAACATAGGATAACAGAAATGAGTTAGCTCAAAATGGCTCAAAAATGTCTTTCTAGAATTTCTTTTCTGTGATAATCTGTGGTTTCCTTAGTTTTAAAACCTGCTCCCTACGATTGGTGATCAATCTGGTTTGAAACTATCTATTCTAGTGGTTTTCAACCTTCCTAATGGTGTGACCCTTTAAGTCCTCATGGGGTGGTGACTCCTAACCATAAAACTATTTTGTTGCTACTTCATAACTATAACTTTGCTACTGTTATGAATAGTAATATAGATACCTGATAAACAGGATATCTAATATGCGATCCCCAAGGGTTGTGACCCACAGGTTAAGAACCACTGGTCTAAAGTAAGTAACAGGAGCTTAATGTGTGCAACCTTACTAACAAGTCAGCCCAAAGCACTACGCACCTCCTTGGGCTTTCAGACACAGGGCTGGGAGACCTTGGATCATCAGCTACATTAGGCAGGGTGACCCTTATGTTGACCCAGTGCCAAACACTGGGCCTGAGCATCAAGTGTTTTTTTTCATAGTTTTATGGTAGAGCAGGAAAATATAACTCTTGAGTTACTAAAGAGATCTCTTAAAATTTCAAACTCTACTCTTTTTTTTTAAAGATTTATTTATTTAATGTATATGAGTTCACTGTAGCTGTCTTCAGACACACCAGAAGAGGGCATCAGATCCTATTACAGATGGTTGTGAGCCCCCATGTGGTTGCTGGGAATTGAACTCAGGACCTCTGGAAGAGCAGTCAGTGCTCTTAACCGCTGAGCCATCTCTCCAGCCCTCAAACTCTACTTTTTGCTATTGTTGTTGTTGTTTGTTTTTTGTGTCTCAAGACAGGGTTTTCCTGTGTGGCCGTGGATGTCCTGGAACTCGCTCTATAGACCAGGCTGGCCTGTATCTCTCAAGCGTTGAGATTAAAGGCATACACTAACCAGTGCCCGCCTTCAAAGTCTATTTTTAAATAAAAATTGTTTTGCTTTCTGTATTGCTCAAACAAATGTCTTAGCAAATTTGCTGCTCTTAGGAGGCAAAAGTTAGACTTAAGACTAGGAAATGACCTCTTCTCACTTCCCACACTGTGTCAAGCACAAAGGAAGGTTTGGGGACAAAAGGGGCAGGGCTCCCCTCCTTCCAGTAAATCCAGTTTAAAATCACATTGACCTACCTGACTCTCTCAGCCACCCTAAGGGCCATTATACCTCACTCACAATGAACCCACTCATTCTTGATTCTCAAAAGGGCAAAAAAAAACTATGATTCTTTTGATGCTATCATCACAAACAGGGCAAATTAAATGGCCATAAAAGGTATTCAAAATACTGACCTCCCCACTGCTCACACACACACAGATGTTTTTTGCAAGAATCACAAAATTTCTGAATTCTTCTGAATTCTGCCCGTCTTGTATACAATGAACAACTCAAACAAGCTCCTGTCTCTGTGTAAATTCGCCTGTAACAAACTGAGGCACACAAAAGTCCCAAAAATGGAGACTCAGCTATGCTGTGCAGAGTAAGATGAGTGAGTAACTTTCAAACTGCTTCTTTGTAAACTCTCACATCATGAAAGATCTAGAATATCAATGCTCAGAGGCATTATCAGGTAAAAAGACAGAACTTGTGGAGAGAAACATAAAAGTATGATTTTTAAATTCTGACACAAAGTAGAAACACTTTTCACTCTGCTATACGAAATAAAAAATGTCTGATATTTGCAAGTAAGTGTTTAACTGAAGATACAAACACTAATACAGATAAATCATAAGGTATATCACATGACAATTTTTTTCCTAAGTAAATACACCCCTGTAATCACTGAGCAGATGAGAATGTCACATTGCTAGTAACCTAGCAGTCTTCTTTGTTTTTATGACATTCAACATGTCTTGTCTGGTTGTCTGTCTGTCTGTCTAGAAAAAACTTTTTAGTCTGTCTCACTATATAGGCCGGGCTGGCCTTGAACTCAGACCCACCTGCCTCTGCCTCTCTCCTGCTGAGATTAAAGGCTTGAGAGTCACTCTGCCTGTCTCTCTATATGAAGACAACCATGTTGTATGTTTTATTTCATTTTAAGGGGAGAACAGCTTCATTCTGAAGAGGAAGGGGTGTGGAAAGTTTTGCTTCCTACAGTAAACTCAAGACAGCCTTCTGGGTGTTTAAACTCAAGACAGCCTTCTGGGTGTTTAAACTCAAGACAGCCTTCTGGGAGTTTAAGCCTCTCTAGTGCTCGGATACTTCTCAGGCCGGCTAGCCAGGATAGAGATGTGAAAAGAAGTGGCTAACACATATCTAGATCACCAAGCATGGCCAGCACTTACCTTCTGCAGAGCCCCTCATGTTTGCAAAGGTAGAGTCCAGCTCACTTGCCTTCAGCTGTGTAGCCTGGGTTCTGCCGCCTTTGTTTTTATTCTCTTGTGATTTCTTCTTCCCTGAAAACACAACATATATTTATTTACTCATTCACTCATGATACTCTGATCCTTGAGACAATTATTAACCCAAGCAAAGAAGACTGTATTTGGAGGCAATTATCATTTTGGATTTCCAAAGAAAAGAATGGAGAGTAACTAAAAATATCATCAAATCTGTCAGAAAAAAACAAAACAAAACAAAACTTGTTAAAGTCCTGCATTTTTAGATGTTTGGTCCTCAGCTTCACAGCGTAATAGCTATCATTATTGAACAATGTATTCTCAAAAAGTTAATAATACTAATATAAAAAACTTTAGAATCAACGAAGTTTGAAATCATATAAATAATATGGAAAAATGCATATTAGAGAGAAACAGTATGTCGTAACTTAAAACATTTTATTGATTAAGATAGGATAATCTGTAACTACAACTTCAACTTTGGAAGTAGACATTGCACTGCATTATAAGGGACAAATACGGTCTCTCTCAAATGCAGAGAAATCACAAACATGGCCCTTGTTTCATTAATAACATGGAGGCACACAAAGGAAATATCAACTACAGTCCAAGTGCCAAACTTTAGAAAGTTAGATTAAACCAAGACCTCTCCTGAGAAGCTACAACGATGAACTGAAGCCCCAAAGGAACACAGTATATTGCAGTATTGGCCCCAAACTGGTAACCCATAGTTACCAGACCCAGGTGAGTCTCAAGTCCCTTCCCAAGTACTTCCTTCTCTTCTGGCGTTATTCTCCCTGCACACCCCACCTCCACTCCCAGATATCCCTCAGAAAAGCTTCCCTGCGTTCCCTGAACAAGCCTCTGCCTCCTCCGTAACCACCTTAGCCAAAGACAGACATCACACAGAGAACTCAAATTCTCCAGTCTCGATAGTAGATGATCATGAGAGGAATATGAGCAGCTAAGTGAAAACAACAGACAGTTTTAATGTCAGAAGCACAAAAGTGGCATAATTGAAAAGATCACTAGATTAAAGTACTAACTTAAAAGATTTTGATACAAATCTGACGTAACAAGAAAACAAGCTATTTGTTAGTCTTTCAAGGGGAAGGCCTAAGATATCATTTTAAGGGCCCAATTCTTTAGCTAATAAAAAACAGTCTTGGTTTGTTCTGTTTCCTTTGGGGGGGTTGTGGAGGGGGTCAACAATATGGTTAGAAGTTCCTAACAGTATGGCCACACGTTCCTTTCCACATGCACCTAAAGTGGTTAGGAACACAGCACACACATGACAAAAGCTCACCTACTCTAATACGAAGCAGAGGAACACGGCAATGGCAGACACACAGGCCCCTTCCACAGTGGCTCTTCAGACTCTTCTGTCAACTTCCCAGGGTTTAATCTGAGCCTGGTAACTGCTGACTCAAGCTCTTGAAGTATTTGTGTTGAAGAGAATCTGATTTTCTCCCCTTTAAGAGTTCCTTGTCCTCAGTATGTCTATGCCCTTCCTGTCTGTGTGATGCTCAGTCTGAATCAGATTAGTAACTGCAAACAGAACACATGCTAACCACAAACAAAAACACAAATCACAATCTGATGATACAGTGCAGTTGAACTGCTCCAGCCTCACAAGGCCAGCAGCAGAACCCTC
This sequence comes from Uromys caudimaculatus, assembly GCA_028551405.1. Classification (NCBI taxonomy): domain Eukaryota; kingdom Metazoa; phylum Chordata; class Mammalia; order Rodentia; family Muridae; genus Uromys; species Uromys caudimaculatus. The sequence continues at coordinate 130,437,696 of CM052702.1, forward strand.
AGATATTCCACTCAAAAGTTGGAGAGAGATGTTTTCCCCCTGAATCAAAACCACATCTTTTTCTAACTACTACCAGTACTTAGTGTAATCAGTACTACCCCCAGGTCCTCACACAGGCCAGGAAATAGGACCGTTCACTATAACTGTTCACAGGTTTTTAAATGGAGAAATGTAATCTAAACATGCCCTCTACAATAAGCTTCAGATACATTAGAAATAAAGCACATTGTAAAATTTAATAGAAACAGGTGTCAATTTGTTGACCAAAATACTCTGGCAAGGCAATTCAAAGATTTTCTACAAGCTAAGTGCTGTAGCACAAGCAGAAAACATGAAACACACCAGGCATGAGGAAACGCAACATTAAATATACTCCTATTATAAAAAAAAAGCAGCGTCATGTACTCAAAATGTAGCTGTTTATTAAGCATGTAAAAGGCAAATGCTGTGTTACATTGTATTTCCTGCCTTAAAACAAAACACCCTTAGAACAGCTAGTTCATGTCCCTTTGTGAACTCCTCATGGACAAGTTTGTTTACTATTCCCCAGGTATTCCCTGTAAAGCCACAGCCACCACGGAAATGCAATCCATTGTGGGGACAGACCACATCAAGAGAGGCATCTGGATGAGTACCCACCTCATGTACCTTTCTCAGAGGACTAACAAGAGTTACAAACAGAGCAGTTAACCAGCCTGGTTTCTCAAGCAGAGCACAGATGATACTCTCAGTGACACAAATGTCTGTTGTGGGGACTGCTGGTTCACCAGAGTATGTTTCACAGCATACTGCAGGGGGAAGGGTGCTCTACCCAACTCCAGCAACGATGCTTCCATTCCGTGTGTGACAACTTCAAATTGAAAATACAGCAAAGTCTCCCCAGTTCTCTGTGGGGAGATCTCTCAAATGTCAGAGAACTGGACTAGACTGATGTACTTACTATATTTGAGGTTACTATAGATAGTCTACATATTTATTAAAAATTATGCTAAATACTAAAATAACACCAATATACTAATTCTAAAGATGAAGAAATGAAACCACCAAAGTAACTTAGGAACAACAATGGATTTATGTGGCAACAGAAATCTAGCAAAACTATCATTTGTTCATGGACCTAAGACATCAAAATGTTCTCAATCAGAACCATTTATCAACATACTTTTGAGGCCCTCAGATTAGACATGAAGGGACTACCAAAAAACCCTATCTGTCCCATCAGAGTGGATGAAACTGAAGGCTCAAACAACAGAGGAACAAACACATGTATGACAGAAAACAAATTAAATCCTGCTCCAACTTAAGTGAGTGCGTGGTCCCACACAAGTACTGTTGGACACATTTCCTTATACAGCAGAGTTCTTTCTAGGTACTTGGTTTGTCTGCCACATTAAAAGAGATTAAAAGAGAAAACAATATGACCTATCAGGACTTTTCTGAAGAGAAAAGGGGACTTGTAGCTTCTCTCTTTGAAGCAAGAGGTACCACTGGGTGTCTGGCAAGTACACAAGTGCACTTACCAGGGGTTCCTGCAGGGTCCTACATGGCGCTACTGCCAGCTGGCTGCTCCACTTGGTCTAGACAAGAAAGATACAGGAATGAAACATGAGGAGAGTGAAATGGAAATGACAAAGAATAGCATGAGACAACACCTGATGTGTAGAAGAAGAAATGTGCACATAAAGATGGGGAAAAAACAAGACAAAGAGTGATTATCCACTGCATCAAGTCTCTCATACCCCTCCCCCCAAAGCCACTCCTATGTTCTTAGTTGCTGAAGTTAAGATCCATGTATTAGGCTCACTGTCGGGTTTATACCATGCCTATAAGACATGATGCTCACGCCACCTAAGATCATTCTTCTAGAAGAACTCAAAGTACCAACCCATGCCTGTAATAGAGACACCCACAATCAGAGATGGGAAGTGTCTACCCAGGTCTCACAACTATAGCTCTGGCACCATAATTAGTGAAGAAAATGCTGCTCAAATGCTCCTTCTCTTGCAGCCATCTCCTAAGGCCTCAGTCGGCACTCCCATCCTCAGTACCCATTACTAGCCTGGTAAATGAAGCAGATACATAAAGCTTCTACACATTCAGCATACGGATGCCAGACAAGTTGGAAGGAAGCACTCTTCCATTTTCATTTTACCTTACATCAAAAAGTACCAGTCAACAGCACAGATCTCTGCTCTGATTCAGCAAGGAAACAGGCGTTTCTAAGCAAACAGCTGCCATATGAAGACACTCAACAGCTGAAATGGCTGCTTTTCTAGACAATGGACAGCCTTATACGGCTAGTGCCCAAGGTGGGAGCTGCAAAATCAAAATTGATTAAGGCAGCACATTAATAATTTAACCCAGATCTGGACTATGTTCTACTATTCGAATAAAACTAGACAAACAACAGGAAATACTAGAGAATAATGTTTCACTTTAAAATGTTCAGGCAGCAAAGAAAATGCAATATTCCAGGTTTGCTCAAGCGACATTAAAAATTCAGCACAACAGGGAAGCTCCTGCATATTATCATTTAAGTGAACTAATTTTAGAAGTCCAGAGAACTCTCCCTGTGTGTTGCCTCCTCACTGGGGCATTAGCCATCTCTTCAGTATTAACAGAATTAGGACAGCACAAAAGCCAGGCTTTGGAGTTCACACTGTCCTCGTCCTTGGATACAGACAATTAACCAGGATTATTGTGAGACTCTACACTTCACCGTGAAAGGTCACTGACGGGCTAAGTGGCTGACCAACAGAATCAACAGAGGCCATCAGCTTGGGCTCTCCACTGCCTCTACTCCTCACCATTCAGCCAGACCAACTTCCCAGCAACTCAACTTCTGTTGCCACTAGCCCAACAAAGTCCATTTCCCATGATTGCACTAAAGTCATAATTTCAAGTTCAATGTTCCTTCCATTTCTTCTGTCGTGTACTCTTCCCCTGACAATGGGTACAGTATCTTCCATCCCTAGAATCCCAATTCCTGATCTCACAGCATTACCATCCAGACTCTTGCTTCTGCATGGTCTTTCTTCCTGTTCCTCGGGGGTAATCTGACGACTGGAAGTATGCTTTTGTAGTGGGCTACAGAAAGGCTTCAACAAACACAGAGAGTTAGGATGAGAGAGGCACACGGGCTCAGTGACCACACCATGGGTAATAGGTGTAGGAGAACTGCTTTTAGTCAAAGGTGAGAACCAACAGAACACCATGAAGAAGAACAACTTTGAAGGCTATATCCAGCCCCCCTAACCTCAAGCACAGCTTTAAACTTCACATTAGTATGTGAACTGCCTCGTCACAACACATCAAGTCAGTACCCACCCGGGGAACTTCAACTCTCATCCAATTCTCCCTTCATCCTTTGTGTTCCAAGAATCCCGTTAATGGCATTTTCTAGGTTCCAACTGCACTCTCACAAATGAGACATAATGAATCCTTCTATATCTTAGGCAAAGTGTGAGCAATTCATTAAATCACGTAAGCTTATTATACATTTTTCTCACATCTCTTATATGGCAAAGTCAGCTGATGAGCAGCACTCAGAACGTATGGCTAAGATACAAACTAGGGTTCTGAAAACCAGATGAAAAGTTTAACTGGGAGAATTCACAAAGTCCATGCTCGGGTGAACTTTTAAAAGTAAAGCCACCCTCTGATCATGTTAATAAGGTAGAAGAATAGATAGGTAATGGCAACGTCAGGACCTTAAATAGCCAGTTATGTTAGAGAGTGGTGGGCAGGCAGAGGAAAAAACGTCAGCACTGTCTTACACTGGAGCGAATGGTCTACAGTGGGTATGGAAACAGGAGAAAAGCTGGGAACACATATGAAACTAAGTTCTTCACAAAGAATTCCAGCCCATTTTCTGTATCTGCCTACTTGTAGGTTACCAAAAGCCACTCAAGGGAGAATCAGGAGGCTGAGATGACAGGACTGATGGGGACCAGTGTCTTGAGACGTGGTGCCCAGAAGGGCTTCCGTAAAGGTCATCAAACATCACTATGGCCCTGTAACAAGGTCAAAAGTGGCTGTGACAAGTAGCTACCAGGAAAGAGGCCCTGTCAATCAACCAGCTTGACATTGGTTAAAGAGGCTGGAACTCTCTTTTCATTTCATAGAAATGAAAGAAACATGTCACACACTTCTCAATTTTTTTTTTTTTAAACTTAACTCCAAATTTTACCTGAGAGTAAAAAACTGCTAAGCTCCTTCAGCACAATCACACCTCTTTTTCTACAGCTAGGTTCACTAAGAGCTGTCTGTAATCACTGAGGCAAATTATAAAAATAAAACCTTCATGGCTTTAAGTTGTTCCACATATTAAACAGAGCTCTCCAACAGCCTCAGCGCTACAGCTTTGCTGTGTAAATAAAGTCCTAATGTGCCTGCTCCTGCCAGGGTGTTGCGGCAGAGCCCCACGCGGGACTTCAGGCTCCTGCACTTCCACCAAATCATACATAGATGCTTCTTATTCTGCCAATTTAGGAGGGTAAATAAAAGTGCCGACCTCAAGAGTAGAAGGAAGACTAGGAGGAAGGCTTGCCTGAGCCAGGTTTAAACACAAGGGGCCTCGGAGGCCAGTGCTCATGGTTGAGGGAAAGAGTCTCTGTCATTTACCTGTTTCCATGGACAGAGTCATACATCCTCTCTCTTAGAACTGAGCCAAATCAAGGGGCACACTAAATCACAAGGTCTTCAGCAAAAGGAACTGCAAACCCGAATGAAGTACTGCACCACAGCTCTTGGGCCATGATGGGAGAAATAAGAAATAACCCCACTGCAAGCAGACAGGAACCACCTGGTCCGTGCTGGTAGTCCAGCAATCTGACACTGAGGGCAAGGGAGACCAAGCATACCAAGGAAGCCTCTTAGACCCTGTGAACAGAATCATCTGGAAGGAGTACCCAGCAGATTCCACTCAAACAAACATGGAATTCTCCACACTTGGGAGTCTAAGTTGTCAGCCTATGTTTCTTCATATGCATCGTCTAGTAAATTTCTACATCAGCCATTTGTTTTGTTCCTTAGCTTTACACTCAATAGGAACAGAGATAATTATGGATATGTATGAGTCTAATGAGGCAGGAAAGAAAAAAATATTTCCAATACTCATAAACACTCTATCACTGCATGCCAATGCTTCAGCAGTATAAGATACAAGTGCAGTCTACTCTTACCAGTGTAAGACACAAGTACTATCTATACTTATGGTCTTTGTTACTCTTAACAAATATTTCAATCTGCTTTTTTTCTAACTTGAACATTCTTTTTATACTTATTTTAATGTGTGAATACATGTGAATACATTTTAATGTGTGTGTGTGCGTGTGCGTGTGTGTACTCAAATGTGTGTGGAAGTGAGAGGACGACTTTCAAGAGCTGGTGCTCTCTTGTCACCACGTGCTCCCAGGGATGCAGCCAAAGTCATCGTGCTTGCTGGTGAGCACTATTTTGTGCTGAGCTGCCTCACTAGCCCTCAACCTAAGTTTCTTTTGTTTTTTGTTTGTTTGTTTGTTTTTTAAATGAAATGTTTGAGGTTCACATTAGTAGTTTTTAATCTTTAAGGAAGGATGACATCTTGGACTCCACTGAAAACCAGGTAAAACCTAAGGTCCCTCTCCCAGGTTAGTCACGTTGGGCCTGAGCACATTTTGTGGCTCACACTAAGGTCTAGACCCCCTCTTACTGGAAACAGGCCGTAAGTGCACACAAGCACAGTGCCCACTCCACAGAAGCACACCTGTGTGCTAACTTCTCAGAGCTGTCAAATCCCTTTGCTTCCCTCAAAGCCAGCCTCAACACTTCTAAGAAAGTGGTTCTTCACATTTGCTTTTTTCCTAACTTCACACTCATAAAGAGTACAAAGAAATCTGAAATGTTTTCAGTTACTTTTATGACTAATGATTTCTGAGAAAATGTATATAAATGTCATTCAAAATGTCAAACACATAAAACCTGGTTAAAAGGCACAGAAGTCAGGAGTATTGTGAACTACACAAGGTAGACCAAAGAAGACAAGCCTTCATCCCAACAAGCCAAGGATGAGCAGGTGTGCAACACAGATATCTAATGCCACAGGTCATCTGACCACACCCCAGCAGCAGGGTGAGCAGGTTAAGGTAACAAGTGCAACAAGGCAGCTTAGGAGGCAGGGAGACACCTCCAGCCCACAAGTAGGAGTGCAGGTAAGACTAACTCTTACCTAATTAAACCTAACAGTTAGGTCTGTATCTCAAAAGCAAAACTGTAGATTTCTAAAAACCATGTTAAAAAATATTGAAACTTGACTTTTTAGATATGTGCCGGTAAACCCTAGCACTGACGGTCACTACAGAATTATGCTGGTACCTTGGTACCTCCATTACTATGGAATAAACCAGGATCAGGAGATGCACAGCAACCAGCAAGAGAGGACTCACCCTCAATCTGTGGTTGCTGTGATTTTGAGGCAAAAGCTCTCACTTTATAGCCCAGGCTGGCTCAGGTGGCATGAGCTACCACAGCCTGCTCATCTTATCCCATCTTACAGAGACTTACATGAAAAGGCGAAAACAAGTAAAGCAACACTGTTACTAAACAGGGAGGCAATTTGGCCTTCTTTTTTTATTTTCTGGATTTTCAATCTGGCCCTTCTGATTCTAAGGTTGTGCTGTTTTTGCTCACTGCAAAAACAGTCTATGTGTCATACATTCAACAATTAAGATACAGAGTAGTCTGCAGTAACACCACCACCACCACACACACACACACACACACACACACACACACACACACACACACACACACTTCCGACTCCATTTGAAGAAGTTACTCATTTGCAAAGTATAGATTTGTATTCAACAAGGAAGCAACCAACAGTGAATACATGGATCCGTGCAATGTGCACTTCTGCTTGGCTTAGAATAAAAAACAAAAAAGATCTAGGTCATTTTTTAACCCAGGAATTGAAGGAGGGACAATCCTTGTACTTTTGATAATTACCCAAGAGATGTATAAGATATCGCCTCAAAGCTTAACCAGAAACAGAGAAGACTACATACAATTGAATATTGTCTACACTATATTAGACATATATGCAACTATGAATTTACTACCTTAGCATACAGAAGTTTATTTTTATCTTCCAAAGTTTTGGTGCAATAGTAGCTGCAACATGACATTTAGACTCCATCTTATCATCAAACATTCCCATAACCTAACAAGGAAAAGATATAACCTGGAATAATTCTCGTAGCTGCTGGTAACATTTCTAATGGTGAGTACACATGGCACTTTGGGTCCTTGAAAAAAAAGGCCAACCAACTGCAGCTAATCCTCCTAGATCTAGAAATGTGTGGGTGCCATTGTGAACTGCACAGTATAGCCTGTGAAAACACCAGGAGACTGTCCCACATTGGAGAGATCACAAGACAGACTGACCGCCAAGGCCACCCATAGATAAAAGCTGTCCATTCGTGGACAATCTCCACACTCCCTGTCCCTGTGGGCACTCACATCTGCACATTGAAGGACCCAAGGAGGCAGCACAGAGGGAAGACCCCATTATTCTCCTAGACTTTGGACTTCAGCTTACAGTCAGCAGTCACCCTATCCCTCAGAGAAAGAGGCTCTGACAATCCCAGATTTAAAACACAAACAGCTAGCAGGTCCAGAAAGGCATATTCTACATCTCAAACTGGCAAGAAAATGAAAACTAAACCTGAGAAGTTCAGAGTAAAAACAACAAAAGGCCCAAAGATTAAACTGTTGTCCATTCTCAACTGTACTAGAACTTCAAACAGTGCCCATAACACTGTTCTTACATCTAAATACGGGCAAACAAACCAGTTTGCCTTCATTTTTTTGTGACACATGATGTCAAGAAACCTACAAAAGAGTTCACCCCAAGAGGTGGGATTATAAACACAGGAGCAAAGATTACCACTATAGCTCAAACACACACACACACACACACACACACACACACACACACACACAGACAGAGCTTAAGCATGTTTTTCCCTTTAACCAACAGAGACAAAACCCTGCTTAATTAACATAGTGCTCATCCATTAAATGTAAAATTGGTCTTGATCAAGCTACCATTAAACTAGTAACATATGCTTGAAAAGGTCTCAAGTATCAGGTAAGCAAAGAATCCATCTCATTTCAGAAACCAGATAATTTTATATACCACACTTACACAGTATCATTGTTTTATCATAAAATTTCTTGCCTCTGAAACTATATCCTGTACATTCAAAACAAGTATAGTATACTTTTTTCTGAGTATATAACATGCAAGATAACCATCCATTCAACAGCTGATCATTAAAATTTCTATGAAGAAGTACTTTGAAGACACAGTGGTAGTGCACACCTTTAACCCCCGCACACTGGAGGATGGAGACTGGAAGAGGATGTCAAGTTCAAGGCTAGTCTGGGATAATAGTGAGTTAAAAAAAAAAAAACTTTTTAAATTTCCAGATCATAACCAGAGTTGGAAATAATAAACAGCTACAATCACTGGTTCAGAGTTCCCAGAGTTTTCTAGTTTCCCACTCATGTTCTACTGGGGCTTAACATGCAGTGCTTCTTGACACTGTAAGTAAAATCACTTCTCAGAACTTCTGGAGAAAATAACAGAAAGGAAATGTTTAAGATGTTTGGAAATTGAGTGCAAAGCTAGCTCTGCCCTGCCAATTAGGCAAGACTGCCACAGGCTCAGGTGTCACTCCCTGACTCCAGGTAGGACAACTGAATATTCTCAGCCAAAGTCTCCAGATTCACATTTATCACACTGTATTCCAAATTTAAGTTGGAAAAAGGTAAATATTCTCCAGTGGGCCAGTCAGGATGCAATGATGCAGCAGTTCAGTGGTATGGTAAAGTACTTCAGCGTGTCTAAGCCTGGATCTGAGTCCAAGGTACGGTGCCCCAAACAAAACACTATGCACACAGACATAAACATATAATGAATTAAAAACAAATTTTCATTAGTGTTATACTCTGTGATCACAGCAAATGGGAAACAAAGGCAGAAGGATCTGGAGTTCTAGGCCAGCAGGAACCACATAGGAAGATCATCTTCAAAAACAAAACCTACTGTAGGACAGACACAGTGAAGAAACCCCAGCACTCCCTGAGAAAACCCAGTTACCTTCTCAGTTCAGCCAGGCCTAATAGTGCATGCCTATTATCCAAGCACCTAGGAGGTGGAGGCAGATCAGAAGTTTACAATCCAGGCTGGACTACATGAGAAGTTCATTAAGAGGGAAGGCAAGAAGAGAGAAAAGAAAGGGAAAAAAAGGGGTGCTATGCCCAGGACAGATTGGGGAAATTCTTCCTACTAAGTCCACTTTCCTGCCTTTCCCACAGAATGAGTCAGAACAGGACCAGCTTCATCAGCAAACCAGCCCTTTGGAGATGCCACTTCAAAATAGTTCATGCTTGTTCCAGTTGCCAAAATGAACCATGAGACGCTACAAACAGAAAAACCATCACTTTCTTCTACTACAGTCACAAAATAAATCAGAATTACACTGAATCAGATTCTACATTTAATTTTTAGACTGTATATTAAATCCTGTTCAGGGTCCTTAATCTTTGGCCTAAGGAAACCTTAAAGTACACACACAGAACCAGTGCAGCAGTGAGAAGCCCTCAGGAGTGCTGCGGAGGAGGTGACTGCCCCTCGGCACGGCCTCCTTGAACTGATCAGTAACAGTAAAGCAGACCAGGAAGTGGGCAGGGCAGCAAGGTCTTAACTCTGCTCCAAGTGCTTCGTGACTAATGCCGAGATCATACAAAATAGTCAACAAGTCCCACATCATCAAACATGTCGACAGAAGTAAGCTTGGAGTATTCTTTAAACTGTTTACCTTTGGACACTCAAAAGGATGAATCTAATTTGACTTATAACCTGTCAGAGCTGAGATAACTCTGCCACTGGCTCTCATTTTAACTTTACTTCTACACAAAGTCAAGCACCGTCTATGCATCTGAAATTACACAGAGTAGCCCAATTCATCCTTGCTATTCAGCAAAGCCAACAGCACAGTGCTGTCTCACACTGTGAGCCCTTTCCTATTCAGAAATGCTGTGGGTGGAAACTGGGCTTAGGCAAGACAGAACCACGAGCAGCAAGTCCTTGGTTAACATGGGCACAGCAGCATTCGTTTCTCCTGAGGATAAAGGTTCCTCAAGCAGAGAGCTAGAAAACAACAGCACTGCTGTCACTGTCAGCAGATGCATCGTGGTATGCTGTCAAATCCTGACGTGTCTGTATGAAAACCCATCTGAGAAATTAATTTAGCAGAGAATGCTTGCAAAGCATCAAACTGGTTTGGTCAGAACAGCAAAAAGAAACAGCTGCTTTCACTGGGCAGTGGTGGTATTTGTCTTAATCCCAGCACTCGGGAGGCAGAGGCAGGCGGATCTCTGAGTCTGAGGCCAGTCTGGTCTACAGAGTGAGTTCCAGGACAGCCAGGGCTACACAGAAGGGGAGGGGGCAGACAAGGGTGCAGCTGCTTTCAGTATTCATCTTTTTCACTTAGAGGGTACACTACCACTTTCAAATGGCTCTTGCTTCTGTTCTGTAATATAAGCTTCCCTAAACTATTAGTGTTACTAAAGACCAAACTCCAGCTCTCTCTGGCAGCACGGAATACACACAGGGAGCCCAAGCTGCACAGCACCAGGCTAACTATCCTGGACAGCAGCTTTCAGCTCTGCATGCAGCCTTCACTCAAAGAAGTGCCCATCAGTGGTTAACCCCAAAGTGTGTTCTCTTTCCACTCAATTAATTCCTGTTTTATTTTTATTTATTCATTTGTTTGTTTGTTTATTAAGACAGGGTCTCTCTATGTAGCCCTGGCTGTCCTGGAACTCTCATTATAGACCAGGCTGGCCTCAAACTCAAAGATACAAACTCAGTCTGTCTCCCACATACTGGGATTAAAGACATGCACTACTACACCTGGCTCCTGCTTTCTTTAGAGCAACTTCAAATAGGAAACTACACCCTCCTCTCTTAGGTTCCATGCTTAGGAATGCTGAGTTCCCATATCTAAACACCATCTGTGAACTGGAATAAGAAACTGCTTGGGAAAGAGAAGCACAGCTAGTTTTAAAACCAATTTAAAAATGAGTTATTTAAGCAAAGAACCTGGTCTTCATATATTTAAGGGAACAACAAAATTGGGGGTTTTAACATACAAGTTATAGTCAGATTAAAAAAAAAAAACTAAACTAATTTGGACTCATTATAAGGGTCTTCTAGAAAATGCAATTATAATCAAACCTTTTTTTTTTTTTCTGGTTTAGACAAATCACACCTCAATTTTCCTTATAGACAGAATACACAGCAGCACATGGCAGAGTTCGTAACGCACTCCGTCAGATGTCTCAAGTAGTTTTTTATATATCAGGATTCTAGGCTGGCAAGTGAGATGGCTCAGCAGATAAAGGCACTTGCTCCCAAGCCTGACAAACTGAGTTGAACTCCCAGAACCCACAGGGAACCCAGAGGCCCCTCTACATAGTGTCAGGATCTTCACCCTACTCTCCTCTCTGCCATGTGCACGTGCACAGACATAGGTACACAAACATAAAGAAATTACACTTGTGAAGAACATTTTACAAAATCCTGGCTAATCCACACAATTTTTCTGTAAACAAGGTTACATATAATTTAGAATCCAAGGCACAGAAACAGTTTTCAACATTTAGCCCAAATCTGGAGCACCTCAGTGGTGGCACAAGTAGAATTAGAAAAAGTAACAGAAGTTTTCAGATAGATGGCACTAGGGCTTCAGGAGACACAGCTGTTAAGACTCCCCATAGACTTGCCTGCCATACAGCCTGACATAACAAGCCTGAAGCCATAAGCACAGGAACACATTGCCTCTGGCTCCCACAAGTCCTGCTCCACACCTGTCAAGAGGTGAGGGTCCAGTTCAGTCTCCCTAAAACCTGCCTACCGTCATCAGGCCTGTTACTCAGCTCCAGCCAAGGAATATGCACGAGCTGCCAGCTGCTACAAGAGACCAAAAGGTCACTTTATGTAAGCCAACCTGTTTTCTGCTTTTGAATAGCTAACTTCAAATCCTTTTACGGCTGCCCACTGCATTTACAGAAGCATGGACACCTCCCCAGCCCAAACCATCTCCCAACCCATACTAAGCAGATCACCAATCTCAAACAAGTTCTTGACTCTTGCCTGAGAAGTGCCCGTTCTTCATCTGGAACTAGGACAAACCACCCCACAAATGCAAGGTTAGTGTGAACACTGGTGGTGCTTAGCAGTCTGCGAGCGTCTCTTCATGAGGCTGGGCACCACCAGCACAACTTTCCTTCTGCACATTTCCAACATGCCGAACGGTTTTCTTTGACGCCATATCTCTCACAGGGAATATTCATGAATTGCTCTTTCTCAAGATCCTTCCCATGATAATCAGGAAGCCTCAAGGGGCCCCTGCTGACCCACATCAACAAGCAGAGACACCTAGTATGGCTTGCACTTGGTTGCAATTATGTAGACTAGAAACTTCACAGGGCTGACATTTGATGCCTAATTTAACCAGCTCCTCAATCTCCCCAATCAATCCAAACATGGTACCTGGCAGAAAAGAGAGCACTATAGCCATATACAGAGCTGAGTTTCTCAATTCAAGAAATTCTCACATGGGGTACAAGCTTGCCTAGATCATATGCTACTTCTCTACCTGGAGCCCTCAGCCCCCTGGAGCTTTCCGTCACTTATGACACACGTAAAGGAAGAGCCTGACAAGAGTCGTGCCACACCCCACACAGATGGTATAAGCCCTTGGCCAATGGTCCCGGTGAGGTCAGGAACGTTACCTGATCTGTTCACGCCCCTGCCCGGACTGCGTTCTCTGCATGTGAAACTTTTCAGCTTTCCTAACCTGGCCTGAGCAGTTCAGCACCTTTGGGAAAGAATGTCAAATATGCTCAATTTCAAAACACTTCAGTGTTCTTCATTATACCAAGAGTTTTTCTTTGAACAATTCTATGTGGAGACAGATGAAGCACTTAAGGTTGACTATCATTTAAATATGTGTATTAGTTGAAAGTCACCAGGTAACTAGCTGATCTTCTCAGACAGTATAGAACCTTAATGAACATATCCTGTGCAGCCCATTAAGGGCTATAAACTTAGTTTTCAACCATCTAGCTCTCAGGTCCAAGGGACTTCTTGCTCCTATAAATAACTCTTCTCTCCTAACCTGCCTGAACAGGGAGGTCAGTGGGTTAGAGAGGCCACTAATAAGAATGAGAGTGAGGCTGAACCTAGTGAGGAAAACAGGGAAGAATCTAGCACTTAGGTAGAGCTCTAGGTGGTCATAAATATCCACTGGCTGGAGGAGCCGCAAACTCAGTAAGTCCTCAACAAGAAACCCACAGCCACATTAGAATCTAGTTTCCAAGTGTCTTCAAATTTCAGAAAACACCCTCCCCCTTTTGTCATCTCTGTGTTCCTCAGTGACCAAGAGGTTAAAGATCAAGCTAAAGCTCACGTGGCTTCACAATCACCCATTTTTAAAGCTGGAAAAGTGTACCTCAGAACAGTGTCAAGACTGGCCCACAGTCCCACAGCAGGTAGCCATCTAGGCATGTCATGTCTCCCATGCCTTCCATCAAACCCATCTGTGAAATGCTGCTATTGCTCCTCCTTCGGGGAGGGCTCTGTACACACACTGCTACTGCAGTGAAGTTTCAAAGCAGCACTAGCCAGAACTGGGTTCTGTGCAGTGGCACACAACTTGCTTATTAGCACCACAAGACCCTGAGTCTCATCTCCAGTGCCACTAAACAAGCAAAGAAAGATTCATTAACAGTTATTACTTATGGTTAACACACTCAATTGCATTTCTCAGTCATGAATAGGGGACAGAAATCAAGAAGGAAATAAAAATTCTAATGTGGCCTTTTCTCTGCTCCATTATAAATTATACAGTCCATACTAAAAGAGCTGGAGACATCCAACACTAAACCCTCCCACTTTTCTACCTGAAAGTTTTAACCTGTCCAAACCAAAGCACTTCTGACACTCAACCTTCCAGAGGCTGCTCAGACACACATAGGATTCAGCCGAAACGCAAAGCTGAGTTCTGGTGAAAAATGCCCAGTGCATTTCCATGGGAAAATTGCATGCTCCTTGGTCAGGTACAATATGAACTGCCTTCTCAAAACACTATGTACTATTCTTTCTTTATACATTGTCTGAATGTTGACTGAGGGCCGACTATCAGCTAGCCACTCAAGCACTGATCACTGCCTTCCTGATGTGCCCATGTCCCCCAAGTCTAGGTTAGAGGCACCTGCCTTTCTGTCATCTAAGGAACTGCACAAATGGCCAGGAAGTCCAGCACATGGCAGGGCTTAACAAACATTAATGAGAGAAAAGAAGAAACAAACAAATGGGGAGGAGGGAGGGCAGGAGGGAGGGAGGGCAGGAGGGAGGGAGGGCAGGAGGGAGGGAGGGAGAAGACATGGGAACCAGGGCTTCCCACTACCTAATATACCCAGAAGTCCTTATGGCCCACCAACGGCCTGAATGAGCTCTGAAAGGTCCCTCTTGGCAGCGCACAAATGCAGGCAGAGCAGCTGCCATGCAAAGGAGCTGAGGGCCAGAACTGTGAAGAATCCAGTTCTTTGTTTCAACAGTACAAGGTAATGTCAATCTATTAGACAGCTGTATGTCCCCAACATCTGGCTTTCAGAAATAGTCCACATTGTCTCTGAATCAATGATTCTCTCTGATACTATTATTTAAAATGTCTAAAGTCATACTGACAATAGAAAAAGTTCTGCCTTCAGATTTTACAAGCTGTTAAGTTAGATTTCACAGCATAATTTTGAAAGGTTGGATTCATTAAATTCTCCAAACTCAAGGTCACAGAGAGCAAACAGGCCTCTTCTGAAGTAAGCTGCCTAAAGCAGAGCGGCTGTATGTTCCAAGAATGAACTCCACACACGTCTTTTATTAAAGCTCAGGAAGGACTCAGTGAGCTGTCTGCTGCTCAGACTCTTTTATCAAAATAACGGGACGGAAAGAAATAGGAATTACTGCCAAGTAGTGGTGGTCCACAGCCTTTAATCCCAGCACTCTGGAGGCAGAGGCAGGCGGATCTCTGTGAGTTTAACCCTGGTCTAGAGTGAGTCCCAGGACACACAGGATCACAGAGAAACCCTGACTCAAAAAACAAAACCAAAAACAACAAACAGGCAAAAGAAAAAAGACACCAAACAATATAAAAACCTTCAATCAAGCCACAAAATGTATACATTTGTGTATCACTAATAAAATGAAAAGATTATTTTCAGGGTTTTCCTCCACACTGAATTGAATGGAACAGTAAGGAATAAAGAAAAAGAATAATGAAACAGGTTCTGAATACACACCAAAGTTACCACAAAGCAAAGTAAGACTGCCATCAAGTTGCAGATCTGATTAAATGTCAGAATTAAGTATAGTAGCACAGTAAGAAAGTCCCCAGATGCCCTAATTTTCGACCTCCACAAGTCATACCTTCTCTAGGAAGGCTGGTAGCATGATTCTTGCTTACAAACAAAATATACATTAAGTACAGAAACAAGACAAATGGTGGTGTGGACACAAATGCTGAGCCTCAGCCCAACAAAATCTCAATGCAGAGTTAAAATACTCAAGGGAGGGCTGGAATTTTCTGGATTCTTATTATCTGACCCAGAATCAAAGTATTTACTGACCCAAAACAACAACTAAATCACCGCCAATAAACAGAAAAATGTATTCAGCAAGCAACCCACCAGCCATCCCTTGGGTGAGCGTATTTCACTTTGCTGTGAAATGCAAAGACTATGGAATTGAAAAGTCACAATGAGCTCATCAAATAGGGCTTGAGAGTTTTCCAAAACCATGTTTATGCTTTTATTTATAGCCTCACTCCCACAAAATACTTCGCAATGTCTGGGAAAAGAACAAGCTTGTTCAGATTTACTAAGATCTAAGGGGAGAGGAAAAAACAAAAAACAAAACAAAAACCCCAAAGTTCTTATTAAAAGCGACCATATCGTACCTTGGCCTGTATTCAAAGTAGACTCAAATAAAAGATCCCCAAATTCACATTAAAAGTTTTTCGTAAAAATATTCCAGCGACGTATCGGCATGCCAGCTGGAAATATGATATAGCCAACCAAACTATTTTCCTACCCACAAATTATCCCCTCCCTTTATAAGTGTGACTGACTTATATGTGTGACTTATGTGTTTCTTTTCAAAACATCGTTTAACACAGAACTAAGGGCACGGCAAGCCTCCTAAACTTCCACAAAGCCCAACACATTCTGTGCGGCAGTCTACCGCCCTCCGCTCCTGGTGCACCCATCTTTGTCTCTCCCAGGTCCGGTTCTCCCTTTCCGTCTCCCTCCTCTGCCGCGTCCTGCGCTGTCAGCCGGGCCGGAAGGCGCAGGCGGCCCTCCCTCGCGGCGCGGCCGGCCCTATTCCGGGAGCAGGGCCGGGCCCGCACTCGGCGGCCACACGCGCACTTCCCGCCGCGCGGGCACTCAGGCACAAGTTCGCAAACAGCCCGAACGCGCCGGGACTGCCGTGATTCAGCAGCGGGCCGGGCGGAGACGGTGGGCCAAGCCCGGAAAAGGTTAGCGTGAAACTACGGGCGACGCCCGGACCTCGACCCTAAGGCCGGCTCGGGTGCGGCCCGGGCCCAGCAGCAGCGGTGATTCCTACCTCTGCGGCGCTTCGGGGAGCTCCGCTTGCTCCGGGCGCTGGCTCGCTCTTCCTCAATCGCAGCTGCTATCTCTGGGTTGTCTTCCCCATTGTACCAGACCAGGAGCTCCTCGCCAGGCGCGATTGGCTACCGAAAAGAAGAGACAAGGAGAAAACCAATCAGAAACGCGGTTGTTGGCGGGGGCGGCGCGGCAGCGGGCAAGAGCGGCGCGCCGACCGCAAACAGCTGTCGGGAGGGCGCAGCCGCCGCCACCACCACCACCACCACGGGCACGCGCAAAGGGGAGGCGGGGCCAAGGCGCGCGCTGGAAGAAGGCGGACCCTAGGGCGCAGGCCGGGGACAGAAGGCGGAGCCGCGGCCAGAGCTAGCAGAAAATTCCTTGGCTGGCAGGGCCGAGGCAGGGCACTCGGGACTAGCAGGACCACCTGGCAGCTTGTCACAGAGACTCGCAGGAGTGCATACACCGCTGATCTGAGACTAGTGCTCAGCCTCCATCACCAGATTCTTACAGCTAGCTCCAAACCTCATTCCACCCACGCAAAAGAGAAAATAAAACATGGGACCATTTCGCCCATGAAATTCGAGTGAATGAGAAATGTAAAGGACTATTAAGAAGCAAATGGCATGAGAAAGAGTTAGAAGCATACATTTCTGATTCCAAGCACAAATTAAGCAGGAACGTTGTGCACCTTTATACATGCACACAACCACTATTTTAAGTACAGAAGTGCTGAGCTCAGGCAGAGCCCAACCTAGCATCCTCAATGCACAGTCATCAAAGCAGTGCAGCAGGCCTGTGAAAACACATCAAGAGTGTACATCACAACTTCTAGTTACAGGAATCCCTAAGAAAACCTCCCATGAATTATGCTCCTAAAACATTAAATTCTTCAGTCACAGCTGACACCATCTTACAACTATACCTACAATATCCTGAAGAAATATTTTGAGTAGAAAAGTCAGTCCCAGCCCGACAGTGGTGGCACACGCCTTTAATCCCAGCACTTTGGAGGCAAGAGGTAGGCGGAATTCTGAGTTCTAGGCCAGCCTGGTTTACAGAGTGAGTTCCAGGACAGCCAGGGCTATACAGAGAAACCTGTCTCGAAAACCAAAAAAAAAAAAAAAAAAAAAAAGAAAAGAAAAGAAAAGAGAGTCCTAAACAGAATTGGGAAGGTAGCTAATAGTTTGCTTTCATTGTCAGGGACCCATCTATTCAGAAAATTCAAGTAAAAGCCCATCTAAACCTATATGCTGACACAGATGATCACAGGAAGAGATACACAAAAAAGGGAATGTTTTTGCTTAGTGTAGAATGAGTGGGAATGAGGCAATTAAAATAACTCATATTGCAGTCATCAACACAGATTGATCCAGAGAAAGCTCCCCAGTGGACCTACTGGTATTAGGTGAGAGTGAGAAGTGCCAGAACATTTGCTTCCTGTCAAAACCCTCTCCCCATAAGCAGCTATCAGTCATAGACGGAGTAGTCAGGTGACAGCACCTGCCTCCTGAGACCATGCAGAGGACAGATCACTTCTGGGATGCCCAGAGGCATAAGTGGAATCTAATCAGAAGGAAGGCCAAACTGAGTCTCCTCAGAACTGAAAAGTTATCAAAGACCAAAGGAACTGCCCAAGCCTAGGAGACAAATGAGAGCCAGAATTCTGTTTCTATGAGGATGTGACTGCAAAAACAGATACAATCTTGGCTGAGTGGACGGGTCAGCTAGTAGAATACTGCCTGGGTGCTGGCTTCCTGATGTGGCTGTGCAAGAGTTTGGTCCTAGAGTTTTTGTTTGTTGTTTGTTTTGGCTTTTTGAGACAGGATCTCACTCACTATGTAACCTGGACTGACCTGGAACTCTAATAGACCAGGCTACTTTGAACTCGGAGATCCACCTGCCTCTCCCTCCAAAGCATTGGCACTAAAAGTGTATGCGCAACACTCAGTCCTTGTTTTTGTTTTAAAGAGGAAATTCGATCAGAGATGTTCAATTTAGACAGTGGGATGGTTTGTATATGTTCAGCTCAGGGAGTGGCACTATTTGAAGGTGTGGCTTGGATTAGGTGTGTCACTATTCTAGTGGGCTTTAAGATCCTCCCTCATCCTAGCTTCCTGGAAGCCAGTATTCTGCTAGCAGTCTTCCTTGGGCAAGATCCTACCCAGCTAAATTTAGGTCTAGGCATGGTAGTACAAGTCTTTAATCCCAGGAGGCAAAGACAAACAGATCTCCGAGTTCAAGGCTAGCCTAGAACAGATCAAGTTCTAAGTGAAGAAAAACTTAAATCCAGGTTTGATGGACACTTTAATCCCAGTGTTTAGGGATTAAACACTGAGCAGCTCTCTGAGTTCAAAGTCAGTCTACACAGCAAGTTCTAGGACAGCTAAGCTTAGGCAGTTAAGAAGTTGGAAAACAGAAAGCTGGTGATAATGTAATAGAACAAGGGGGCCATGTTCCTGCCCCAGCAAGCAGCAGAACTCCACAGCTTTGGCCATATGGCTCTGGCTTTAGAGTCTAGAATAGAAAGGAACACTGGGACAATTGACGCTGGTTAGCTGGAGTTAAGAACTTAGTAGTGAGCCGGGCAGTGGTGGTGCATGCCTTTAATCTCATCACTTGGGAGGCAGAGGCAGGTGGATATCTGAGTTTGAGGCCAGCCTGGTCTACAGAGTGAGTTCCAGGACAGCCAGAACTATACAGAGAAACCCTGTCTCGAAAAAAAAAAAAAAAAAAAAGGAACTTAGTGGTGATTAAGAAGAGACTAGCATCTCTGGTCTTCTGGGAAATCTCCTGGGAAGTATTTCTGAGAGCACAAAGAAGCTATATTCTAGAGATAGCCAAGGTTATACCTCATGGTGCAGCTGTACTTGGCAATGTGTAAGAGTCACCCAAATGGTACTGGTTTTGAAGACATGAAGGGGTCATGAAGAGCAGCTGGGGCATGGCACTGTGAGAGGCTAGGGAAGGCCATGGTGAAGGTGCAGTCTCAGTAGCAGTTGATGGCCCAGGACTGAAGGGGATCAAGCAAGGAGTTGAGGGTTGGCATCATGAAGAGAGCCTAGAAAAGGCTATTGGTGAAGCCTAGTTGCAGCAGAAGACCCCAGTGTATTGGAGATCTCAGTACCATGGGATAATCACCAAGAACAGCAGCAGCAGTGGAGTGGATCAATCTGAGCTTAGAGTGCTACAGAGGACAGAGCTGGAGAAGTGACACCAGCCCTTTGGAGGAGCCCAGAAGATCATGTGTGGATCCCAGACATTGAAACAAGAAGCTGTAACATTGAAGTTGCCTTGGAGAACCAAAGATTTTTGAGATGCCAGAGCTGTGGGCCATCTGCTGAGGAAAGCTGCTAACAGAGAGTGGAACCAGCCCAGGAAAAAGAAGTTTGTTACAGTCAAGAAAGATGAAAAAGGAGTTGGAGATCTGAAGACTGCCTTGACATCAGACATGGAGATGCAGAGTTTGGGGTTTGCCCAGCTGGTTTACTGCCTTGCTTTGGGGATTACAGTTAAGTGATTGGATGAATCTCAGAAGAGACTTTGAACTTTGGACTTTTAACATTGTTGAGACTGTTATAGACTATAGGGGCTTTTGAAGTTGGACTAAATGTATTTTTGCATTAGGCTGTGTTGAGGTATGGCCCCCATAGACTCATGTGTTTGAACAAGCCTATGGGGGCCAGGGAGTGGAATGTGGGGGTTTGTATATGCTAAGCCTAGGGAGTGGCACTATTAGAAGGTGTGGCCCTTGTGGAGTAGATGAGTCACTGTGACTGTGGACTATAAGACCCTCATCCTAGCTGCCTGGAAGCCAGTATTCTGCTAGCAGTTTTCAGATGAAGATGTAGAACTCTCAGCTCCTCCTGCACCATGCCTGCCCGGATGTTGCCATGCTCCTGCCTTGATGATAATGGACTGAATCTCTGAGCCTGTAAGCCAGCCCCAGTTAAATGTTGTCCTTATATGAGTTGCCTTGGTCATGGTGTCTGTTCACAGCAAAAAACAAAACAAAACAAAACAAAACAAAAAACCCTAAGACAGACAGTAAGCATGACTTTGTTTCATTGTCTACAGAGCTCTCATAATTTCAAAATATTCAAGTTGTTTAAAATAAAAGAACCAGTCACTGTTTACTTTGTTCCTCCAAAAATAGCTAAAATATGGCACTTTCCTGTTTTTGAACCATGTCTCATACCCTTTCTTGAATCAGCTAAACTTAACCAGAACCCCTACTTTAACAATCTATTAATGAGCTAAAACAGCCATCACAAACACCTTTTGGCACGCTGATGAGCTAATCTGATTTGGTCACCTTCCAAAATTAAACTGTTTTTAGTTCATATAAATTTTAGCTCAGTTCTCTTTTTATGCCATATATAAAAATGGTATTATTAAACACTATAGAAAATATCAAACACAAGCAAAGTTTAGGAGTAATGGGGATGAGGAAAATGTATACTTATCATGGTTTCCATCACAGCACAGTCAGAACACCGGCTAGAAGCAAGCAGGAGACAGCCAGGCCTCTAAGAACAAGAGCCCTGTACCTAGCTAGCTCCTGGCTTCCTTTTCACTGCTCTTGGGGCATGCGCAGAGATAGCTTTACTCACAAAGAGATGAGTTAAACATCTGCACAGAGACAGGGGTGAAGCTCAGTGCCCTGGGTTTGAGCCTCGACACCAAAGATGGAGAGAGCAGAAATAAATACAAACTCCTTATAGAGAAGAACACTTATGTCCATTCAAGTTAGTCTTTATTGCAAAACACAACCTAGAACCTGAGTGTACTGCAAGTCGAATAAAATAACCACTTACGTGTTGGTAGACTGGTGAAGTACTGAAGGGAAGCCTAGTCTGTTCTGTAGTGAGCAGCTTTCAACATTGTCAGTGACGGAGATGTTGCTACACTACAGAGCTATATGCTAACAGACACTCTCTTACAAAAAAGAAAAACAGTATTTTTATTTTGTACCCCTTAGCATTTTCAAGATTTCTTGCAATAAACTAAAGAAGAGTTCAGAGCCATCCCTTGTAATTCATTTACAAAGCCTGCCTCAAGAATGCTGAATCCTGGAGAACACAGCAGATCACAGCTGAGGGATCCAAAAGGTCTCAAACATACCAGAACAACTGCCAAAGGCCAGGCCTTTAGGTGTACAAAGATAGCACTATGCCTTGCCAGTATAGCTCATTAGTTCACACTTGGAGTAGTTATTAATACCTACACCGACCACAGCACACCGTCTGCTTTTTACAGCAACTGTATGAATTAATTTTTTTATGTTAAACATCTACTCCCAATACAAAAATATGAAGCCAGAAATGCTCCAAAATTTCAAAGTTATATGTATGTGGTGACATAACCCCACAATCAAAACCAGGACAATAGAGCCCCTGCATGAAGCTCTGGTTATGTCCACTTGATCAGATGTATCTGAGCTATAAGTCAATTCTGTATTTAGAGGTGGGTCCCATCCTGAAGAATTAAGTGTGTGCAGATGTTTAAAATCTAAAACACTTTGATAGTAAACAGTGCAAGTAAGGCACGCTGGACCTGTCCAGCTATCTCCATCCTTACTTTACTTTACACAGCTGTCTCCATCCCCTGTTTACACTGCCTACCTCACAGTCACATCGTCTCCACCAGGAGTCTACCTTGCCAACAGAACCAAATGTATCTCCTGCTTGAGATGTATTTGAGAAACAAAATGAATCCTTAGTGCCCTTTGGAACCAGGCAGAGAGTCTGCTAGAACAGCCCGTGGCTACCATTCAGCAGAATGAAATGGAAAACAGATTTTGGATAGCCTAAATTTGAACATGGGGAAACAATTCGAATCATGCAGGGCCTAGAAGCCAGGTTTAGGTATAAACTTATCACAGCGGCAAAGCTAGGAAATACAATTGAAGAACATCTAACAGCCACACACTAACACAACTTGCAGAAGGCCACACACACCTATGAACTCAGGACACTGCCTGAAATGCTCAAGAGTTTCCAACTCTGTGAAGATTTAAAAAAAAGAAAAAATAAATCTATAGACTTGTCCCCCAGCTTGTAACATACACAGTAGAACCAAGTGAATGAAAAGCTATTTGTCTGTTTCAGCAATTTGGACAGAAGTATCTCTCCAAAAGAGGCAGCCATCATCTATCTTTCCAGCCCCAAGACTCCATTCTGGAACATTCCATACGTGCAATGTAGATCTGTCTGCTACAGCAACATCACCAGTGAGAACCAAAGAGGGAGCCAGAGTCTTGCTCACCACAGAAGCTCGCTACCATGAAAAGCATCCTAGTAGTAAGTCCCAAATGCGCTGGGTACCCTCATCACCAGCTGAGTGCGGTCCTCTTCATCTCTGCAACCAATTTTCCCAAGAAATATCTTGACAGGAAGAAGAAATATATCCCAAATTCTATCCAGAACATAATCAAAGGAAAGGAAAAGCTAACCCAAGGCTTCACGCGCTCTGAACACTATGAGTATGCTTTCTGCTAACAGGCACCACCATAGTACTGATAGCAACTCACAGTGCATCTGTGTCAGAGGAAGAGAGGCGCAGATGCCACAGATAATCAGTCATATGAAGAAAGATGCAGTCTGTCATTACTCAACACAATCTTCTTGCTCTAGTTCTCCAACACATGCAAGGCCTCAGGAACCATGTATTTAACATAGAGCTTTGGGTGTGTGGATGAACCACTTCAAACACAATCCACTCTGGGTCTGTGAAGTTGTTCTTTTCAGTTACAATTAAACTGCATTTAGAGAATGCATGCAAAGTAGCCAGGAGTAGACTAACACTAACACTGTTACCTTTAAGGTTTTATAGTAAATGGCTCTGTTGATTTCCAGTGGAAATAAATTCTGCTCTTCTCCTGAGCAAGCCCAGTTCACATAGCGTAGCCAGTTGCCCTTCTCCGGATCGGTGGCATCAATGCACATCCACCCCAAATTTGGGTAGTACACCTAGGGATGGAAGAGAGCGAGCTTGTGTTAGGGTAGGAATGCCTAAAGACGGTTTCACCGTCAACCTTCCAAACAGCTGTTCCAGTGTATGCAAACACTCTAAACGCACTTCAAAGAAGCAACACAGAAAAATACAAGCAGGAAACAGAAGTTGTAAAATCTTAGTCTTTCTTTGGCCTTGGTTCCACATCCCACCTCCCGCCACCATATGAGGAACTGAAGGTCACATGCTTGATCCACAAATGTTCCCTGTGCATGAAAATAGGTAGCAACTGCATTCTCTCAAATGAGACTTAGTAACATGCCTTCTCAGATATTCTGGTGGTCCAATCCAGGTCTGCACTGCTGAGTACACGGTTCAGTGGTCTCTTTCCGGCATGATTTACAGGGACTCCAGAGAATGAACACATGTTGTGAGGCAGCCAGGTGGGTGACAAGGTATAACTGTTTTGTAAACGTCACTGTCCCTCAACACCTACACTATCCAGCATATGTGTCAGAACTAAGGATCAGCAAACACGTTTGCAGAGTTCTGAGATGCTGCAGAAAACTAAGAGAAATGCCAGGACACAGGAAGGAAGCTTCCCTGACCATCCACGCTTGCTCAACTCCTCCTCTGAGATGCTGCCAACAGACTCTTAGCTGGTCATACCTTCATTTGAAAGAACATCAACTCTGCAAGTAGTCTGAAGTTTATATGTGCATACATATATGTTTATTCCCCAAAACCAGACTGCAAAACACCTAAGCAAATTGAACCAGAACTACAAATAGTAATTCTTTTTAGGAAGGACACACACACACACACACACACACACACACACACACACACACACACACACCCCTTGACTCCTTCCATTTACTCCTTCTTTCCTTTCCCACCACCATCACCAACGTTCATTAGGTGACTTTCCCTTAGGACTCAGGTCCTGCTCTCAGCTGATGGCTGGGATGCTGACTTCCTGAGCAAGTCTGCAAGTCTGGGCCCCTGAGACTTCTTTTCTTCCCACCAGCACCCAAGCCTCCCTCAGCTCTTACAAGAGTAGACAGGCAGGCAGGGCAGACAGATAGTGTCTCTCTCTCCCCCCCCTCCCCCAAATCAAAGGACCCCTCAAATGGTATGTTTGAGGCAGTTGCAAATTTCGATGTTAAACACAGTACACAAAACAACAAAAGCTGCTTCCCAGTGTTTAAGAGCTATGATTGTTTCATTTGCTGGCAGAGTCAGATACAGACAGGGAGTGAATGATGGACACACAAGCATCACAATCAATACCCTGGTTAGCCCACGGACTCACACAGGTATTATTATGACTTTGGCCCTGGCCTCTGAGATAGTCTTTTTCTTCCTTCCTTTTCATTTTAATGTATGTTGGTAGACATCTGGGTCTCACTGCATCACTACCCACACACTGGCAGCATGGACAGGTATCAACGGGACTACAGAGACAGCAGCAGGAGCCAGGAAAATGCACGCAATAGAAGGCAGAGGTGGCACCTTGACTATCCATCTGCTTACAACTCCTCCGGCTCTGCTGGAACTTCCTGGCTCTTAAGTCAAAACAAATCTTTGCAAAATTAACAATGTTCCAGCTGAGTAAATTCTTTATTTATGCATACCTCATTATATCTCAATGGGAAATGAGGCATCTTTTAAGGCACAATGATGTGTATAGAGAAAAAAGTTCCATAGAAAAAGATGAATATGTCAGAGGGGATTTAGGAGGAGTGTGTTTGTATTGGGGGTGGCTTGTTTCCTTTTCTGTTTTGTTTTCTGAGAGAGGATCTCACTTTGTAGTGTGTCCATCCATACACACACGAAATCACACAATGCTGACTAAGTAAAACCACTCATTAAAAAAAAAAATGATCCATTTATTTTTTAGCCTAAATGTAAGAATATAGAAGAATATATGAAGAGAAAATAATCTAAAACAAAATAATAGTTTTCTCTGGGAAATGAAATAATTCAGTAATTGTTTTCTTTTGCTTATCTTAACTTTCTGCCTTTCCCCTACTGGAATACCACTACACTGAGGTAGGGGTGGGGGAACAGGCAGAGCTAGCCTGAAGGTCTACTTCTACATGAAGTGCCCTACGTCTGTTGGATGCCCAGGGAAACTACAACGTTGTCACACTTTAAAACAACAACAAAATAAAAAACAAAAACAAAACAGCAGGAGCAGCAACCACAGCAACAAAAAACACCTGGGCTTGGTGGTGTACACCTTTAATACCAGCACTCAGCATTTGGAAGGTAGAGGCAGGCAGATCTCTGTGAACTGAAGGCCAACCTGGGCTACACGATGAGTTCCTGGCCATCCAGAGCTACATAGACCATGTCTTAAAAAAATTAAAATTAAAAAGTTAAACTTTAGCCAGGCAGTGGTGGTGCACGCCTTTAATCCCAGTACTTGGGAGGCAGAGGCAGGCGGATTTCTGAGTTCAAGGCCAGCCTGGTCTACAGAGTGAGTTCCAGGATAGCCAGGGCTACACAGAGAAACCCTGTCTCGAAAAACCAAAAAAAAAAAAAAAAACAAAAAACAACAAAAAAAAAAAAGTTAAACTTTAAATTAAAACCTAAGGTGTGTAGTGTTATTTGTATTGCGCTTTAGCTTGTTAATGAGGAACTAGGACAAGACTATGATTTGCAAGGTCTACAAAGTAACCAATTACGGTTTTGATATTTAAATTGTTGTAATGTGTTTGTATGTGTTTCGGCTACAGGGAAGGTGTGGGTATGCATGTGAAGGCTGATGCCCAAGGAAGCTGGGTGTCACATCCCCTGGAGCTGGAGTTCTGGAACAGAGTCTAGGTCCTCCGCAGCAGCAATATGAGCTCCTAAGCACCCAACCGGCTCTCCAGCCCCTATGAAATGGATGCTATCAAGTCCCTTTGAAAACGAGGAAGCATAGCAGATGGGCAATTTAGGAGAATAACCAAGCCATTGAAATCACAGCCAGGACTCAAGCTTGATCCTCTCATTTATTCCTTAGATCAAAATGAAACAGATAAGCAGACAGCCCTAAACTAAGAACACTCCTTCCAAACCCTTCTTCTGATGGTTAGGGTGCAACTCACAGTAAAGTGCTTGTCCAGCAGGTCACCCCTGTGTCACCTCCAGGAGCACTGAACAAAAGGACAGACCTTTCTTCCCACTCCTGATCCCTCCAGGTTGGAGATAAGGAAACCCTACTCCTTTCCTGTTTCTCACTGAACAGATGAGGCAGTAATTCTTCTTCAAGCACAGCATAAATGTTCTATAACTTAAATTTAATTCTATGTGATCCAGTCATTTTAAAGTAGTTTTAAAATAATCTAAACTCAAAATGCAGTACACATGCCTACTTGGCATGCAACCTTTCCTGGTATGCAGGTCTATGCTTTCTGTGGAGATTTGCAAGAAGGAACTGAGGTCTGGGTGAGACTCAAAGAGAAATATGTATAGTCACAGCCTTCTAGCAGGTACTGCTGAGGAATAATGGACCTTCAAGATGTGGGGCCTGGTGGAAGAAAGATCCTTAGGCCATTGACACTGCACCCTCAGAAGGCACTACATAGGACGCTGCCTATCCCTCTGTTTCTGCTCCAGTCTAAGATAGAAAACTTTTGCTCCTACATGTGCTCCTACCAGGATATGTCACTGTTACCAGAGGCCCAAGCTGCAGAGATGCCCAACTGTAGATGGTCACTCATAAAACTGAGCCAAAACAACCCTTTCTAACATGAGATAACCGTCTTTGGCATCCCGTCAGAGTGATGACACACAAGGGTCTACCTTACAAAATACTCTGTGATCTTTGCTATGGAAGAATACTGACAACTCAGAGGCTTAGTCTGGTCTTGACTCCAAGTATAGCAGCTTGAAGTCCTCAAGGAGCCACTAGAAATCCATACTAAGCATCTGCATGAGTCTTCTACTCTGAACCAACCACCTCCACGAGATAAAGCAAGGATAGAAGCACATGTTTCTATGCCAAGATCAATGCTGCAAAACACAAGAAAAGGCCTAATGAAGAGACATTAAATGGGTGAATAAATAAACTCCCAAAGGGAAAAAAAGGTTCCATACTAAGATGCTAACCTAAGTAAAAGTTAAACTATTTGAAAAATGATTTAATATTCTCTACTTCAATACCCTCAATTATTGTGAAACTCTTGAAACAGCAGACACTTGGCTCTGCTGTTACCATGACAATCATTTCTACAGTTGAAGTACCAAGATCTGCATACTGCTGCACACCATGGGGTAAAACAGAAACACCAGACACCTACCTCCACATTCACTCCTCTGGCTTGTTCCCCACACAGCCAGCACACACAGCTAACTTTCAACAGAGACATGTGAAACTATTTGGGAGGATAGGAAGTATGCCCCAGGAGTTAAAAGGCTCTTCCAGAGGACCCAGGTTCGATTCCTAGCACCCACACAGTGGCTTACAGCTGTCAGTAACTCCAGTTCCAGGAGATCTGACACCCTCTTCTGGCCTCTGCAGGCACCGCACACGCATGTTGCTCAGCCACACATGTAAGTAAAACGCTGACACTTGCTAAAGGTACTTTTGGCCTTACAGGCCACACAGAACGTTGCCACTGTTCAACTCCACAGACAACAGACAAATGGATGTGGCTGTGTACCAAGAAAACTTTCCTCATTAACTGAAATGTGAATTTCATGATGTCTTCATGTGCAACATTGTTTAAAAATATAAAGATGCTTCTTAGTTTTGGAGCTTTAAAACACAGGGTGTATGCTGGAGCTACGGATAATCTTTCCTACAGCTGTGCTGACAATGTTCTACAGCCGGGCAGCAGCGGTGAGCATAACTAGCACTTTGTGAAACTAGACTTTACAGAACTGACTGGCAGCTTCCAAATGACATCCAATTACAAGGACACAGCAAGCACTATCTATTGAGCTCACACACTCATATTTAGTCACAATGCTAACTCATAAAAAAGGGGTTTTGCTCCTTTAAAAAACTGTATTAAGATCTTCTCACTATGCAGTGACCATTTCTGTATCAATTTCAATTGATAAGCAGTTCTACCTCTTCCCTCTGTCCTCTAGACGAAAATTTATTGCCAAGATGATCAAAATGCAATAGAAGCAGTAATCATTTACATAAAAGAATACATTTTTTAAAAGGCTATTAAAAAGATAAGCAATGGGCTGGTGAGATGGCTCAGTAGTTAAGAGCACTGACTGCTCTTCCAGAGGTCCTGAGTTCAATTCCCAGCAACCACATGGTGGCTCACAACCATATATACTGAGATCTGGTGCCCTCTTCTGGTGTGTCTGAAGACAGCTACAGTGTACTCATACATAAAATAAAATAAATCTTTTTTTTAAAAAAAAAATGCTTAAAAAAAAAAAAAAAAAAAGATAAGCAATACTAAGTTCCAAAGGCCTAGAAAAGAATATACTCTTGTTGGTCTTATAAATCTTTCTAAGGGCTTTTGGGGAAAACTGACCAAAACTGTACAGAAGTTTACTTAACTTTTGACTTAACATTTACACTTCTAGGAATGTGTCTTAAGGAAAATATCAGACAAGTCAGAATATTGTGTGTATAGTGAGTTTATTCTCGGAAGAACTGCACATACTCAGCACAAGATTAAAGGCATTTAAATGTTCAACAGAAGGGAAATCATGGATGGCAGACAGACAGAGTTATGAGCAGCCACAAAAAAGAAAAAAAAAGCAAACAGAAAGCATCTGACACAGACACTGGTAGAAAACAAGCATGTTACACTCCGACACATGGTGTGGGAACAGGGACTAATGTTGAAGAGACAAGACAGGAGAGGCATGAATGAGGCAAAGAAAAGACAGCCTGCACTACATGAGACTCTGGCCAAAGCAATTCCTCACTAGCTTAGTAAATTCTAAATGGAGAGTTAAAAGAATGTTCATAGAGATGCCTGGTGTGAGGGGCTTAAGTGAACTTCACCTTTCGGTCAACTTTTTATGTGCTCTCATACTATTACAGTTTCTGGTAAGCACATAGTTTTCTTTTTTGTTTTCTAACTACAGTGTGGGTGTGGGTGTGGGTGTGGGTGTGGGTGTGGGTGTGGGTGTGGGTGTGTGCGCGCGCGCAGGTAAAGTCAGAGGACAACTTCGGAGAGTCAGTTTTCTCATCCCACCACGTGGGCTCGGCGATGGAAGCCAGGTCATCATGTTTGGTGGCAGCAGCTTCACCCAGTGAGGCGCCTTGCTGGCACTGTTGACATTTTTAAGGCTTATAACTGGGCCAGGTGCATGCGTCATGAATCCCTGCACTGAAGAAGGGATTAAGTCCTGAATACCAGAGATATTGATGGGTGGAAAACCTGTGGGTATGCAGGTAAACTGGGTAGAAATGGCTTCTAAATGCATGTACTATGGAGAGACACGGGGCCTAATGGGGCATTGGGTTGTGGCAGCCCTGGCTCTGTGGATGGAAGAGTGCAGACTATACACAGGTCTCAGCTAGAGCTCTCCTCACGGGCTCTGTCTTCATCTGCAAGGCTTCCCACCATGCTAGAATAGATTAAGAAGCTCTCATCAGACACACAGAGCTCTCTGTTCTTGGACCTCTCAGCCTGTATGACCAGCTTCTGTACATTACCCAGGCTGTGGTACTTTATCATAGCAGAACAAAACAAACTGAAGCAGAAGTACCCAATCAGTTTTTCTCTGAACCTAACACTGTTCTAAACTAACTCTAACTAAGAGCTACAATAGTGGTATGTGCCTGTGATATCAGCACTCAGGAGGCTAAGGCAGGAGGAGTTTGAATTTGTGGCTAATTTACAACCAAGGCTCTGTTTCAAAGCAATAAAAGCAAAATAAAATAATCTGTCCTTAAAGGATTATTAGAATAAATCTTACTCAGAAATTTAAAAAAAAAAAAAAAAAAATCTGTCCATTAGCACCACATGAGCCCAAGATTTGAAAGACTTTTTATCAGCTCCAGGCATATAGTAGCCCATGCTTGAAATTCCAGCACATGAGAGGTAGAAGGAAAAGGATGCTAAGTTGAAAGTCCACCTCAGCTACAAAGCAAGACTCTGGCTTTAAAAGGGAGGGGAGAACTTTGTATCAGGGATGGTTTCAAAATTCTGATATTGCTCAACACACCAGGATAGTCAAAAGAAGTGTTACAGACAGTCCAGCATGTCAGGTCCCCACAGTCCTGCTTAAAGCAGATCAAAGCTTGTTCTCCTCTCTCTAGAGAACCTACTTCGTGCCCTCACCCTGAGCATTCTTCATCTTTCTCTGGATTAAGAGGAATGTGAATGCCTTCAGTGAAACCTTGGAGGACTTAAGGAGTCAGACAGTCAAGAGCTCAAGAAAGGCTTTGACATTTTATCCTAGGTGAGCACACCATGGTCTACTAGCTGGGATGTAAGATTCCACTGCTAAGGTATTTAAAGCAGGTCTTAAGGGGCTTCGATAGAAGAACAATCACCAAGATACAGTTCTGATGATAAACTCTTTCTATGATATTAGGAAGGGACTTTCTGATACAAGTCTGGAGATAAAACCAATAAATTAAAAGGAAATATTTTACTTTTTCAATTTATTTATGACAGATATGCCCATTATAATTGTATTCCTGATACTTTGCCATATATGTGTATATACATACACGTATGTCGTCTATATCCTATTTTGACATTTCTTAAAAATAAAAAGCCCTTTCAGACTTGAGAACTAAGTGAAAGAGATTCTGACTTTTCTTCCTTGTAAGGAAAAGTCTGTCTTCACAAGAACAAGATGTAAACTTGAACCTGACTATAAAGAAGTGATGCTTTCATGATGAGTTACAGACTGAAGCCTATGTATGCAAAGAGTCTTAAATTATTAGCACTAGAATGTTATGTGTAGAGGAAAATGCATGGATTTGAATGCCGATGATGATTCTATAAGACTTGAGTGATGGTTTACACAGCATGCCCAGTGGCAAACTGTTACACTGGCTACGAGGTGCCGCTGAATTCCCTTAGGAATGCGGTGATGGCATTTGTTCTACTTGGCACTATACACATAGACCGGAGATAAGCATGTGATTCCCTGACATGCCTCACTTTGATTACTAACCATAACAAGCATGCCTGTTAGCTTCTTTTGAGAAACTTTTTAAATTAATAATATTTATTATTTTATGTGAGAGCAATATTGTACTGGCAACACATTTTTAATAATACTAAAGATAAAGGTATTATCTTTAGTAATAAAGAATTTTGTGACCAGGCCATTTTTCTACAATTACAAAGGTCTTTCATGGGCTGGAGAGATGGCTTAGCGGTTAAGAGCACTGACTGTTCTTCCAAAGGTCCTGAGTTCAATTCCCAGCAACCACATGGTGGCTCACAACCATCTGTAAAAGGATCTGATGCCCTCTTCTGGTACGTTTAAAAACAGCTACAGTGTATTCATATAAATATAATAAATACATCTTTAAAAAAAAAAAAAAAAAAAAAAAGCTCTTTCACATCCAAACACTCCTGATCCCTGATCCTTATGGTAAATTCTTGTTTCCCAAAACCCCCAGGGTTCACAGTCAGATACTCTCACAAACTGACTCATAAGAAAGAAATACAAAATGATGAAACTGTCAGATCAAGCTATAACCTTTGCAGCCTTAAGAATTGCCTCCCTCCAATGCCCTGAGATTCTTGGGAATGTGCCCACACATTTCACTGTCAGGCGTTTATATGTCAGCAAGTATAAAACAGATATGATTCCTTCTCATTCAAAATGGAACTTAGAAAGGAGTCATCCTCTGAGGTGCTTCCCCGGGCACTGACCTTCAGAATCCCATGCAAAACCCAAGAACACAAGTACCCTAATGAAATGTTTTCAGTACCCCACTCTTTAAATGGAAGGCTTCACAGCACATAAGTTAAGTCGGGAAACTAGTGTAGAAGCAGATCCTGGCCCAGGCAATCTGGAAGAACATGTGTGACTGTCCCACTGTTCCCAGGAGGTGTGTGTGCCTCTGACTACATCTGCCCCACTCAGGCCTGGACCTGGAGAGCAAAGGCAGTTCCTCCTTTACTAAAAGCTTCTATAAAAGGCTACCACTTCCCTGCTCTGTCCTCCAGGGTTGTTGAAAATATATGTAGTAGAAGAAAATTAAAAGTTCAATGTAAATGTGTCACGTGCTATATATGTCTACCTCTGAATATCCCAGGCACACAAAAACTACTTTCTGACCTGCAGAGAGGATGCTAATACTGTTCTTTTCAGCCTTTGGAGTATATTTTATGGTGTGTCTGTGTCATTCATAGATGACACAGGAAGTCAGGGTCTTAGGTACAAAATGTCCTTGACAAGGAATACAAAACACAGATGTGCCATTTAGCATCAAGGACAATGGAACAGCTTCCAACTACACACACATAAACAACAGTCTACCCAGAAGAGCAATTTTCTCTTTAACGAAAATATTTAACTTTTAGAGAACATATTTAAGTGATCGTTTTAACTTCAGAATGTCAGACCTGTGAGAACGGGGAGTAGCCTCTTTAAAATGCTTGAACTCTCTTACCTCCCACATGTACACGTTATTCCTAACCTGGGATCTCTTCTTCTTATCACCAACAAATGGCCCAAACTTTCTCCCTTTTAAAATTGGTTTAGTGGCCCAAACACCTAGAAAATAAAACCAATATTTTTATTATGTAATGTGGTTATTTTAAATATCGAAAGCATTAATATCATTCAGTTTTACAAAACAATTAAAAAGCTAGGTTGCCTAACAGCAAAGTAACTGTATTAAGTTCAATCAAACCACATAAAGTCCTCCAGGGGATTCTGAGTTTCCTTCTATATGCCCCTCGATATCTTCTGAATAGTCTGTGAAGAATCTGCATTAATTACAACTTTATATTAACTTTTATAGGTAAAATAGACCATATGTAGTATAATCATAAACACTTGAAAATTAACATAAGAGAAAAATATGAATGGAATAAAACTACAAATAATTCAAATTCTTCATTCTGTCTTTCTACAGACCTCAAACTGTCCTTACTAAACAAAAGTTGTTCTTATAATGGTTAGGACTTGGGTTTTATAAATAAATACTTTTGAATCTGATTTGCCTCATTACAGTGGAAAACCCTTTCCTCTCGTTAGCTTTGTGAAACATAGTGAAACATTTTGAGACATCTTGCCTTCCAGAGTTTCAGAGACAGCATACGTGCTAACCTACTGTATCCCTAGGATTACTTCTCTCTCCTGTTCACCTATCATAAAACCTATCAGAAAGGACAGCAAATCAATGAAGACACAGTCAGTAGAATGGCAGGAGCCCTGCAGTCAAAAGAATCGCACGTTCTGGACAGGTTCCCTCGTGTACAGAACGGGAGGTGGAGGTTAGTCCGGCTGTGTGTGGCTAGCACATACACACTCCACTCCCCCAAACGTCAGCTGGGAACTGCATGTATAAACACTAACAATCAGTTACCGAGACAGAGACTTCTGTTTAGACAAAACAATGTAGGACCCCAATGCTCACTAAGTAAAGTTCCAATGAGAATTAGAAAAAGTGCAAGTCAGAATCCCAGCACTCATCAGAAGAACGTCTACATGACAAAAGGACAGAAGCATGACCTATTCAGGGGTGTGTTCTTACAAGAGCTTTACAACTTATTCTTAGCGTTGTGTCTAAAACTTATATCACAGACACAAAAATCAAATACAAAAAAGCTTGTATGCTCAACAAAAAATTCCAGCCAGCTTACACGTTCACTCAAATACCCACAAAGGGTCTTAAGTGGAAATGGTGAGACAATGGGTAAGACAGGCTATCGGTAATAGAAACAGATGTAAAGTCAACTGATAAGTAAGGAAATAAATGTGATAACATAATCACACTCAAGGCTCAGCGAAATCAGAGGAAACCACCCACTGTGTGGGAAGAGGCCCATGGAGGAGGGCACCCTGGAACCCAGAAGCAAGGACAGAATACACAGGTAGAAGCTGGTCTCCTTGCTACAACTCATGCCCACCCTGCACTCTTCTGTACAAAGAACACACGCACACAGAATCTTTTAAGTGAGGGTTAGCCTTTCCCTTTTTTGGCATAACGCCTCCCTAGCATGATCCCTGCTCCCCCAAAAAGCAGCCTACTCTTTGCTGCCCAACTCCCACAAGAGTACTCACCAATCCGAGTCTTGTCAACAGCAGATGGTAAAAGTCTTACTTCCTCTGGAAGTCCTCGGAGCACATGTTCAGGTACCTCAGCCAGAGTCTCAGTGGCTGCCGCAGACTCAGTGCTCTGCAAGCAAACAGCAGAAGGGTCACAGCAGTAGTGCTTTTGTTTAGCCTTGCACTGCTCTTTAGTATCTCACCCAATAAGCAAATGATGAGAACTAACTGAAACTGGAGTCCACAGAGCAGACTGGGCCAGGTCTGGAGTTGCTCTGTCACTTGCTAAGCCTCGTAATGAAACACTAGCAAGCGGCAAGCCAGGGTCTATTCTGCTCCAACCACCTGCACCCAGTTTCAAAGCGTGTAAGTCCCTAGCACGCACTGCCCCTAACAGCACTCTAACAGAATCGGGCAGCAAAGCACACTCGCCTGTTTCTAAATCACTACAACCCTCCAAGAATAATTTTGGCACAGTCCATGAAAGCCATTTGACCAATCAGATGCTGCCTCTCTCCTGTATCCATCCAGCAACCTGAACAGGTTGGATATTCCATAGAGAGTGACAGCTCACTGTTAGCCCTCACTTCAAGAAGCAATAGCTGACCACTGTGTATCAGGCCACTAGACAGAAAAGACCACAATATCTCAGAATTGAAAGGAAATAGAGAATGTTATACAATTACTTCTCAAAACTTAGGCTGGAATTCATCAGAATCTTAAGAAATAAGATTAGTATTAGATGTTTATGTAAGGAATAAGGATTTTGGTATCAACAAAGAAAACCAGGATGTAGCTTTTAGAATAATCTCCAAATCAATCAAACTGAAAACTAAAAAGAATAATTTTCCTACAGCAATGAAGCATTTTTAATTTTGTGTGTTTGTCTGTTTGTGTTTCAAGACAGGGTGTCTCTCTGTATAGCCCAGAGTGTCCTGGAATTCACTAAGTAAACCAAGTTGGCCCCAAACTAAGAAATCCACCTGTTTCTTCCTTTCAAGTGCTGGGATTAAAGGCATGTGTCACCACTGCCAGGCCTGAAGCATTTGTAATTCTTAAGAATGTTAAGTGTGTGACATGCTTGGTGGAGCATGCCAGTATTGAGTGACAGAGGCAGAAGTACCACTGTGAGTTCAAGGCCAGCCTGTTCTACATACAAATTCCAGACAGACAGAAACACATAACAGAAATACCTTGTCTTAAAAAACAGTAAGAAGGTGGGCAGTGGTGGCGCACGCCTTTAATCCCAGCACTTGGGAGGCAGAGGCAGGTAGATTTCTGAGTCTGAGGCCAGCCTGGTCTCAGGACAGCCTGGGCTACACAGAGAAACCCTGTCTCGAAAAACCAAAAAAAAAAAAAAAAAAAGAAAAAAAAAAAAAAAAGACCAATTCCAACAATTGCAATCATCATGGGCTGTTTCCTGCCTGGTTTGGAGTCAGAAAGCCCAAGAGGACATCTATAGACACATCACCTCTGGGGCAAGGCGGAACTACCAGTGTGCTTGCTTCAGAAGCACAAATACTTTCTTCTGCTCTGACTTACATCCTTTTCCCAACAAAACCTCCAACATACTTTCTAAAAATAGAAGTTGCAAATTGCCCCCAGGAAAAGCCTCCTGTACTTCTACTTAGCTAAAAATATCAATAAACTTAACAGACATTTCTCACTTCTATATCTGGGATTCCCATTTTAAAATGTTTTAATACAGAAGCTGGATATTTGGAAAAATGAATAAGCTTTTTCTGCCAAAAGGGGAAAAGTACTGACCTGATAATATCCTGTTATGTGATTATCCTATGGCACCAATAAACAAAACATCAATAAATATTAGCCAGAATTATGAGTGTGTAGGGCTGGCCACTTAAAATAATCAATGAGCGTCTTCTTCCCTTTCCTCAGCTGTGGCCTACATATCCTCCCCAAGAGGCAGCCCCTACAGAGAGAGAGACACACACACACACACACACACACACACACACACTCCTCTAGGACACAGACGCTTAGAAACGTGGCGTAGGCTGCTCACAGCTGACTCTGCACACTGGTTTGACTTTAGAGCCCAAATCCATAGTCACTGTGGGTTTCCACTAAGATTCACTGGAATCACCAGAGCCCCTCTGCCCCTCAGTTTCCAGACTCATGGGAGCAGCAGCAGGAGGTACCCAAGGCAAGGAAGATCTTGCATAGGAAGTGTGTGGCTTCACAGAGACATGTATTAAAACTCTGAAACACCAGTAAATATAAAAGACCTCAGCAGAGCTGCTGGGGCAGGGCGGGGTAGAGAGGGGCTGCTGTGGGTCAACCACTTATCTGGAATGTGTCTTATGTTTTGGTTTGCTTTTGGTCTTGCTAAGTAACCTTGACTCAATATGTTCCCACCTCAGCCACCGATGTCCTGGAATGAGGAGGATGAGACACCACAACTAGACTCAACCTTTAACGTGGGCTCATCTTTCTAGTAGAAGCTCTTTATTCTGTTCTCTGTAGTTGACTTCAGTGAAAATAAGATGCAACTAAATTCACTGCAGAACATTCTAGAAACTGTCATCCATGGCTTCCCCCCTCCCATCTGTCTAATTGCTGGAACATCTCCATGGCTGCAAACTGCTCAACACATTCTTAGAAAAGCACTGGCTTGAGAAGTAGAAGGCAGGCTCCAGTCAACCACCCCCTCTTTCCCTGTTTTTCTTTTAAAGTTCTTAGGCAAATTTTCATAACTATTTGTATAGCTATGTGTTGAATTGTGCATCCCTGTGAGACTACAGCAGACACACTCTGTGCCTCTCATTGCCACTGCTGGAGGGTTGAAATGCTTGTTGCATTTACATGGTTGAATAAGTATATGATTCTCTGTAAAATGACTAATGTAGTATTTTTTTAAAAAAATATTTGTGCTGGGCAGTGGTGACACACACCTTTAATCCCAGCACTCCGGAGGCAGAGGTAGGCAGATCTCTATGAGCTCAAGGCCAGCCTGGCCTACAGACAGAGCTCCAAAACAACCAGGGCTAAATGGAGAAACTCTATCTCCAAACACCAAAACCAAACCGTGTGTGTGTGTGTGTGTGTGTGTGTGTGTGTGTGTGTGTGTGTGTGTGTGTGTGTGTGTTTGTGTGTTTGCCTACATGTATACAAATGCACCTCATGTGTGCTTTGTGCACAGAGGCCAGAAGAAGATGCCAGATGCTCTGGAACTAGAGTTACCGACAGTTGTGAATGACCATGTGTGTACTGGGAACCAAACCCGATCACCCCGATAAGCAGCTCTTAAATGCTGTGCCACCTCTCCTCCACCATCACCCTACCTCTCTTAAGTCAGACTTGAACCAGCAGGGTCATCTCTTGGAATATAGTTTTCAGTGTATGCCAGAATGTCTTGTCTTGGATTTGTAACAGATAATCTGTAATACAGTTGTGCCCCAACTGGTCCAGGATCAGGACTCATCCCACTCACAACCACACATTTGTAGTAACAAAGTCCAAAAGAGCTCGAGTCCCTTATATGAATAGCACAAAATGTGCATTTGATCTGCATACACCCTCTCACACACTTTAATCTGCCCAGCACAGGTTAAACACCATGTAAGTACATGGTGTGCCTTATTACTTAGGGAGCACAGGCAAAAAAAAAAAAAAAAAAATGCTGTCTGTGTCAAATGCAGAGGCAAGTTTGCCTCCCAAATATTTTCAATCTGAACATGGTAAAGTCTAGAGGAGCAGAAACCATAAATACTGAGGCTTAGTACACAAAAATCCTTTTTATTAGAAAATACAATTTCAAACAAGCAATTTAGAAATAAACCTTTGGAACAAAAGAATATTTTTTTAAAAAGTTGTCCCCTGAAGCACTTACAAGCTAGACTCTTTTCTACATTTATTTAGACAATACTAAATATATTTTCATACTCTGAACTGACCTGCCTTGGTTCTTACGTGAAACAATCACAACTGTTTCTCTTTCTGATCTTAATCTAAAAGAAACTACAGTATCTATCTACTCAATATTAATGCATTAATATGTTTCTGAGTCTCTTCTGGGCATCCTGCTTGCCCCAGCAATGCCTCTCTGTAGTGAGGAACAGTCAAAAACTCCAATCCAAACAATGCCCAGTGCTCAGAAGCCAAACCAGGTGTAGAAGATGAGCCGTAAGGGACTGGAGTAGAGGAAATGCACTAGGCTTCAAGAGTGAGGAAATGCGAACAGCAATAGTGGGAACCAAATCATGATCAGGAAGGAGCCTGGTGAACTCAGAGAGCAGTCAGCAAAAAAGGTCAATGTGTTCAGAACAGAGGACATGCGAAAGACAGCCAGAGAGCTACGGCAGGAAGAGCCAGAGGTAAGCCTAGAGAACAGCGTCCACCAGCACAGAGCTACAGGCAGAGGAGGCAAACACAGAGCAGTTGTGCTCAGCAAGCGACCCACTGCTTCCTTAGACTCTCGGACCTAAAACGTCTGTCCTTGCTGCTGCTGAAGACAGGCAGGCACATCCCTGCTTTGGGGTTTGATGAGACCGCTGTTCTAGTTGGAAGATGTTACAAGATTGTTCTTTCCGCTTTCCTATAATGAGGACTCACTCCAAAATGCCAACTGGGACAGCAAGCCTGAAGTTTAATGTGGTAAGTTAGTGAGTTACAGAGTCTTAACTAATTCACAGGTATTTGTCAATCTGATGCCCTCAACTTTCTACTCCCTCAAACCAAAGAGAGCCAGCCAGTTGTCCCCAACTGATGGTCACAGGTCTCCCTTCTTCATTCAGTCATTAACCAATGCTTCCTTAGTGCCTGCCCCATGCTGGCCATGTGCTGAGTGGGAGGAAATCAATGGTTAGTTGACACCTGCCAGCCTCCTGCTCAAGAAGCCACCAGATGCAGAACCTCTGTCCCCACTGCCTAACAGGAAAAACCTTAAAAACGTGATGTTCCAGGTCTGACCTTACTGGAAACTGTGAAGAATGACGTATGTTCCCCTGCCATCTGTCCCTTGGCCCCGGTGATTTACTCAGGTTAGCTTGATGGGGACCTGAGGGAGGATAAGATGCACTGTTCCCTGAGTCAAGATGTGTGCTCAGAACTCAAGAAGTTCGACTCCAGAGAACCAAATAACCCCATCAAAAAATGGGGAACAGAACTAAACCGAGAATTCTCAACTGAGGAAATTCGCAGGGCTGAGAAGCACCTAAAGAAATGTTCAACATCCCTAGTCATCAGGGAAATGCAAATCAAAACAACCCTGAGATCCCACCTCACACCAGTCAGAATGGCTAAGATCAAAAATTCAGGTGACAGCAGATGCTGGCGAGGATGTGGAGAAAGAGGAACACTCCTCCACTGGTGGTGGGACTGTAAGCTGGTACAACCACTTTAGAAATCAGTTTGTTGGACCCTCAGAAAAATGGACATAATACTACCTGAGGACCCAGCTATACCACTCCTGGGCATATACCCAGAAGATGCTCCAACATGTAATAAAGACACATGCTCCACCATGTTCATAGCAGCTATATTTATAATAGCCAGAAGCTGGAAACAACCCAGATGTCCCTCAACAGAGGAATGGATACAGAAAATGTGGTACATTTACACAATGGAGTACTACTCAGCTATTAAAAACAATGACTTCATGAAATTCGCAGGCAAATGGATGGAACTTGAAAAATATCATCCTGAGCAAGGTAACTCAGTCACAAAAGAAGGAATGTACTCACTGATAAGTGGATATTAGCCCAAAAGTTTGGAATACCCAAGATTCACTTCACAGCAACCATTGGGCTGAGTGTAAGGTCCCAGATGGAGGAGTTGAAGAAGGGACTGAAGGAGCTGAGGGAGTTTGCAGCCCCATGGAGGGAGCAACAGTGTCAACTGGCCTGACCTCCCGATGCTCCCGGAGACTGGATCACCAACCAAAGAAGACACATGCAGGGACCCATGGTGCTGGCCACATATGTGGCAGAGGATGGCCTTGTTGGCCATTTAGGGGGAGGAGAGGCCCTTGGGTCTAAGAGTGTTAGATGCCCCAGTATAGGGGAATGCCAAGGAGGGAAGACAAGAGTGGGTGGGCGGGTGGGTGGGGGAGCACCCTCATAGAGGCGGGGTGGGGGGGATAAGGGGGTTCCAAAGGGGAGATCTGGAAAGGGGGAAACATTTGAAATGTAAATAAAATATCAAAAAAAAAAAAAAGAATTTCAAAACAAACACTATGGATGGTTTTATGAATTTATGAATATTAAATGTAAAAACTACTTCAAAGCCTGAGATACAAAAAAAAAAAAAAAAAAAGATGTGTGCTCAGTGCTTTAAGAATGTTCCTTCATTTAATTATCACAACAGCCATACAGGCAGTGAACTCAACAGAGTGTCTGCAAGAGGTCAGACACTACTCCAGGACCATCCAAGCACAGAATGTCTCACCCACCCACTCACTCACCCACTCACCCACCCACCCACCCACTGACCCTCTCACTCACCCACCCTCTCACTCACCCACCCACTCACTCACCCACCCACCCATCCACCCACCCACTGACCCTCTCACTCACCCACCCTCTCACTCACCCACCCACTCACTCACCCACCCAGCCACTCACTCATCCACCCACCCACTGACCCTCTCACTCACTCTCTCACCCACTCACTCACCCTCTCACCCACTCACCCATCCACCCACCCACTGACCCTCTCACTCACTCACCCACCCACTCACTCACCCTCTCACTCACTCACCCTCTCACTCACTCATCCACCCATTCACCCACTCAACTCACCCACTGAGTTACAACAACCTGTAAGAGGTACTTTTATGCTTCTATTTTACAAAGGAAATATCCAATGTGTTGCAGAGCTAGGTGATCCAAGCCAAACAGGCTACGATCTGGATGTTCAGACACCAGGCCACAAGGCAGTCACGAAAAGTCACTTTCCACACTACACACAGTATAATACTGTAGTCAGATAAAACTCAGATGGTCCCTATTGCTCCAACCTTTCTAGGGTTCATAAAGTCAGACTTATTCTTATGTTAACACCAAGAAACTGTCTGGCATTTTTAATGTTCGGTGTGGAGAGTGAATTTTTCTGCAGGTTATACACATGATGGTAGCATCAT
This sequence comes from Uromys caudimaculatus, assembly GCA_028551405.1. Lineage (NCBI taxonomy): Eukaryota > Metazoa > Chordata > Mammalia > Rodentia > Muridae > Uromys > Uromys caudimaculatus. Next base: position 130,479,646 of record CM052702.1, read on the forward strand.
TCTGACAGCCAACAAAATGTGTGCATACTTAATTTTTGAAGTCTTTCTGACTTGTGATTAGACCTTGCAGTCTAAACCAAACCAATTCCAGCTTTGATACTCCCCTAGAGCTATGCAAATGCCACACTGGAAAGGCTGAGTGAGGACAGGAACCTGGGACGATGTAGGATCCCAAGGGGATGTCGCTAATCTGAGAGAACAAACCAGAACATTCTAGGATGCACTGCAGCGTTCCAGAGTCCTAAGCATAGTGGTCTTCCATCAGTCAGGGCTGCAGTCAGCCCCAGGAGAGACAAGAAAACAACCCAAGAGAGTTCCCCGTCTCCACTGCCAGGCCCAGGGAGGAAGCCACACCTCACAGCAGGACCAGCACCTAAAGGTGCCAATTTGCATTTGTACTGCAGCCTGCACACTTAACCAGGATCAGCCAGGCCTCAAGTCTGTCTCCACTTTCCTCCCCTACAAGGCTTCCTGGGGCAGACACTTAGTGACCCCTTACTGGCCGGTGGGTGTGCCCATCAAGAGCAGGTTCAAAGCCTGTAGTCCTATGTCTGGTGTCTTGCCCAGGATAGGAGACACAGAAAAGGGAGTGCTATGAACAAATGAGCAAAGGTCCAGCTTCAACTGTCAAGAAGTCTGAGGCACAAAGGAACAGGTGAAGAGTACATGGATTCCTGGAAGTGCAGAAAGAGTTCATGGAAGTAGAGGACTCAAGATGCCATATCCCAGAGTGAGGCAGACATAGGGAGAAATAGGTCCTGACATTAGAAGCCATGGCAGAGGCAGAGGAATCCATGAGCTAATGTCATCAAAGTGGAAAGGAACTCAGAAGTAATGTATGTGTCCACAAACAAGATGACTGTACCTTTGAAGTCTATGGTGTCTGATGCTCTTCCCTCTCCACAGCCTCCACTGCCCTAAAGCCTGAAATGGCAAGGCAATCTCCACTCCACCCACACATGTGCAGCAACTGTCCCACGAGCCAATGAAGTAGGGCAGGTTTGAGCAGTCTGCAGCACACAGGCTGATGAAGGACACGTAAGTACCCCCATCAGTGTCAGCAACAGCAAGAACCATCTGAGCTGCACATGTGCTTCACTAGAGAGCCCATGTCTAGCATAGACAAGGCCCTAGGTTTGATCACTAATCGCATATTCATTCTCCCCCACCCTTTACACACATACACAACACACATACACGAGAGGGGGGGGAGGGGAGGGAGGGAGGGAGGGAGAATTTAAGGTCCTAGCCCACTGAAGCCAAGGTCTAAATTGATACTTTTTTAAACTATTTTTATCAAGGGCAGTAAACAAAGACTACAGATGGAGACTGATTGGTCTACTGGGTGCTTTATAGACAAAAAGAGAAATAAACAAAAATCCCATAATTCTGTTGGGGGAAAAAAGTTGCCATCTTGCCCTGGTCCCTGACAAACACCAGGCATAGCCTCTGTGTTCCTCTTCCTCTGGATCAAGGAGTCTGTCTATCACAAGGCAGGTTTGCGTGCTGCTGCTTCTCCTAGGCCTCCATTCTTCCAGCCAGTCAGTGTGTTCTTCATCTTTCCAAGTTCGGTCTGAATGCTAGCTTAGTCACAGAGAGAAAGAACTTACTCTGACTGCTCCTTTCCTGAGTTTCTATCACTTTTCTGTCATACACACACAGGACTCAAGGGCCATGGAGAAGCTGTCAGCAACACAACCCATGAGGTTACTGTACCAGAGCAAGCAAAGGTCTGCGCTCACATCCACAACTAGAAGGCATTAGAGGGTAGCAAGACAGCTCAGCAGGGGAAAGCTCTTGTCATGCAAACATGTCCGAGTTCAAACCCCAGGATCTACAGTGGAAAGAGAACAGAGCCCTCAGAGTTACCCTCCACCTACCTGGGGCACATGTGCCTCCTAAGCACACAGTACACATCCACACATACTGGTGACAATAAAGACTTTAAGTCAACAACAAGGTACTGGAAAGCAGAACCACAGTGTAGCTGCTGCCGGCTGAAGCAGCAGCAGTAACTTACAGTGTTCCTACTTCCCAGACAGCAGCCCAGAGGCTTCCTTTTACTAACCCGTTTACCATGGCTGAACCCACAGGCCCATCCTTACCCCTCAGGAAGCAAGCTAAACCAAGCAGTCAGTCAGGTCATAGAGGGAGTGATGCTCAGAGCTGAGCATGGGGAATGAACCAAAAGACCACAAAGCTGAGGCAAAGTCTAACAGCACTAAGTCTTGTCTACCATCATCCATGTCCAAACAACACAAAAAAGCAAAGCCTTCCAGTTATTTAAAGAAATACCATCCAAGTTGGGTTTTTTTCAATTTTCAGATAATCTAATTGTTTCACTTACAAAACCACACCCATGTTTATAAAAATTATTATATATCTAGCAGAATACAGGATTTAAAATGAGATTGAAGTGCCATTATTAGAATATAAATTTCTTAAGCTAATATTTATTGAGATCTAAATCACAGCAACTAGGAGTACCTTGTGGAAGTCTTTTTAAATCTGAAAATTTAAATTTGTATCTATAATTATGAACTTTTCTTTGCTACATAATTAGCACACGCTGAAACAGTCTATTTTTAGGGTTAGAAAAAAAGGAAGAAGATAATGAAAACGAAAGCGAGGAGTCACCGCAGCGTTAAAGCCCTGGTATAACCATACCTATGAACAGGGCTGGTCAAACTCAGACGGTCTCAAAGAAACCAACTCTGCAAAGGAATGCAGCCACAATGCAGCCACAAGCTGTGGAAGATAAACACAGGATGCGTTCCACGGAACCACGTGGCTATGGCACTAGAGAACAGGACAGTGTGCCACTCCGAAGAGACAGTTTGTCAGCAGCTGCCTCTTGTAAAGGACTAACCAGCAAGGGAAGCCTGGGACACTGCAATGCCCCATGGCCAGCAAACGGCCATACCTCCATGAGTGCCGATGCATGTCAAATGAGTACACTGTGAGGCGCACAAATCACACCTCAGGGGTGAAAATCTAGGGGGGAAAAATGGCCTAAGAGTCTCATTTAATATCAAACAACTTAAAATTTAAGCTCAGATATAAACAGCTGAGGTAAAATGTTAATGAGATACTCAGAAAACAGAAAAGCAGAAACAACATACAACTAGAATGGCAAGGTAAGGCAAGCAACAAGAAAGAGCTTAACTAACACAGCAGACAAATAGTACCACAGAGGGCAGAGGGCAGCAGCCCTGCATCTGAACAAGAACAAGAGTGATAAGAAATAGTTAAAATATCAACAGGAAAAAAAACATGAAACTGCAACAACTGGAATAAACAAAATGTCTATAGTATTAAAAAAGAAAGAAAAAGAAAGTCCAATTTTAACACCTCCTTGCAGCAAACACTAAGCAGGGGCTGGAGCTGGCTCAATGTCAAGAGGACTCAATCTTAAGGACCAGAGTCTGGATCCCAGCGCCCCCATCAGGAGGCTCAGAGTATCTGTAGCTCCATCTGCAAGGCCTCCAGGGCATTTACATACAGATACATGCACACATATATAAACAGAATAAATATTTTTAAATGTATGAAACTAAGATAAAGGTTTAAATACTTTCTATTTACAGATAGAAAAGCCAACTTACAAAGACATAAAAATCTAGCTGGCCTCATAATTTATAATCTTAAATACTTATTAATCTTTAAATCATTAAATCAAAATGAACCTTTAAGTCATCAGACTTAAAGAACAGCAATATCAATATAACAGAATAGAAAATATATTATTAAAATTAGTATTTATTTATTAACACAATTAAACATTCCTTTCCTCAGAACTGTCCCAAACTCCCCCAACCCTCAAGCAAACTCTCCTCTGATCTTTACCAAGGCCCATGAAACTAACCTTGTACCTCTTTGCCTGGCTCTATGTGGCCTCAGGACCAGCCTCTCCTCCCCTACCACAGCCCCTCTCTTCACACTTTCTGTCAGCTGACAGCTGCTACTGGTAAAATAACTCTGCTGAAATGGTGGCCATTACAGAAGGTGCCATCTACCATTTTACATGAGCAATATAGACTAATGGCTCTGATTTTTAAAAATATAGTAAGGACTGGGCATGGTGGCACACATCTTTAATCCGACCATTTGGGAGGCAGAGGCAGGGAGATCTCTGTGAGTTCAAGACTGGCCTGGTCTACATAGTAAGTTCCAGAACAACCAGGGCTACTTTGAGTTTCTCATAGCTCAAATTCTTATTAATATTTGCAACTTTTTGGCAATATAGTAACTATAGTCACTACATCTCTCTGTTCTAAACAGTGACCTATGTTGCTGCCATTAACCAGTAGCAGGGAAGTTTTGCTTTCTGTGCTAGTGTTGA
>CM052702.1:130484487-130496358 GCA_028551405.1 Uromys caudimaculatus
TCAACACTAGCACAGAAAGCAAAACTTCCCTGCTACTGGTTAATGGCAGCAACATAGGTCACTGTTTAGAACAGAGAGATGTAGTGACTATAGTTACTATATTGCCAAAAAGTTGCAAATATTAATAAGAATTTGAGCTATGAGAAACTCAAAGTAGCCCTGGTTGTTCTAGAACTTACTATGTAGACCAGGCCAGTCTTGAACTCACAGAGATCTCCTTGCCTGTGCCTCCCAAATGGTGGGATTAAAGATGTGTACCACCACGTGCAGTCCTTATTATGGGGGGGGGGGGACTACATAACTCAGGAAATTAGTAATAAAGGGAGTCAGAGTAAATTCTCATAGCTGTCCTCAAATACTATGGTTTTCCTCTGCTACCAGATACCTGATGGGATCACACCCCCACCATGTTAATTTTAAATGATATATGCCAACATGAGTGTGGCAAATTAATTTCACATATTAAGACCAAGTATCCATGATCCCTTGTTCCTGTGTAACTACAGTAGGACAGCACCACAACAACCACAGAGCATGCAGCAAAGACTAGGAAATAAGTTGGGGCTGTGTTAAGCCACTGAGCTGGGGAGCTGTTTGCTACCTCTGCAAAACTGAGTATACCTGGGCTGCTACAGTAAGAGGCTTTATACATCTGACAGGCTGCTGACTGCAAAGCTCCTTTCCTCACTCTGGAATGACCTCTTGGTCCTCAATGTCTTCAGTCACAAAGTGGGAATTCTAATGCCTGTATTTCATAGGTTGTTTTACAAGAGGAGAAAATATGTATGTATGTATGTATGTATGTATGTATGTATGTATGTATGTATTATAGGTATAGGTATATATTCTTAACAAAGAGCTTGGGAACTGTGCTAAGAACTCAACAGATACAAAATGGAATTCAACTCTAGCATATCTAAGATAGGCTACTTTGAGCCTATTTACACTGTGCCACTAAATAACCTAAGAAACAGGAGAATATCACAGAGATGATCTCTAATTTACAATAGTCTAAGATACAAAAGTGTCTTAGTCAGGGTTTCTATTTCCCCAAGAAGCAAGCTGGGGGGGAAGGGTTTATTCAGCTTACACTTCCACACTGCTGTTCATCACCAAAGGAAGTCAGGACTGGAACTCAAGCAGGTCAGGAAGCAGGAGCTGATGCAGAGGCCATGGAGGGATGTTGCTTACTGGCTTGCTTCCCCTGGCTTGCTCAGCTTGCTTTCTTATAGAACCCAAGACTACCAGCCCAGGGATGGCACCACCCACAATGCCCCCCCCCCCTTTTGGTCACTAATTGAGAAAATGCCTTACAGTTGGATCTCATGGAGGCATTTCCTTACCTGAAGCTCCTTTCTCTGTGATAATTTCAGCTTGTGTCAATTTGACACACAAAACCAGCCAGTACAAAAAGAAAAAAGTTGTAATTGCTTTGGCTTTACAGTGAGTTTCATAGGATGTAACCACATTGTAAGTCCAGGAGCAACTGCACAGGGTTAGTGTGGAATGCTAATGAGGAAATGAAGACAGCTAGGATCTAAAAACAGAGAAAATAAAAAATGAGGGCAAAGGTGACTCTGACAGCCAGTTAGACACAACAGTAAGGAGGCCTGCACAGCAAGCTATGATCCCTCTCGAGAGGAAAGAGATGGCAGGTGAGTGGGTACTAAATGAGAAACAGGGACAAGGAGGGACAATAAAGAATTCATGTTCCAGGGGTGTATGGAGCCCCAGAAAAGGCTTCAGAGGGAGAGCCTAGCAAGCTACCTCTCCAGGAGGGACTTGGAACACACCAACACAAAAGAGTGGTGTGGTCAATATGGGCATGCTTTGAGCGCTATCACCCCTCCTAAAGAATTCTCATAAGCAACATGGCCCTACCCAGATCATCCCTGTGCCTCAACTGGCTCATTCATGAGTAAGAAACGAGTCAGTGCTAGTGTCTCAGAGGCCACAGCCATCAGAGGACAGCTCTAACTACCGAAACGCTACAGAGAGATGCTAATCATTTCCTACAGAGAAAATTCCACCCAGCCATAGAATAACTGTAGTTCAAACTTTTTCTACCTAAATTGTGTCGTGTAGTTATTTGGAAAATTTTAGTACAATCTGACTGACAACAGGAGTGATAAATGCAAGAATAAAAACTAGCCTGGCAATGGTGGTGCACACCTTTAATCCTAGCACTTGGGAGGCAGAGGCAGGCGGATTTCTGAGTTCGAGGCCAATCTGGTCTACAGAGTGAGTTCCAGGATGGCCAGGGCTACACAGAGAAACCCTGTCTCGAAAAAAAAAAAAAAAAAAAAAGAATAAAAACTATAAACTACTCTGAATTTTTTTTTTTTTTATTTATTTATATGCAGACACTGTAGCTGTCTTCAGACACACCAGAAGAAGGCATCAGATCTCATTACGGATGGTTGTGAGCCACCATGTGGTTGCTGGGAATTAAACTCAGGACCTCTGGAAGAGCAGTCAGTGCTCTTAACCTCTGAGCCATCTCTCCAGCCCCTGAATTTTTTTTTAATTACAAGAACAATTGTGGATGAACATAATGTTCTAACTTAATAAAGAAATTTAACTGAAAGGCTAAAAGTTTAGTCAGAAAAAGTGGACCGGTTTTATGATCAAAATAAAACTTTCTTTATTGTCAGACCATTTCAATAACACACAAGTCATGAATGTGCTAGTCACTAGAGTACACTTTCTTTCCTCCTGATCCTTGGTACTTGGCATCAAAGGAAGCCCTGCACAAATCTAAGATTAAAACTTGTCAAAAGTAACATGAGATTGCTAAAGAGCCAAAAACTAAAATGGTTATTATTACACCTCTTTTGAAATAGCATGCACACTCTTCATTTAACACAATTGGGATGTATGTTAAAGCAGAAGTGTAAAGTACCAGAAAATAATAATAAAAAAGTCTAAACACACTTGAAATCTTATAGACTCAGTAGGACATGAGAATCAATGCACAATTAAGCCTAAGCTTAACTGTCAGCTCCTCCAATAAATGAACACAGAACACCACACCAAGAACAAAGTGCAAATTCAAATCCCACTTTGGGAAGTCACCATCACGATACCCAGAGCGGGCGCCTCTAACAAGCCCCAGACTGCAGAAACACCAATGCTCTGAGTGACCAGGTTCACATTAAGAACCAATCTTAAGCCGGGAAAATAAATGAAATGCAGACATAAATATACCTCTGATGGATGATTCCCAAAACTCCATTCTCCTTTTTTCCTAACCCCTCACCATTTCAAATATAAGCTCTCTTCAAAAGATGTCAGTAAATCTTTAACAATTACTGTAATGGAGACCATGTGCACATGTGCTCGCCAGATTTGTGTTTATGAGGTGTAGTCCTGTGTATTAAACTTATTTTTGATAATGAAAGCAATGAAAAGAAATCAAAATAACCCACCCCAACAATTTCACCTCTCTCAATGCAACATGGGACAGAATTTATTAAACTTCATCACCTCATGAAATTATACTTGTGGTTTCTAGTTAGAACACCTGGAAATGATTTTTTTAAGTGTCTAAAGTTTTGATTGATAAGATGCAAAATGTTCCCTGTCTTGAAAAAAAAAAAAAAAAAAAAAGATGCAAAATGTTTTCAAGTCTGAAATGTTTTTAGCTATGAAGTAAAAAAATCACATACTTTATAGTTTTGTTTTTCACATCTTTAAAAATTTCCTTATGAAAAATTTTAGGATAATGTTTTTTACATCCATATTAGGGGTTTTTTGTTGTTTTGTTTGTTTTGTTTTGTTTTGTTTTGTTTTGTTTGAGACAGGATCTCTCTATTCTGTAGCTCTGGTTGTCCTGGAACTAGCTCTGTAGACCAGGCTAGCCTCAAATTTACAGAGATCTAACTGCCTCTATCTCCCAAGTGCTGGGATTAAAGGCACGCTTACAAAAACTTTTAGTAGACTGTTTCTGACATCCGTAAGTGTCTGTAACTGTGAGAATGAGACAAAAACAAAAAAATTGCTCTAGAATGCATTAAAATCACATAGCTAATACCATTTATCGGATCACCCTTGAGGTTACAGAAATATCCCATAGCAGAACAGTTTAATCTCCCAGTAATCACACATCCTGCAAAAGAAAACATCTTATATTTCAGTATCTGCGTTCTGTACGTTATACAAAGGACTTTCAAGAATGAGATACTTGAAAGTTTGAGCAGTAGTGTCTCTAAAAATGATTTTTAATCTCAGAAAATTACAAAATAAAAAGTTCGGAGAACAAAAGATTGATATGCACCAAACCAACCAACCAACCAAAAACACACACACAAACCCTGCTTCTGAGTGCAGCAGAAGAGGGTTAAAAAAGAAAGTCTGAGCGAAAGCCCCCAAGTCCGTCCCCTTTGGGACCCACGGGAACAGGAAGCACATGGAGCACGGCACATGCTACCCACACACGGCTCACACTATGAAAGCAAGGCGGGCAATAACGATGTTAGAAAACAAAAGCAAGCACCCAAGAGGAAGGAATGGGGGGGGTGTTGCTATCTTTAAAACTCAATAGCTCGCCTAACCATCTAGGTCATGAATTTGTATAAATTTTTATTTTTAAACTCACCTGATGCATTTTCAATTCCTGTTGTGTTCTGTAAAGATACACACAACAAAGAAACTTCTTTGATTACATGAGCCCTAAAAAGAAAAACAGACAATTGTAATATTCACCTGCCTATAAATTACAGTGATTTAAACCCACAGATGAACTATAGAATGTGCTCCAAGGACTGTGCATATAGCAATTCATGCCAGTCAACCTCAGTCCACACTGCCAACTAACGTCTCAGATCATTGTAACAATGATTACCCTTCTCACTAAACCTTACTAGGATTTCACTGTACTCTATAATCAAAGCAGTACCATCAGAATGACATCATATTTTTGGTTAAGAATTATATCACTCCTTAAGAGAAATAAGTTAGCTGTGTTAATAGCAGAAACCCAAACCCTGAAGGAGTAAGTGCTGTGCCATGCAAACAGCCTTTTTTTGCTTTCAGTATTTGCTGCATGCAGACACAATTAGACTCCATTACTGTTTGCTAAGCTCCTGAAGCAGTAAGATGTATTGACTAAAAAGCCACATGAAATTCTCTTCAAAGGGAAGAACAAAAAGCAGACAGTATCATGCGAAGGCTTTTAAGAGAGGCTTGGGCCGGGCAGTGGTGGCGCACGCCTTTAATCCCAGCACTTGGGAGGCAGGGGCAGGTGGATTTCTGAGTTCGAGGCCAGCCTGGTCTACAGAGTGAGTTTCAGGACAGCCAGGGCTACACAGAGAAAGCCTGTCTCGAAAAACCAAAAATAAAAAAATAAAAAAAACAAAAACCAAAAAGTTCCTCTTGTAAATACATATGGCGCACCGTTATATACCTCATAACAATAATGCAGTCAACCACTGACCACACAGACAATGAGGGCTCGGTGAGACTGTTTTGTTGTCTCATGGTGTAGCACTGGTCTCAGCAACAGTGTACCAGTACACATTTGACATTCAGAAACAAAACTGCCAACGATACATTGTTAGAGCATACTCTTAAGGAGTATGCCACTGTATTCATTTCTAAGTAGTAATCTACTAGAGACGTGTGGTGTCACATTGTGATTCCATCACTTAGGTACAGACAGGAAGATTCAGAGTTCAAGGCCAGCCTGAGCTATGTAGCACTGCTATCTTTACAGTCAATGCAGGGCTGGAGAGATGGCTCAGTGGTTACCCTCCCAGAGGACCTGGGTTAGATTCCCAGCACCCACATGGTGGCTCACAACCATCTATAATGGGATCTGATACCCTCTTCCCGCACACAGGTGTACATGCAGATAGAACACTCATATACATAAAATAAATCTTTTTTTTAAAGAGTTGATACAGACAGTCCTTTCTATATAATGTATGCCATTATAGGCATGATGGTTTATGCCTGTAATCCCAGCATTTGAAAAGTTGAGGCAGGAAAATCAGGAGTTCAAGGTTACCCTGAGCTACATGAGAATCATCCAAAAAATAAAAATAAATTAATTTAATTAAGAATTTAAAAAAATAAAAAAATATAAAGATGCAACATACACTTCAAGTGAATTTATGATTCTTATATGCGAATCCTAACAATTCAGTAGACTCTATACTGTAGCATTGTAAATGTCTCTAGTAAACACATATAAACATACCATGAAGTATAAGAGACCATGAAATATCATTCTCTCATGTTTTCATTTACTTCCTTGATCTACAAGACACTGCCTACATGGTAACTGTCTGATGTGACTGTAAATAACACAAGGAGCATGTGATGTAATGACACACATTTTAGACTGGGCCTGCCCCATCAGAAGGAACAGTGCTTTGATGAACTATATTCTTAGCTGGTTCTAAGGGGAGTTGTCTTTCTGTTTTTTCCTTGAGCTGTTGATAGCCATACTCACCTGATGGACGGCTTTTAACAAGGAAGGTATTATATTTAAATCTGGACATGCTCATCTGAACTAATTTTTATGTGTATTGTGCCCGAGGAATGTACTCGACAGCATGCCATCTTGTTACACAGGTCAGTTCTGGTTAAGCCGATATAAACTCTTAGTATATTCAATAGGTAAAATGTCAGGGTAACTTAAGGGCCACCCGCGGAATCAGTCCCTTTAAAGAAGTGCTTCTCAACCTTCCCCACGCTGCAACCCTTTAATATAGCGCCTCATGTTCTGGTGACCCCAATCATGATTTTTTTTTGCTACTTAATAACTGCAATTTTGATGCTGTTATGAATCATTGCAAATATTTGTGTTTTCCTATAGTCTTGGGCAACCCTTGTGAAAGGGTCAGTCAGTCTCCCTCCAAGGGGTCATGACCCACAGGTTGAGAACTGTTGCTTTAAAATGTAATCCTGAGCATCTTTCTCATAGACATTCAGTGTGGCCTTCCCCAGGACACAGGTAATACAGTAGACACAACTGCCCTACTGCCTGAGACTTAATCTGTTATCCTATTTGAATGTGGCTCTGGGGTATGGAGAAGTACTAAGACCCACGGTTTCTTAGATATGCATACCTGACCCCCACACAATGTTCACTGGCTACTATCAGTTCCTCTAGCCTGTGTGACATCTTAGGTGCAGTTTTTATCTTCTTCAAGCTTTTATATGTGAGTTTATAAATTCTGCCAGGGGAACTTCTTTGAAAAACGACAAAAATACTGCAACAAAATATAGTATTTTGCTGAGAGATATTTGGAAGGTAAGACTCCTGTGCCACTTTCCTTAGTGTCATTTTTCATTCTCCTAAGAACTCACCAGCATCACTGTAACTATCACATATGAAGCTTCTTCCAGGGACAGCAGGCCTGTGCTATCTTCACATGCTTAGTTTGTTTTAAGGGAAGCACTGGCATCTTCAGCTTCAGGCAGACTGAGAAAACTTGCCCATGGTGTACAAACTTGCTCTTGCTATTAGTTAATGGTGTGATGCTGCTGTGTGGTTTGGGTTTATGTTGCTGTAATTTAACAGTTTTACTGGGCTATTCGCGTATCATGTGACTGACTCCACTGAAACGTACAGTCCAAGAGTATTTACGGACTGAGGGATGATAGCTCAGTGACTAGAGTACTTGTCACTCTTGCAAAGGATCCAAGTTCCATTCCCTTTCCCCAAAAGTGCCTCACAACCTTCTGTAACTCTAGATCTACGACATTCAACACCACCTTCTGACCTCTGTAGGCAACCAGACATGCACATACACATACATGCATGTATGTACACAGACATACATGCAGGCAAAACACTCATCCACATAAAATGAAATAAATCTTAGAGTATTTGCCACACTCAGAGTTGTGCAACCATCACCACAATCCACAGACATTTTTGTCAGCACAAAAAGAAACGTTAGCAATGATGACATCCACCCCAACTCCTATTCCTCAGCCTGCAGCATCAGCAACAACTAGTGCACTTCCTGTCGTATAGATTTGTCAGTTTTGAACACTGCATTTTGTCAAGAGAAAACAATGGCAATGAATGACCTTAATGGGCTTTCTTTTACCTTCCAGACATTAGGCAGCACTCCGTTCCATACAAGGGGGCAAGTGTCCCTTCACCTGCCCACTACTCCTCCCACCCTGAGCACTAAGGGGCCATGAACAGGGAAGATCCCTGACCTCTAGGGAAGGGGCCCACAATGAGCAAATGCAGAAAATACCTCAACTGTGGAGAAAGTGCTATACAAAAAGCAAAGAGAGGCCTGGATCACAATCTCTGCTGTCTCCGCGCTTGCCAATCCAACAAGCCGCGTTAGAGACAGGAAGAAAAGCTGTGACCTGGGAAGGTGTGGGAAGAAAGAGGAAGAGCACCAGAGACACCAGAAACGCCAGAATATGAGCTGGAAGTCTACACCAAGGTGGACACTGCTTGCAGGTGGCAGTGTCAGAGGCAAAAGACAATGCAGAGTGCTGGTTTAGCATGGTGAAAAAGAAAGCAGAAGTGATTGGGTCCTGGATACGTTTACAAACTAGAGTCTGTAATGTTAGCTGCCTAGTTAGGGATGAATTATCAAACAAAATGCAAGTGGGGATGACCTTAGGGTCCCTATGCTCCCAGAGGGAGAATGTGGCTGCTGCTTCCAGGGGTGCTGCCCTCCCCTTCTGTCTGGGCTGCAGGTGGTTTTCCCTCTTTATTTCACATTTTTCTTTTTTCCTTTTCCTTACCCTTTATATTTGCTAACTCACAGGCACAATTCAAATAGCAGAATTATCTGCTATCTGACACTGGACAGATAAAACAGTACAGTGTTTAAAACATTTCATTTTTTGATGCATTAGCTTAATAAATGGCAACTTTTTCTAATTAAAAAAAAAAACCCTACTATGTAACTCGAATTGGTACACAATGAAGCACAGCCTAAGACGTCCCATACCTTCCCCTCCATGTCCAAACAAAACCCATTCTTCATTTCTTGTTGGAGAAAATAAGAATCTTAACCTTTTCTTTTCTTTTCTTTTCTTTTCTTTTCTTTTCTTTTCTTTTCTTTTTTTTTCTTTCTTTCTTTCTTTCTTTCTTTCTTTCTTTCTTTCTTTCTTTCTTTCTTTCTTTCTTTCTTTCTTTCTTTCTTTCTTTTTTTTTTTTTTTGGTTTTTCAAGACAGAGTTAGCCCTGCTGCCCTGGAGCTCACTCCGTAGACCAGGCTGGCCTCAAACTCAGAGATCTGCCTGCCTCTGCCTCCCAAGTGCTAGGGCTAAAGGTATGCACCACATCACAGGCTTAACACCTTCTTTTAAAAGTTCACTACATAGTCATGTTTATTGGACCCTCTCCTCTGTCACTTCTAATCCTAACTGCTAAAAACCCATCTCTGTAGGTGAAGGCACCTGCCGCCAAGCCTGAGATTAATCCCCAGAACACAGGTGAATAGAAAGAACCAATTCTCTCAGTTGTTTTGACCTACACAGATACACAGACAAACAGACAAACAGACATGGGGGGGAGGGGCATACATGCATCCATACATAAATATTCACAAAGACAATAAATGTACCTTTTAAAAACTATCTCAGAATAACAGAACTATTACAAAACCAACAGAGTTCTTAGCTGACTTTTTAGCATGTGTACATGTAGTGTATATGTAGGTGTGCACACATATATGTTCACATGTGAGGAGCACAGCAGTTTGCAAGTGTCTGTAAACTTGTGTGAACACGCACATGGAGGTCAGTAAGTGGACATATGATGCCTTCCCCAATGGCTCTCCACTTTATTACTGAATGAGGATATCTCACTGGGCCCAGAATTTGTTAATTCAGCTAGTCTAAGTAGCTGGCCTGCCCTGGGACCCTGCTACCACTTCCCGAGTGCTGAGATCACAGAGAGACAAGCCACTATTCTTATATGGGTGCTGGGAATCTAAACCCCAGCCCTTACACTTTTGCAGAGTGCTTTTTATCCACTGAGGCATCTCCCCAGCCTTCCTGGTTTGTTTGTTTGTTTGTTTGTTTGTTTGTTTAAGCTAAATTCTTTGCTAAAGTAAAGCCATGTATAGTAGTGTGTGCCTGTCACCCTAGCTACTCAGGCAGCCAGGTAGCAAGGTCACTCTTAAATCTAGGAGCTCAAGACAAGTCTGAACAACCTAGCAAGACCCTATGTGTAACAACAACAACGGGAAGTGTGCACTGACCTAGCCAGGCCCTGGCCTGGGACTCTGTCTTTCATTATGGGTTTTTAGCACTACCCTAAGGCACCAGTGCAGCAGTGCCTCAATCATTTTCCCAACTGAAGAAACCCTAAATACCTTCCCAAACACACACTGGGCTCAGAATAAGGGTCTGCAGTAATCATGTGACTAGGACAATAAGATCACGTGTGCTATCTATAGCAATGACACACCAAACACTGTTCTGACGTAGCCGTCTTAAGGGTCCACCAGCACTGCCCAAAAGCCCTAAGGCCCTGGCAGCCCTTTGGGTGAACACTGACTGGGGTAGCATCACTTTCACACCCCCACTTAGCTAATGTATGGCATCTCAGGCCAAAGTCATCCACAAGGGGCCCACAAGGGACCCACAAGGGGCCCACAAGGGGCCCTATCGGGGCAGAGAAGAATCTTCTCACACATATCATCAAAACCATTCCAGCAAATGATTTTATAATTTTTTAACATTTACTTATATGTGAGAATGCCTCACCTGCATGTATGTATGTGTACCACGTGATTGCCTGACGCCCCCAGAGGTCAGAAGCAGGCACTGGATTTCCTATAAGCAGAGTTACAGTCTGCTGTGAGTTACCATGTGAGTACTGGGAACCAAACTCAACTCCTTTGCAAGAATAAGTGTGCTTAACTGCTAAGCCATCTCTCCAGGCCAGCATTCTTTTTGAATACTAAAAATTCAGTGCTTCTGATTTTCTACTTACTAGTATATACTGAAAATAGACTGAGAAAGTACAGTAGACAGATGCATAAGCTTTGAGCCTGTGAGCCTCAGTCATCAGTTATTCACAGATGGCATAGATCCTTGAAATGGCCCAAGCTTCAACCCCACCTTAGGTTTCTAAAGTTCTAACCACATGCACACACTCACTTTCTTTTAGATTTATTCATTTTATTTATATGGGTGTTCTGTCTGAATGTATGCATATATCATGTACGTGTCTGGTGCTCACAGAGATCAGAAAAGTGGGTCCGATCCCTTAAAATTGGAGTTAGGGATGGCTATAAGCCAAATCTGGGTCCTCTTCAAATGCAATAAATAATCTTGATTGCTAGCCCTTCTCTCCAGCAACCTTTTAGCCTAGGCTATAGGAGACACTACTAAAAAAAAGAAACAGTTCTGATCCTCCTAACTCTGACTTCTGATTATAGGAGTGTACCGCCATGACTAGTTTATAGAGTGCCAGGGAGAAAACCCAGGGCCTTTGCCGTGCTAGGCAAAGTCTAGGAACCTGGCCACATTCGGCTGTACTTTTCAAAGATACTGTTTTCAAATTCTGGAACAAATCATCCTCACCAATATTAACTTGTTAATATAAGGGTGACTTGATTATTGAAGGTCAGTACCAAAAAAACAACGCACTTATTTCTCAGTATCAAAGCAACCTGAACAACTGGAAACATGCTCCAAAGACCTGAAAATGTAGAGGTAAATGGCTCTCTTGACCCTGGGTGTGCACAGTCACACATCCACTCACCGTCCTGAGATCAGACGGATCTACGGGCAGCCACACTAGCACAATTCAAACACATGTGACTGCTTATGCTGTCTTTGCTCACATGTGCAAACTTGGGACTCTTACAAAGCTACAGGAAAAGCAATTATTTTTAAAGTATTGGTTTACGTCTAGGAGAAAGGAAGAATGATG
>CM052702.1:130496458-130512300 GCA_028551405.1 Uromys caudimaculatus
AGGTGTGTATTGCGCGCATGTGTACATATGTATGTAGGTGTGTATTGCATTCATGTGTACATATGTATGTAGGTGTGTATTGCGCACATGTGTACATATGTATGTAGGTGTGTATTGCGCACATGTGTACATATGTATGTAGGTGTGTATTGCATGCATGTGTACATATGTATGTAGGTGTGTATTGCACTCATGTGTACATATATATGTAGGTGTGTATTGCATTCATGTGTACATATGTATGTAGGTGTGTATTGCACACATGTGTACATATGTATGTAGGTGTGTATTGCACACATGTGTACATATGTATGTAGGTGTGTGCTCATCACTGTGTGCGTACGGGTCAGAGGGCACCTGCAGGGGTAGTTAGCTGATTCTCTCCTCCCAGAAAGTTTCAGGGGTCACACTTTAACTGCCCAGGATAATGGCAAATGCCCTTACTTGCTAAGCCATCTCTCTAGTCTAAAAGTCATTCCCACATGTGTACCATCAAGTGGACAATTACTTGATTTGTATGATTCTGAAAGCTCATAGGCAACAAATAAAACAGACATAAGCACAGGAATCAGCATGCTGTGCTAGAGTTAGATCAAAATGCAAATAAGGACAGATGAGGCCCAAGGAACCCGCACACTGTGTTCAAGTTAGACCGACAAACACAGACAAGGTAGTATGAGGGAAAAGTTCGAAAATGGCACTTTGTGAAAGAAGTCTCGTAAGTCTACATAATAAAAATAGTCTAATCACCACAAAGTAATTCTCTTGGCAAATAAGCATCATAGTAGCAAACAATATAGAGATGAAGCCTTTAGCTATGCAGATTTACTATGACTCACTCTGACCAAAAGACTCTCACAACCCAGAAACTTAAAAATGAAAATATTAGAACCATGTCAACTCTTCAAAAGCAAATATTATTAATTTTAAAACACTATCAGAATTATCAGGATCCCTACCAGGAGGGTGGTACTACCAGGCCACAATGCTGAAACACTGCTCATACTACGGCTGCCAAGGAATCTGCTCAGAGAAAAATGCATCTGTTTACCTTTTCCCAAAATAGTATAATTTCACAAATTACCTAGTTTCACCTACAAAGCAAAGCTCTGGGTTTTTCATGAAGATACAAATTATAAGAGCAGCTTGTTGGGGACATGTCTGCATGCCCAGCATGTGCAAGGCTGAGCAGCATTTCCAAAAAGAAAAAAATAAGAAAATGGAGACAGTATTAGCAGGTTACATAAAGTGTAGCAAGAACAATAGTGAAATGTGCACCACTTTAAGAACAGGGAGAGTTGTGTGTTTGTGTGTAGATCATAAAAGCAGGAAGACAGCAAAAGCTGACTCACAGGGTGTGGCCTCTGCTGAAACCTCTGTGTCTCTCTCACCCCCCAGAATGACTTCCACCCAATTCCAAGGACAGAGGTGAGAGAATAGATCTTAGAACACCAATAAATCACTTGCTTAGCCTATAGAACATGTGAAAGAGGCACAGTGAACAGGCTGCTGACAAAGAACCTTGAAGAGTTCTCCCACTTGAGTAACCTAATTTCCATCAAATAGCCCAGAACCCGTACAACTGTCCCAGGGCCTAGGTCCCAGGATATGCACAGCACAAAGTATTCTGGACACAAACCTAAATAAGGAATAGGGCCCTGGAAAGGGGATGGGGAGATGCTAAGAACGCTTACAAGGCAGTTTCCATGTAACACACTGAAAACAGGGTCTTCTAATCCTAAAGCTATAGACACAAATGAGAAAATAGGGCTGATTAAGAGCTCTGAGGTCAACAGCCCAGGGCTCTAGAGGGCCTTAAGCAATTAAACACCATCATATTAAAATGTCAAGTAGGAGACCAGTTGATATCATAGGAAAGTACTATAAATCTGCACTTAGACTGAGGGCACCCAGGGGTTTTCCAACCAAATGGATTTTTTTAACCCTTAAAACAGTGGTTCTTAACCTGTGGGTCACGACCCCTCGAGGGTTGAATGACCCTTTCACAGGGGTTGCCTAAGACTATTGGAAAACACAGATACTACATTACGATTACAATTGTGAAGTAGCAGCAAACATAATTTTATGGTTGGGGTCACCACAACACTAAACTGTAGTAAAGAATCACAACATTAGGAAAGTCGAGAACCACTACCTTAAAACACAATGGGCTGGGTAAACAACTCAACTGACAAAGTGCTTGCTGCTGCATCAGCATGAGGCCTGAGTTCGATCACTAGCACCTTGTTTAAAATGAAAAAAAGCCCAGTGCCACGGTACACACGCGTGTGATCCGGCGCTGACACAGTGCCACGGCACACACGCGTGTGATCCGGCGCTGACACAGTGCCACGGCACACACGCATGTGATCCGGCGCTGACACAGTGCCACGGCACACACGCGTGTGATCCGGCGCTGACACAGTGCCACGGCACACACGCGTGTGATCCAGTGCTGACACAGTGCCACGGTACACACGCGTGTGATCCAGTGCTGACAGAGAAGTTTCCTAGGTGCTTGTTGGCCAACTGGTACAGTCCATCAGCAAGCTCATTAAGTGAGAGACCTCTCAAAAAAGAAAGTGGCCGAGGAAATGGCTCAAATAAGTAAAATACTTATTTGTTACGCAAGTGTGAGAGTCTGAGTTTGAATTCCCAGAACCCATAGAAAAGCTGGGTACAGTGGCAGTAATCCCCAAACTTCTACCCAGAAATGAGCAGTAGAGATGGAATGGGTCCCTGGAAGCTCACGAGCCTCAGACAAGGTAGAAGATGAGGATCAACACCAAAGTCCTCTAACGTCCATCTCTGCCCACTTGGATGCACCCATGAGTGCAAACATGCACACACACGCACAAATGCACACGCATATGCACATGTGTGTGCACACACACTGAATAAATAAACATAAAAACAATTACTGAGAAATTCTTCACAAAATATTGCTGCCAAGCTGGGGATGCAGCCCAGTGGAAGAGTACCTACCTAGGAAGTATGAAATAATGGGTTCAATCCCCAGCACTGCAAAGGGGAAAAAGAGTTCCTAGCACCCATTCATAGAAAAGAAAGTGCCTGCCCCTGGAAGCATTGCAGGTGTGGCTACCGTGTCCTAGATGCGTCAGGTGGTAGAAAGGACAGAGGCTATGGCTATGCTCAGTTTTCTGACTAATGAATATCTAAATGATTCGTAGCCTAACATTCCTTGAAAAGAAGTGAGCCTGAGAGGCCCACCAGTCCAGCACTGCACAGGCCTTGATGGCCCAGGATGGGGAGCAACTAGAAAAACCCTGCCTGGATCTGAGGCCCTGGGTGGGAATGGGCCCAAGACAGAGGACCCTCACGCGGGGTCATATGAGGTCACTGGGCATGGAGTCACTCAGGTGGGCAAAGCAAGGAGTGAACCCCAGAAGACCACCAGACCAGCATCATGGGGCCTGGACAGAGAGCTAGCCTAAAACCACCACCAGTCAGGCAATGTGCAGGCCTGGGGGTAAGGGAGACAACACCATGCCCAAGATGACCCCTGTCCAGCACCATAATTCATAAGCCAGAGCACTCCTGAGATAATCCCAGACACTCGGAGACCCCAGGCACCACTCAGAGGAGCAAGTAAGTGGTGGGGAAATGGGAGAGAAAGAGAAACAGAAGGATGTGTGCACAATGAAGAGAGGCAGACCTAGAGCCTTGAAGGTACCTGATGTGGACAGCTGCTGATACCACTTGGGACCACAGTGGGGTCCTGGCCTGTTCTGCCTGAGCCTGTGGCCCTGCAGCAGCAGGGATCTGTTACCACCCTCCCCTCATCCTCTGCCATCTATGACAGGCAGAAGAGCTGGCCCCAGGGTTGTGAAAGTGGGAGAACTGGCCCTGTCCCTCACCAACTGCAACCCTCAGGAGAGTAAGTCCTGTACCTCACCAGGCAGCAGGGTAGAGCTGGCCCTGGTTGGGGGTGAGGAGATGTTGCTGGTGACCCAGCTCCAAAGGCAGGAGGGCATGAGAGCAGGAGAGCTAGTGGGCTAACCAGCTCAGATACCTGTCAAGCCCAGATCCAGGGCTTTGAGTTGGCCCACCGCAACATCTATCCCACGGATGAACTTTTAGAGTGCCTGAAGGGGCCAATCCTACAGACCCAAAACTATACAATCTCCATGACACAGGGCAACAGCAGGATATCCAACAGGAGTAACAGGAGGGTCCCAGGATTGAGAGAGTAGCAGAAGCTAGAGGCCACGTACAAACCACTGCAATGAGCACGTGCAAGCAAAGACGTGCGGACCACGGGGTACACTGTGGGACACTGTGGGACACACTGGGACACACTACAGCTTCCATGATGAGACTCTTTTTCCTCTGTTGGGGGGCAGGTTGCAAGGGTGGAGAGTGGGTATGAGGAGATTGGGATGCATGATGTAAAATTCACAAAGAACCAATAAAAAATTAAAAAAAAAAAAAAGAAAGGAAAAGGAAGTAAAATCAATTCTTCACTAACCATCAAAATACAAGCCTCAAAAAGAATGTCTAAAGCAAGGAACGATGTGGTTGCTCATTTCACAGTGGCCCTACAAAGTCTTAGTTGATCACTTCAAGTGACCTTTCCTCATCAGAGTTCCCAAAACAGCACTACGTTTGTGGTTAAACTCCGAAAAAATATTCAGACGCTTGCTTAAGAGGTTCCTGAAAAGCGACAGCAACATAGACATGGTAAGCATGTCACCCAAATCCAAATTTTCACCCTAAGATCCCCGTAAGTCTCATTTGGTCGTGCTTCAAACGCTACACGCAGCCCTTCCGGTTTGCCCTATGCACTGCAGGATGCAAGGCAACTCATCTTGCACATAACTCACACCTGTGATGGGCTTCCTCACACTACAGGTGAGCAGCTGAGAGCTGCGATCACACCAGACACATCACCACTGGCCACGTGGACATCACGCGATTCACCTACCACTTTAGTGACTGGATTTTTTTTTTGGAGTGGGAGTTAACTTGTCTAATCTGAGATTTGAGGTTTACACTATAAATGTGAAACAACTGTTCTCAAGACCACTTAGAAACAGTAGCAGTACCTACTGTTTGCAAGTGTGTACACTGCTCCACAGTTTAAAACGGCCTTGAATGCAGTCGTTGTTGTTGCTGTTTTTAAGAAAGATACATTTCTTCAAAATAACTTCTTTGTAATTCTCAATTCGACATAAAAGTAAATGTCTAGGAATTTTTGACAAAAATATGAAAAAGTCTCTTCATATTGGTCCAATATTTTCAATAAAATAGTATCCCCGATACAAGGGTCTAGAAAGTAAGAACAAAACAGGTAGGGACCATGCTAGGGGGCTTTGGATTCCAGTCAAATCTGAACTTGACCTTGTGGTAAGTGTCCTAGTTTGCTTTCTGCTGACCAAACTAACTCGGGGAGGAAAAGGTTCATTCCACCTTACAGCTCACAGTCCATCACTAAGGAAAGTCTGGACAGGAACTTAAACAGAGATTGTGAAGACACGCTATTTACTGGCTTGCTCTTCTTGGACCACCTGTCCAAAGCTGACACTACCCACAGTGTACTGGGCCCTCCCACATCAATCAGTTATCAAGAAAATGTTCCACAAACATGCCCCCAGGACAACCTGGTAGAGGCACTTTCTCGATTGAGATTCCCTCTTCCCAGATGCCCTTAGCTTCCGTCAACTTGACAAAAAAAACCTAAGCAGCACCGTAGGGCTCCCCAGATATTGTTGCCCTCTGCCTGCTCCCAAGCTCTGGAGGGCTGTCTGTGGGAGAAGTCAGAAGTGGGAACGCTGAAAAGCAGGGTCAACATCAGCTACAGGAGAACACATGTCTCAAGACAGTCTGTTAGGAAGGTCTTATCCACCTGGGAGGAGCAACAAAGGCTTTCTGACTGAGGATAAACCATAAACAAAATAAAGACTCATATTTAAGGAAAATTTAAGCAATGAACCCCAAGCTAATAAGCAATTAGAGCCTAAACCACACAAGATAACTGGAAAGATACAAAAAAGCATCCACACTACAACAGAAGGACAAGCAGAACTTGGTGGCCAACTTATCAGGAAACAAGAGATGATGAACGCAATCTAACATGTGGAAGGTGACTACCAGGGAGGGCCATGAAGACATTTACAAACCAAGCAGTCGGGAACAGGGATGGGACTGAAATGGAAAGGGGTGAGCTCCACGTTGGCATCTGATGCTCAGAAGGCAAACATTCCCAAAGAAAGGTACATCAGTCAAGGGGGACAACAGGTCCCCACGCAGACTGGCACGGAGGTGGGAGACGGAGGTATAGACATTTCAGAACTGGAGGAGGGGTCGCCTCACACTACATCCAGCAGCAAACATCCTAGTGAGGTCTATGGACAATCCTCTCAACAGTTACATTCTCTCTCAAGACCTACTACACTGGAAATATCTAAGAAAAATGTTAGTTTTCCAAAAACATTAAACTACTTGCATTTTTAAAACTTTCTTAAATCATATAGTGCATGTGTGCGTGTGTGTGAAGGCATCACAGGTCAAAGAGACAACTCCTGGGTATTCTCTTTCCTTCTGCTGGGTCCTGGAGTCTTAACATACTAAGCTATCTGCTGGCTTTGCTTGCATATTCTTTACCTTATCAGCTCAAAATACCCCAGTGAAAGGAAAAAGTAGTATTTGTCCCCAGTTTGCAAATATTAAGAGGTCAGAAGAGATGCTACGTACATCCGCCTCACACACCACCACCACACACACAGCTATGTGGTCCTGTGATCCTGTCATTCTGTATGCTGAGGTAGGTTCTGCTAAATAACACAGGGCTATATGCAAACAGTACCTCCATGCCTTCTAACATAATTACACATCTAAATTTACTCCCTTTTCAAAACTTCTGCTTGCAAGTGTATCTTAAAGCAACACTTGCTGAATTATGGCAACATCTTTAAGTCAAAGAATCAATTTGGATATCATTTTTATGCTTAATATACATCGTCTGAATAAGGTCTTGAAAAATATACAGGATTCATGCTGTATATACAGGTTTGGGGAAATCTCACAGTCCTTTTCAAATTTTGAATGCATCATTTAAATTTCCCAAGAGAGTTTAATAAAGTCTTAGAAAAATTGCATGTAAGTACATATAAAATACGTAGGTTTTACCAATTTCCAGATGGGCTGCCCACAGCAATCAAGCAAGCTAACATTTCCACTTAACTTTACACATTTCAACATGCTGGGCCAAGAAATAATTCAGCTCTTTCAAAACAAAGCCTAACATGTAATTTGTTGCAAGGGCTACAAAATATTCTTTTCACCAAAATAGCTGAAAAATATAGATAGATTCGGTGAAACTTTTTTTAAAACATATTCTTAAGGGGCTAGTAAATGAGAACACAGTATAAATAGGACATGAACCAAGTTGCCATTAATAAATACTGCACAGAATTAAGGGGGAAAAACACATGCTTTTATCATTTCAATTACCAGGTTTACTATATACAATGACTCTAATGCATGCTTCAAGGAGGTGGGGTAGAAAAGGAACAGCATTCCTTTATTGCACTGAAATCATTCAGATATTAAGAAAAACCACTCATTACCAAATATGGCTCCAATAGCAGATGTTTTCACATAGTGTACTTAATGGTGCATTCTCGATATTATTTCACAGCCTAAATAAATAAATAAACAAGTAAACAAACAAACAGATAAGAACCACAACCAATACAATCATTACTGAGAACCATTACAAATGAAGATTAAGAGACGTATTTTCTTCCCCAGTGGAAAGTACTTTAATGACATGTTTTCCATGAAGACGCATTAACGCAAGCATTTCAAAAGTTAGCCTTCTTTCCTTAGGACAAGCTTCAGTGCGTAACCCTGACTGGTTCTTTTGAGGTTTTTTTTTGCTTGCTTATTTTAAAAAAAGGAGAAAAAAAGTAGAGTTTAGAAAAGTAAAGTTTAGCCAATCTTCAAGGAGTTGCTGCTTCGTTTTCTAGAAGAGGTATTTCTGTGCTATTCAGCATAAGGGACCAAATGCTTAAATGATGCTTCAGCTCTACGCAAATGTATTTAAATGTTATAATAATTTAATCTGCATACTGAGAATGTTGACCCCATGCCAGGAAAACTTCATAATCTCCAGGCTATCTCACACTACCATGTTTCTTCCCATAAAAGGATGCCAATGTTCAGGAGTTATTCTATAATCACAAAAGCAAAAGCTAGAAGAAACTTGGATGGGAAGAAAAAGTCCCTTCTTCAAGGTATAACCCACAGCATCTATCCTAGGAGTTCTTTGAGACACCACAGCTGCTTCTATGATTCAACCGCCCAACAAAGGAAGTTTCATTTAATGAGGTGGTTTAGAATCATGATTTTGTCCCTCCTAATGGCAGTGTCTGCTGACTTCACAGCTTCTCACAACTAAAGGAGGGCCCACGGCACCTTGTGGGGTGGGGGAGCTGCTAAGCATCCCACCAAGGACAAGAGTGACACCCCCACAAAGACTAACCCAGTCCAAATAACGACAGTAGAGTAGCTGAGAAACATTTTATTGTAACTCAATATGCCATCCCTACCAACAGACTCTACAGTTTTCCCTGACCTTCTCTAAGAAAATCATTTTTATAGCTCTATCTAACTAAAAATTTCTAACTTCAAAAGGCAAGCACTAGGACATGACACCAGGCCCCATAGCAAACACTGTAACAGCTGACAGGCAGCATACAAATTATGAAGCCCTAATGCAGGTCAGCAGGAGCCGAAGTCCTGCTCAGCAGGTAGTATCCCCTTTGCATCCAGAATTCCCTGGAGATGCTCTCTGCATGCAAGTCTGACATATCCCCTCAAGATCCACATACAATTTCACTATGGAATTTTCTAGGGAAAGCTGCCCATTTGCTGTTGGGTTTTTTCCCCCTTTACATATATTAAAACTAACAGGAAACTAGTCAGAAGATATGAAAATAGCAAATAATCCACAGTGCTCTTCACCCTGGAAACTGTGATTTAACAGACCCCTGAAAGGTTTCTAAGTCAGATCTAGACATGAAAAAGATATCAGCATTCTGGAGAAGAAAAAAAAAGTCCCATGAATAAATAAATAGTCAGTGTAAAATAATCATCAAAAGAAACTGTATGCAGATATATGTGAGCTACAGACACTACAGAGAAAATAGGGAGGTTACTTCTTAGGTAGCTGAAACAAAAAAATGTATAGTCAGACACTACAAAAGCACATTTTTCCAGCTTTCACATCTTAAATAACTGCAAAATTTTAAAATTCATCATAGAGAAAAAACTTCTGAAATTTAATGAAAAGAAGTGTCAGACTTAAGAAGCCTTACAAATCAATGTGGGATTGGTTGATGAATGATGGCCCATCCACATATCAGACAGCCGTTAAACATCAAATTGAGGAACAGTTAAAGACAGGCACACAACAGTATAATGGAAGCCAGGCATACATCAATACATACAACATATCAATTCCGCATTATACAGAAGTGGATGTCTAAATAAATATATGTGAATAAAGAAATACAAGCAGGCACACCATGAAGGACTAGTGACAATCTGCTACAATGTTAACAATGGCTATCTGTGGAGGCGGAAGGTTATGGCCGGTTTCTATTCCTTCTTTGTACTTTTCTGTTTTCCAACTGTCTTGCAGTGAGACTATTTTGTTGTTTTGTGCTTACAGAGCTATTACATTATTACAAGTTGCACCTTATTATCTGGAGTGCTGTACAGAAAATTAAAAAAACAACAAAACAAGCCAAACCTCAATGAAGCCAACACTTCCATCAGCAGCAAACACTATCCTTCTATCTCTGCTTCTAAGAACTTTTTAAATGCATAATGGCTGTAAAGGGGTGGGGGGGCGAGCCCTGAAATAACACCAAATGCAACTGAGTGTTGCTTCCAACAATGGATTTACAGCTCTATTCCCATGGCTGGAAATAAAGGGGGCTTATTAAATGATCTCTGAAGGTTTTCAAAGCTCTGCTGAGATTTCTCATGAAAAAGAATCTTTACCAAATAAAGCGTTTGTAAGAAAGCTTGGAGGGTGGCAGCTGCATGCAATCTCAAAAACAGAACTCCACAGAAAAAGAAAACAACATAATAATGTCTCTCAGTTCCTCCTCTTAATATCTGGATGCAAACTTCTAAAACCTCTTTTCTAATACCACCACGGGCAGGAATGATCAAACTGTACTCTGTGCTATTGTAGATAAAAAGAACCATTGGGAGGTTGTCTTTGCTGTATATATTACTTTAAAGAATAATCCTGAAGTAAACAAAAAACTTTGAGATACATTTTAGTCAATGTTCTGGGGACATTTTGTACTAGAAACAAACGTTCACGGGTTTGATTAAAGGGTCCTAAGAACAAGGCACTGGCAAAAGGCAGTTCACATGTCAAATACACCCAAATCCTCAATACATGAAACATGGGGGTGGGGGAACCCCATTTCTCTGGGTGCAAATTCCAGTAAGGGGCAACGGGGCTTCCGGGCTATCTGTGGGATGTATTGCTTCCCCAGCTCGAGGCCGGACCTAACGGTTCCAGGCCGTGGGCCGGTGCTTCACTCGTGGATCGTGGAAGAACACTGACCTGTTAGGTGTATTTCGTGTCTCACTTGTCACCCTCGGAGACATAGTAGACGGATCTTTTGACTAACCCAAACCAGTCATATGTATGTTCGTGCACACCTGTGACACATGTGCATATATGCACCAGTGGGTCGATGGGGACACTCGGGGAGACCATGGCCAGGTTTAGAGCACACGGAAACTATACGGGGAAACACAAAGGCTCGAGGCACAGAACCGAGTCGAGGATGCAGATGCGCTCAGACACTCAGCCGGGACACAAAAGAGCAGAGATCAGCGCAGCCCTGCGGATGGGGACCGCCCGGGGCCCACGTGAGCTCCCCTGCCGACCCCGCAGCCGCGCACCCCGAGTCCGCCGCGTCGCCAAAAAACGGACCCCAAACTTGGCCGCGGGGACTTAAGAGCCGCCGGGCGAGAGCCTTCGCGCTGCCGCTCGTCCGCGCCCGCCAGCGCTAGCCACCGGTTCCCGGCGGTTTGGAGGAAGCTCGAAGGGGGCGCGTCAGCCCGCCCCGCAGTCCCCTCAGCGCCCGGCCCGGTTGCCCCCGCCGCGGTGGCCACACTCCTCACTGACACCAAGGGACATTCCCCGAGGCCCGCCCGCCCCGGCTCCGCCGCTCCTCACCAGAGCGCGACGTGCCAACGCTTCAGCGAGCCCAGAGCCGCAGCCGCCGCCGTCGCTCTGGCGCCCGCGGCCGCGCCGCCGCCATCTTGGCTTCGGCCGGAAGTGACGTCGGCGCGGCACCCTCAACCCCGACACCGACCCCGCGCGTAGCTCGTGGCCTGCGACCCTAAAGAGCTTAACACGACGGCCGGGCGTGACCCTGACGGACTGTGTCGCCCTCTCTGTTAATCACTGGTTCACCACTTGTCCCAGAGCGTTATCTCGAAGGGAAGTCCCCGTCGCCATTGCCAGGGCCGGCCTGATCACTATGGAGTTATGGCTGAGGAGCTCATAGATCCTCAGAGAATCCACCCCACCCCACCTCCATCCCCTTCAGACGATCAGGGCTGACGGCCTTGGTGGCTCACACTTTAAAATCCCCAAACTCGAGGCAGAAGCAAGCAGATCTCTTTTGAGTTCGAAGCCAGACAGATCTACATAGTGAATTCCAGGATAGGCAGGACCACGCCCTGGGACCTTGTTTCAAGCAAAACAAGAACAGAATCCACTCTGAAGGCCACTATACCTATGTCAGGCAAATAGAGCACTGAGATTGTGTGCAAAGGACCAGTGCAGCCACATACACACAAAAAAAATCGAAACTTCAGCAAACAGATGCAACTGAGCAACTCTCTTCATCCCTTACCAGGAAGCATTTGCTAACTGCCAGCCATGGGCCTAGGTCAGTGCCAGGGTTCTGTGGTGCCGAACATGACCTTCACCTTGCCCTTGGGAACTGAGTAACTATTTACAAACAAGTGAGCTGGAGATGGATTGGGTTGAACTCAATGCCTTAGTCAGGGTTTCTATTCCTGCACAAAACACCATGACCAAGAATCGAGCTGGGGAGGAAAGGGTTTATTCAGCTTACACTTCCATGTTGCTGTTCATCACCAAAGGAAGTCAGGACTGGACATCAAGCAGGTCAGGAAGCAGGAGCTGATGCAGAGGCCATGGAGGGGTGTAACTTACTGGCTTGCTCAGCTTGTCCTCTTATAGAAGCCAAGACTACCAGCCCAGTGATGGTACCACCCACAAGGGGCCCTCCCCCCTTGATCACTAATTGAGAAAATGCCTTACAGCTGGATCTCATGGAGGCATTTCCTCAAGGGAGGCTCCCTTCTCTGTGATAACTCCAGCTTGTGTCAAGTTGACACACAAAACCAGCCAGTACACTCAAGACCACTTCTGACATTCCAGAAAAGAGGTTTGACGGGAACACAGTTGCCAATCAATCTGAAATTTTAGAGATGAAAATTACAGTTGTCACATCTAGATGGTACCTAAAGCCATGAGTACTTCAAGAGAAAGCTATCCTCTGAAAAGAAAGGAAAAATTTAAATGTAGCGGGCCATATTTGCCCTCTGTGTAAAGGATGTAAAAAAATAGATAATATATTATGTTCAAATGTGTCTTCAAAACTTTGGAAAGATCAGACAAGTTTATCAAATGCACTGTTGTTTAGAAACCATGTCGATCGACATAGATTGTGGTATGCTCTGTAAACGGTTGGTGATGTGATCATCTCTTCAGTATTGCTGACAGGTGAGGACAACATCAAGCGTTGTCAAGGTATGGATCACCACAGAGCCAGTGGGGAAAGGAAATAAAACCTCAAGTGTCTGCTTATGTCTCTCGATCTTCAAGGAAGAGTTGATAAACCTAAGAAATACATGCAGCCATGTCCTAGTATGATACAGGTTGCCACTGGAATTCGCACTCTTTACTTGATTAAGGTCTTACAGCTAAGTACGTGCATCAAAATCATCTGAGGCAGTGTGGGAGAAAAAGGAAGACTACCACCTCATCTACCTCCAAACTGCCACAGTCATCATTTTAAAAGAAAATCTATATTCCACCTGGCACCCGATAGAATGCAAAAGAAAAATAGGGGACTGTCCAAGTAAAAATGACATGGTAAAACCAGAGAGCACCATTCCAAGAAGCCAGTGGCTGTTCTTCCTGTCTTTAATTTAAAATGACAATGCCTCCCCCCCCCCGGGGGGCTACTGTTTCAGATTTGATGTCTTAAAACAACAGAAATTTAATCTCCTGCAAATGTAGAGGCTGGAGTCCAAAATCATTATCAGTAGGCTAATGAGAAGGCGTCAGTAGGACCACACCTCCCCTGAGGCTCAAGGGGAGACTGTCTCCTTCTTCCAGCTTCTGGAGACTGCCAACATTCCTTGGCTGGTCGCTATGCCACCCAAGACTTCAAGGCCAACATCTTCACACTCTTCGTCTTCACATCGCTTCCCCTTTGTAGGTAGTGAAATTTCCCTCTGTTCTCCCTTAACACATACGCTTGCACTGAGGATAGCCAGCTAAACCACAGTTAATGTCTCATTGCTTACTCATATCAACAGAAGTTCTGCATGAGGTAATGCTTGAAAACTCAAGGGATTTAGTTGAGGTCAGATGCTTAGGAATGATTATTTAGCCTGCCACACTGCGTGAATCTTTGGTTATTCTAAATACCACCTCTAACCAGCCATTGAGTACTTTTAATCTGTGTATTTTGTTTGGACATGTTTCAATTCTCTAAACTGTGGTACTTCCCAAAATAAACGATATGCTTTATAGTTTATCTGTTGAATTAAAAAAGGCAAAGACTATCCAGATTGCAATGTAATTTCATTAGTGATGATTAGCTGTACGTTATACTAAATATTATTATTTTCCTTCTTTGGAATGATGAAATGCATTGCTAATGAGTGAGGGCAGGAATTGAGATGCTTTAATCAGAATTCATGGTCTGTTTATTAGGAGATGGAAGTGTACAGCGCACTCATTATCAAGTCTGCAACATGAATGAAGCTCCATGTTACACAAGTCACCTGGCTCGGTTCTGGTCACTTTTTGCACATTATTCATTAACATGGCACACGCTTCACTCAAAACCCAGAACAATGTTTAAGCACTAAATAGATAATTTTTATAGGGGGAAAATGGCATCTCCCTGACTCTCAAAATGGATAGATTAAAGCAGTTATGTATAGCCCAGACATTGTATTTAATGTACATAATGTGTGCATACCAGTTTTGTTCTTGGTTTGTAAATTAACTTTTTAAAGAAAAAGAATGCACAGAGTTGTTACAGTTTTAAGTGCTGCATTTAAAAAATGCAGTTACTCTGGTTTGATTAAATTCTTGCAAAGTATCCCTTCTGTAAAATTTGTGATACAATGCTGTGCCCTAAAGTGTATTTTTTTACTAATAGACAGTTTATTATGGCACATCAGCATGATTTCTGTTTAGATATGCACCGCTACATTCTGTTAATAATCATTAGGTGTGAAAGAATTTCTTTTGTGGTTATTAAAAATCTCAAATTTCTAAACCTGCAAGAATACAACTTTTTAAAATACAGGGGGAAAAAATGTGATTGTAATTAAAACCACAGCAACTTCTACAGAATTGTCCCTTAAAAGATTAAAAACTTTATAGCTGGGACCAAAGACTTAAACTACAATCTCAGCGACAAAGTAAGTGAACTTAAGACTCCCTGAATGACAATACTTGTTCCCTGCTAAATTTTCGTAGCTGTGAGTGGTGAGCTCGTGTACAGCTGTGGGAACTAAGACCAACATGGATGAAGACGTTGCCCAGTTAAGAAATGAAGCCAGGTTTTTTGTTTGTTTGTTTGGTTGGTTGGTTTTTCGAAACAGGGTTTCTCTGTATAGCCCTGGCTGTCCTGGAACTCACTCTGTAGACCAGGCTGGCCTTGAACTGAAGCCAGGTTTTTAACGTGGATAGTTCAGCTCCATAGGAAGCAACCACCTCATCCTTGGTGCCCATACATGTATAGACACACACACACACACACACACACACACACACACACTTGAGAGCTAGAGCAGTAGTCATTGTGCGCAACTACGTGTGTGTGTGTGTGTGTGTGTGTGGTGTGTGGTGTGTGTGTGTGGTGTGTGTGTGTGTCTATGCATAAAGAGTGCCAGGGCTGATGACGTAATCCTACAATCATATCTATATGAGAAGCCAAAGCAGGAAGATTCTGAGTTCAAGGACGTCTTCAGCTACAGGGGAAGTACAGCATGGACCAGGCAATCTAGTGAGCCCCTTCCTAGCAAGTGTACTGCCCGAGGTTCAATCCATAGCATGGCAATGTATAAAACAGTATACTGCATTAAAAGACCATCAGCATCCTAAATGTTCTCCCTGAACAGTTGGGCAAAAATAGCTTTGCAAAGAACAAAAATGGTCCCAGGAAACTGCCTCATAACCTTGCCTGTTTAGGTAATAAATGCACTGCTCTCCTTAAAAATAACGAAATGAAACCGAAACAGAATCTCTTCTCTTGTGGATAGGAACAATTTTTCAACAAGAAGCAGTGTCTCCTTGGTTTGGTGACTTTGTCCTTCTCCTCCTCCAGCCCTCTGCCACCAAGCAAGAATGACATCTTACACAATCACACAAGCCACCATGAGATGTGAAGCTTATCTTCTGGTTGCTTCTTAGTTAAAAAGAGTGAACTTCAAAGCTAGACATTCTGGGGACAAAGGACACATCTTGTTTGTATGACAAACAAGCTACAGGTTCTCATAAGAAA
>CM052702.1:130512400-130533490 GCA_028551405.1 Uromys caudimaculatus
GGAAAGGAAAGGAAAGGAAAGGAAAGGAAAGGAAAGGAAAGGAAAGGAAAGGAAAGGAAAGGAAAGGAAAGGAAAGGAAACTGCTGCAGCCTCACCACATAGCTGCTACTCACAGTGGTAAAGCTGAACAGTGGGCAGGGGAACAGAAGTCATCTGTACCAAGCATCAGCCTGACTCTGACACTATGTCAGCCTGGCCACAGCATTGACAGCTGCCGGTTACAGAAGAGGCTGAAGCTGAGATTCATTGTTGACAGACAGCTAGTGGCAAGCCACAGGCAGAGTTAAGTAAGGACCTGTGTGGTGCCAAAGCCCAGAATGTGTCCACTGCTCACGATGCTTCCGGTCATGAAGGTGCTCCAGATCACTGGAAACAAAGACACTGTCCCAGCTCTGCAAGGATGTGGAGTCGAGGCTAGAGGACTGGATTTAGCAAAAGCAGCTTACAGCACAGTCAGGGCTTAGAACTGCACCCTTCTACTAATGCCATGCTCCTTGAGGGCTGGCTTATGAGGGAGGGAGTCTTTTACATGTGTACGTATGTAGTGTGTTATGTGGTTTGCATGTGTGAGTGCACATATGGGCGTGTGGAGGCCAGAGGCTGGCATCAGGTATCATTCTTGATTGCTCTCCACTTTATTTACTAAGGCAGAGTCTCTCACTGAACCTGATGCTAGTATTTGGCTAGAACTGTTCAGGTAGATTAGCTAGCAGCTAGCCTTGGGATCCCCTGTCTCAGCCTCCAGGGCAGTGGGATTTTTGATGGACTGCTACAGTCGCCCACATTTACATCCATGCTGCATATCCAAACTCTAATCCTCCCTCTGCCTCTGCAAGTACTTTACCACCTGCCTGCTACAGGTACTTTACTTTGCTGTTTTGTGCTGTTTTGTTTCGTTTGAGACAGTCTCCTACTGCCCAGGCTGGCCTCAACCTTACTAAGTGGCTGGAGATGACCTTAAACTACTTACTACTCCTGCCTCTGTCTCTAGAATTATAGGCATGTCCACCACACCCGAACCCACAGGCAGCCCCACCACCACCAAAAAAGAAAATCACTTTTTATAAAGAAGAGAAGGAGGACTACAGAGATGGCCCGGAGGTTTGGCTTTTCTTCCAAAGACCAGAATTCAATTCCCAGCACCAACATGGCAGCTCACAATAACTCCAGTCCCAGGGGATCCGAGGCCCTCTTGGGGCCTCTGCAGATACCAGGCATGCACCAAGTGCACAGACATACACGCAGGCAAAACACCTATATGCGTAAATAATAAAATAAATACATTTTTAAAATAAAAATTTTAAAAAGACTAAGAAGAACAACTTCAACATGATAAAATAACAATTCTAGCAAGAATAACCTTATTTTATCCCAAATGAAGCCAGATGTCAGGTTCTTCATTTCTCCTTTGCAGTCTTTGAGCCAAACACGTTAATAAATGAGTTAAGAGGCCCAGCCATTCCCACACAGCTGCCCCTAAGTAGCCTTCCTCATTTCTTTCTCAGAAGCTGCAGTGTGCAGAGCTCAAAGGCCTTCTAGTTTACTCCCAAACTAGAAGGGAAGGTTCCATCTCTGCAGTCACAGAATTAATTCACTAACACACCACCAGGATGGCATGAATAAAACATACCCGCTGATAACAAAGAGAAAGTGAAATGTGTTCAGCAGGGAAAGGCAGCAGTGTGGAAGGAAGCAGAAGATAAATCAGGTGCACAAATCCACAGGCTACACCGAGGTGGCTACATGGGGATGTGAGTTTTCTTCCTTGGGATGGAAGCTGTGCTCTCTGCATTTGCAGGGTAACTGCAGACACGATGACCCGTCTTCTACCTACTGGTCCTTTTCTACACATCCTCAGCATAAGCCATCTCTACATAGGGCGCCACTGCTGCAAAGATGCTGTCTGCTGTTTCTAGAGCCCCATGCTCTGGAAATGCAGGGTTGGTTTTTGTTTTGTTTTTGTTTTTTGCTGTTTTTCTGAGTGTCTCCTATTATACTTTCTGTTCTGCATCCACAGTTTGCCTTTTTTTCTTAGAAGCCAGCTACTGGGCGAAATCTTCCTTAGTGATGTGGCTTTTGTAGACAACACAGTATTACTAGGTTAAAGCCATACACAGGCGTTCTCTCACCATGATGCAGGCACAGGTAGAGCTAGGTCCTTCTGGGGGTTTGTCTTAGTTATGGATTTATTTACAGATGTGAACAGACACCATGACCAAGGCAAGTCTTATAAAGGACAACATTTAATTGGGCTGACTTACAGGCTCAGAGGTTCAGTCCATTATTATCAAGGTGGAAGCAGGGCAGCATCTAGGCAGGCATGATGCAGGAGGAGCTGAGAGTTCTACATCTTCATCTGAAGGCTGCTAGTGGAAGACTGGCTTCCAGACAGCTAGGATGAGGGTCTTTTTTTTTTTTTTTTAAAGATTTATTTATTTTATGTGAGTACACTGTAGCTGTCTTCAGACACACTAGAAGAAGGCATCGAATCCCATTACAGATGGTTGTGAGCCACCATTTGGTTGCCTGGACTTGAACTCAGGACCTCTGGAAGAGCAGTCAGTGCTCTTAACCGCTGAGCCATCTCTCCAGCCCAAGGATAAGGGCCTTAAAGCCCACGGCCTTAGTGGCACACATACTCTAACAAGGCCACACATCCAAATAGTGCCATTCCCTGGGCCAAGCATATTCAAACCACGACAGGGTTCAGAGGGAGAACTTGTTACATGTCCCTCTCCAAATCCTGGGTTTGCCTCTGTACTTCTCAGCGTGTGTAGATCGCATCACTTCAGAGCCTCTGCCTTCACAAAGGCCTCTCTGAAATAATACCAGTCCCTGCACTTGAGGCCCACCCTAGATGAGGATGATCTAAACGAACTGTATCTGCAAAGACAGAAAGTCACATTCTGAGGCCACAGAGTCCATGAATGTTGGAAGACACTTTCTAATCCAGAAATAGAGCCCACGTGCGTCATTTCTTCTTTCTGGGATCTCATTGCAACCTGTATCTGCAACTACCCGTGTGCTGTCTCTCTGCTGCAGTGCAATTCCTGATCATGTGTGTCTTATACCCCAAAGGTATCTTAAACCCACAAGAGAGAAACAAGCACATCTCGTCTCCATTGTGTTTGAGTGACAGGCACATGTTTTCCTCATACTGTTGAATAATAAACACAGTGCTCTGTTTTGTCATTTAAAATGCAATCTCTAGGATAGAAATATTAACCACAGCCAAAGTGGAGCTCAGTAATAGAGTGCTGGTTTAGCTAGATCCAATCCTCTGCATTGAGCAGAATATGCCTTGAATTCTTGTTTCTTCTGTCTTTCACCCTGCCCAAAGGATTGACTCTCTGATTTCCTTATAAGGATTCTTGGACTACCCACAGAAATATGAATTCTTTGGCCGTCATGATAAGAATGTGTCACATTCCTTTGTCACAAGGGTCATTTCAACAATATAAGGTACAGGTGTTATAGGCAAGGCAGTGCTTGTCAGGGCTGAAACACCAGAGCGGGGATTCGTAGACACTGACACCAGCCCCTGTGGGCCAGTGACTAACTTTCATTGTGAGGCTGAGTGAGACTTCTTACCTTCAGGGGACATTTTGCATGAGCAACAGCATTGTCATCATTGACTAGAGAGCAGGTGTGGCCCCTAGTCGGACACGGCCAGGCAAGCTACTAAACAAACATTCTACTCGGTACAAGAAAATATCTTCCTTAGCCTAGGGATATCTGGCTACAAATACCACAACTGTTCGCAATGCTGTGCTGGATAACTACATTTGATATTCCTGCCTCACCTTGAGATCTTTCTGCTTGACTGAAATATGGAGCCCAGACTCATTAAGGAAAAAGAATATTGACCATTTTTTAATTAGTTTTCCCTCTCAAGAGCTCTTTGTATTTTGTATGTTTGTTCTTTTGTTTTTGTTAATCCCTCCCTATGGCGGTTTGAATAAGAAACATCCTCCATGGTTTTGGGTATTTAAAAACTTGGTCCGCAATTAGTGGCACTGTCTAGCGAGCTTTAAGAGGTATATTCTTGCAGTGTCTATGTCGCTGGGGAAAGGCTTTGAAGTTAAAAGGCGTGTGTTGCCTCTAGTGTGCCTCTCTCTGCTTCCTGATTGGGCTTGAGGATGTGCGCTCACAGCTCCCTACTCCTGCTGCTGTGCCTGCCTGCTGCTTGCTGCTATGCCTCCCAGTCCTGGTAGCCCTTTATCCCTCAGAAATCATATGCCCAAATAAATCTTTCCTTCAGTAAGTTACTTCTTTGTCACCCTTCATGAAATATTAATACCGCAAATATGTTCGATTATATACTGTACAAAAATCTCTATATCGAATACTCTAGAATAAGCTAATCTTGTACGTAAGACAACAAAGAGCTTTTGGGAGAACACCTGCGGGGACTAAGGGTGTGGATCAGTGTTAGAATACTTGATTAGCACGCTTGAGGCCTTGGTTTAACTCCAGCAAGGAAAAAAATAGTAATAAGCGGTTGGCATGGTGGTGCTTGCCTGTAATCTCGGCTACTAAGGGGGTTGACCCAGCCTGGACACCATAGTGAGACTTTTTTTTCTTTTAAAAAAATGATATATAAGGGGCAAGAGGGGAGAGGTGTTTAAGTGGGGGGAGGGATGGAAGGATAGAGGCATATAGAAACCTAGTGTTTTTTTAAAGCCACATATATGTGGTGTATGTGTGTGTGTGTGTTTAATAAGAGTTATCTTACACCCCAAGCCATCGGTTGCTAAACTAAAAGCCCTGGGCCAGATGTGAGATATCTCTTCTTAAATTGTTCGTCAGGTGCGTCCTTGAGACCCTCCCCCACCCCCAAACAATACAGGCTACTGTTCTTGCTCTTGGTTTTAATGGTAAAATTCTATTACTGAAGACATTATATGCTTTTGTCACAAGTCATGGAGGAATCCAGCGATACTGACCAAGAAGCTTCCTTGCTCCTAGAGAGATTTTATAGTACCAGAGAGTGCTCTACAGCCTCTGGGTAGGCGCGGAATCAACGTTCTTACCCAGCTGAGAATTCTCTGTGCTCCAATAATGACTGCCTGGTAATATGTACCCATGATGCAACAGTGGTGTAAATGTGGGGATAACCAGTCACTCTCTAGTTGGTTTTAAGCCCTGATACATAGGAAGGAACACGTTTGTACTGTAAATCTGGCCAAGAACCCATGGCTGGGGAGATAATAGGACCCAGGGGTAAAACCCCTACTATTATTTTGCTAACTGGACATATTATCAAACTGCTCTCTAAATTCCTATCTCTCTACCCATAGATTACTGCAGCTCTCAGAACTCATCAGAGATGTTTCTTTGTGCAGTGGACAGCAACTAATGCAAATTCAACTAAATACAGGAAGTAAGTGTCACTGGAGTGCTCAACCAGAAATGGGACATCTATGTCACGCCCTCACCCCTCTAGGTTCACAGACCTTTGTAGAAGAGTGTATGGAAAGATTGTAAGAGATAGAGATTGAGGGCTGGAGAGATGGCTCAGTGGTTAAGAGCACTGGCTGCTCTTCCAGAGGTCCTGAGTTCAATTCCCAGCAGCCACATGGTGACTCACAACCATCTGTAATGGGATCCAGCACCTCTTCTGGTATGTCTGAAGACAGCAATAGTGTACTCACATATATAAAATAAACAAATCTTTGAGAGAGAGAGAGAGAAAGAGAGAGAGAGAAAGGTTGAGAAGGGCCAGAGTAAAACAGTGTCTTCAAGATCTAACAGGACTGCTGCACTCATGAAGTCATCATACCTATGGCTGCCTGCACAAGACCTACACAAGATCAAGCCAGTCACCATTCCAGCATGGAGGGACAAGGGGCTCAGGAGCTCCCACCATAGCTAAGGAGTCATTGACAGTTGATGGCCTCTGGGAGAGGAATAGTCCGTTTTTCTTTAGGGGTGTGGCCCTTGGTAGGTCAACCAGGCTCAGGTGGATGACATCAAATGCATGAATGTATGAGCACCACAGACTGGACTTGGTGGGTTTTGTTTTCAAAGGGACATGAAGTTTGGAGGGGGTGTGAGGTATACCTGGGTAGAATTGGGGGAAGGAATACAGAGTAAATAAGATCTAGATACATTGTATGTGTGTGTGTGAAATTATCTGAAAAGGATATAGATACTATAATTTTAAAAATAGTAAAGTTCAAAGTTTTTGCAAAGTATTTTTTTTAAAGATTTAGCTTTTTTAAAATTTATATATTTATTATTATATGTAAGTACACTGTAGCTGTCTTCAGACACACCAGAAGAGGGCATCAGATCCCATTACAGATGGCTGTGAGCCACCATGTGGTTGCTGGGAATTGAACTCAGGACCTCTGGAAGAGGAATACAGTGCTCTTAACTGCTGAGCCATCTCTCCAGCCCGCAAAGTATTTTTAGTGTAAAATTTACTAGCTAAGGCGTGTTTAAGTGCGCAATCCAGTGACATCCAGGGCATTTGTTGTTTAATTCTTACAGCCACCCAGCTCCAGAGGTGTCGTCATCTTATACAAGTGGTGATGCCCTGCGCTCATGAAGTGACAGTTCCCAGTTCCCTATGCCAGATCCTGGCAACCACAATTCTGCTTTCTGCCTCTGTGAATCTGAAAGTCCCAGTAATCTCTGAGCATCTATCTTTTGGAGATTCCAGAGCCTTGAATCCATCTGGACAGGTGGTGTCCAACAAAGCAGTTCACTTCACGGTATCTAGCTAAGAGAGAATACCATACTGCACGCCTTCTCTTCTCTCTTCTGTCCCATCTAAGTCTCATCCCAGCCTATTGGGGTGGTTCTTGTGGAGCTACTGACACACACTCCCAGAAGTGTCCCCCATCAAATGGATAAGCAAGAAAAACCATTGGGGGGGGGGGGTCATGCACATGTGCCATCCCAGCATTCAGGAAGGAAAGGCTCATGGATCTCTGTAAACCTGAAACCAGCCTGGTCTACACAGTCAGTTCTGGGCCAGCCAGGGCTACTGTTAGGACAAAACAAAACAAAACACAAAACAAAAAAAGAAACCCAAAAAAACAAAAGACATCAATGAGTTGAATACATGAGAATATCGCCATTTTGATTATCTAAATTGAATCCTCTTATTTGGTTATCTTTAAGGCTGAGCACATGCCAGTAAACTTGTTCTCTGTACTAAGATCTGTAAGGACTGTGCTCAGCAAACCTGAAGAGACAGCAACATGGCAAAGGAGCCTCTTCTGAGAAGTCTGAAGTTTCACTGCCTGGTACTGTGGTGACTGGATCTTAAAATAGCCCCTCACTCACGGTGCACTAGGACTGGAGAGAGATAGCCCCTATCCAGAGGTATCTCTGCAGAAAAAGGCACGGCAGGCTCGAGGTGTCTCGTGCAGGCTCAGCAAGGGAAAAGCTGGATGCACAGAACACCCTCTGCATATTCTTCTCCAGGAGCAGCTGTCAAAACAATTTATGGGCAAGATTGACAGCTCATTAGCATCCTCTCAGCTGAGCGAGTGGGATTCAGACTACTTTCCAGCAGACAGAGCAAAGGAGAGGAAGCAGCTGCCCTGGGCCAGGAGGCTCGAGCTTCAGGCCTCCTAAGTAGTTAACAGTAACACAGGCATGACGATGGACGGGTTCTTTATTCACCATGGGCTTGTCATCACAAGTCACAAACCCTCAACTGCTTCTTAGAATTGACTGTGATGAAATATTACAACTGTCCTCACAGGAGGGCAAACAAACATTGTAGCAGGAAAGTTGTCTTTTGTGTGAGATTTACAAATAGTGCTTAAATGTAAAAATGGATTTCTGCGTATCTTCATAAAATATTTATTTTAGCCTTTGAAAGCTATGGTGCATTGGTTTTTTTGTTTTTGAGTATTTGGGTTTGGGCATTTGTACAACCTAGTGATGTCCAGTGACCCTGGGTCTGCTTTATATTATATCTGTAAAATAAAGGGGTTAAGCTAAGCGTCTAAAACTCCTGCCTAATCCAAAAAAAAGGTTTGCATCTATTCTGGTTATGTTTATTCACATTTCTCCAGGGCAATTTCACAACTGAAACCAGCCATAATTGATGAGAGGTTATTTTGAAACACAAATAGTTTATCTCTTAGATTATGAGAAATGCTCTAAATAAAATAAATATTATGGGCTGAAGAGATGGGTCGGCAGGTAAGAACACTCAAAAGACCAACTCATTTAGGTTTGGGTTTTTGCAACAGTGTCCTAACAATAGCCCTGGCCCAGAACTGGCTGTGTAGACCAGGCTAGCTTCAAACTCATAGAGATTCACCTGCCTCTGCTTCCTGTGTGCTGGAATGACAGAAGAGTTCTCAGCCTTCTGTACCTCTTGCTCCAGGGGACCTGACACTTTCCTCTGGCCTCTGTAGGCACTGCGTTCATGCAGTAAATAGATATACATTCTGGTGAACACTCATAAACATAAAATAAAATAAATATTTTCCTAAAATGATAAATGTTATAACCAGGCAGTGAATACCCTGTAATCCTAACACTCTGGAAACAGAGGCAGGAGGATCATGGATTGGAGGCCGGCTGGGCCACATAACAAATCTCTATCTTAAAAAAGAAACAAAAACAAAAACAAAAACCAGAAGCCCCCAAAACGAGCAAACAAAATCTAAAATTCCCCAAATTATAAGCATTCTTTTATGAAACTTGGCACATTTTTAGTGCTAACAGATATTTAAGTAGAAACATATGTAAGCCATATTCTACTATATACAACATGCAAAACAAATGAGAGAACATGATTGTATAATTGAGACTTACTCTCTTACATCATATGGAATCTGGATATTTGCAGTTAAATGGGATTTTTTTTTTTAGTGACAGACCCAAAGCTCAATACTGTATAAAATATAGAATATTTAAACTATGCATATGAATAGATTATTTACTATGTCTTGGTAAACATCTTATATCCAGATTATGTAAAGAAATGCAAGAAAAATAGCCTGTTTTTTATTTTAGTTTTATATTTACTTATTTTATGTGTATGAGTGTTTTGCCTGCAATGTGTGTACATATACCACATGCATGCCTAGAAGCCATGGGGGTCAAAGGAGGGTGTCAGATCCCCCGTAATTGGAGATATAGACAGTTGTGAGTCACCATATGGCTGCTAGGAATTGAAACCGGGTTCTCTGGGAGAGCAACAAATGCTCTTAACGTCTATGCCTCTCTCTCCAGCCTCCTGGTTTGTTTTGGTTTGTTTTTATTTTGAGGGAAAACCCCTTCCTCCAAGAAGACATACAAATAGCCAGTAAGCACATAAAAAATATAAAGCATCACTTGTTTTTAGGGAAATGCAAATCAAAACCATAAGGATACACAACTTCACACAACTCAGGAGAGGCAACAATGACAAATTCTGGTCACCCCTTGCAATGACCTGGATGCTTATACACTGCCGACAGGGGGGTGAAGTGGAGAAGCAGCTTGAACAACTGGAAGAGCTATGCATAGCTACCACACGGCCCAGCAGTCCGTGCCTAGATACACAAGCATATTGAGAACACACATCCGTACAGACATCCACACTCAAACGTCCCAGGCAAATACCCCCAGGCTGTGTTCATACAAATGAGGTAGCACCCTGTCATAAAACAGGTTAAGCATCCACAACTAGCATCATCGAGAATGAGGTTTGAAGACATTGTCCTAGGTAAGAGAAGCCAGGAGCGCCGGGCAGTAGTGGCGCACGCCTTTAATCCCAGCACTCGGGAGGCAGAGGCAGGTGGATTTCTGAGTTCGAGGCCAGCCTGGTCTACAGAGTGAGTTCCAGGACAGCCAGGGCTACACAGAGAAACCCTGTCTCGAAAAACAAAAACAAATAAAACAAAAAAAACAAAAAAAACAAAAACAAAAGAGAAGCCAGGAGCCAAAGGCCCTAGATTGTGTGACTTCATTTACGTGACGAGACGTCGGGAATCAGCAGAACAGATCTATAGAAGCAAAAAGGAGCTCTATGGCTGCCTTGGCTGGGGGCGTGGAATGGCCACATCTGTTGATGTGGTTTCTCTCCGGTGGATACAAATGTTCCCCGCTTTGGCAATGGCTGTTGAGACTTTGTGAATAAGCAGGACATCACTGAACTGGGCTTATGGAAGGAGTAAATTTGTGATACGTGGATTAGATCTTAGTTTTAGAAAACACAAAGACAATCCAATCCGAGTGACCAGAGTCTGTGCTGTGGAGATGGCAGATAGAGTACACCCACCTCAGCCGAGCCGGCTTACTAGCTGAGGTGAGAGAGTCTGGGGCTGAAGGATGACTGGATACTCCTGTCAAAGTCAACATAAGCTGTATTTTCCTTTCCCCCAAATCAGTATTGGAAAAAGTACTGGAGGGGGAAATAAAGGATTCTAGGAGATGGCTCAGTCAGTAACGTACACGACGATCTGCGTTCAGATCTCCAGAACCCATGTAAACGCCGTGCACTGCATGCTTCTGTAACATAGTCCTTTGTAAGTCTCTGGAGCTCATGGATTTTAGCCTCCGCAGTGTACCGATAGGTGTGCACGTCTACGTGCACATGCGCACCACATACACAAATACAAGGAAGTAAAAAAAAACGAGAGAGGGGGTGGAAGTGTAGCTTAATGGTGGAGAACTTGTCTAGCGCGCACAGGGCTGGGGTTCGTCCCTAGAACAAAGGGAATAAAGAAAGGAAGAAAGGATAGTGGGGGAGGGGGAAAGGAAGGGAAAAGAAGACAGAAGGTGGGAAGGAGGAAGAGTGGCAACGCGGGAAGAGGTTCCACAAATGAACAAAACTGCAGTAGTAGACACCCTCTGGGGAC
Organism: Uromys caudimaculatus; assembly: GCA_028551405.1. Lineage (NCBI taxonomy): Eukaryota > Metazoa > Chordata > Mammalia > Rodentia > Muridae > Uromys > Uromys caudimaculatus. Next base: position 130,523,218 of record CM052702.1, read on the forward strand.
ATTACAAGGCCCAGCTGAGGGAATATTCACCAGTCTATCCTAAGAAGCAATTGGACGCCACTACAGAGAGCCTGGCTAGAGACCTTAGCCTTCCTGGTCCTGCTTCTTTCCAGGGTGACCCTGTGCCACTATTGCCGCCCATCTTACTGCAACAATTCTGGGCCACTGCCTTCTATGGTTACCAGAAATCCTCACGGAGCTGAGGGGCTGTAGGAACGGATGGGAATCCTGGCTGCCTCTGGCCCCATCATACTTCCGTTGTGCCTGTGTCTCCTGCGTCTTCTCCAGGCACGAATAAGCACATGGGTGGTGGACCCTAGGCCCTCCGTGGGTACTGAGAGCAGCAAGCAGAGAGAACGAAACTGAGGAACCAAGACATGTGCTTAGAGCTTCTCAAGGTAAAGAAGGGGGGTGGAGCACTGGGGCAAGAACGCCCAGGTAATGTGGCAGGAGAGATGGCTCGGTGGTTAAGAGCACTGGCTGCTCTTCCAGAGGGCAAGGGTTCAATTGCCAGCAACCACGTGGTGCCTCACAACTATCTGTAACCCCAGTTCTTGGGGAACCCAACACCCTCCTGTGCCTTCCGAAGGGTCCCGGCACATACACGGTAAGTAGGCAAAATATTCATACACATAAAATAAAAATAATAAATCTTTAGAAACCAAACCCAAAAAGCTAGATAGCAAAGGTTTCAAAAATGTAATTAATAAGCTCAGTCTACATAAGAAGGTGATCACAAATATATGTATATGAGCCGGGCAGTGGTGGCGCACGCCTTTAATCCCAGCACTTGGGCGGCAGAGGCAGGTGGATTTCTGAGTTCGAGGCCAGCCTGGTCTACAGAGTGAGTTCCAGGACAGCCAGGGCTCCACAGAGAAACCCTGTCTCGAAAACACCAAAAAAAAAAAAAAAAAAAAAGAACACCAGACACACCGAAAAGAAGCCACATGTTATAGAGGCAATCCAAAGGGGAAATGAGGATTTTCTTCGGGTGTAGTGCTGGCACGTACGCTGGTCTGTGGTGCTGAGAATCCAGCATGAGCCCCTTGCCTTGTGGCTGGCTCTGTGCCTCAGGGGCTTCCAAGCCAGGCAGTCAGGGATGGAGTCACTTGGCTTTTAGTACTGAAGCTAAAAGAGGTGGGGTTTGGCTCTCTGTCTCTTCCTCAGTTTCCCCAGCTTGGCTTTAAACTCTTGATGTGATGTTGTTTGTTTGTTTTTGTGACGGGTTCTCAGTATGTAATTCTGACTGGGCTGGAGCTCACTCTACAGACCAGGCTGGCCTCAAACTCACAGAGAGAGATCCTCCTGCCTCTCAAGTGCTGAGATTAAAGGCATTCACCACTCTGCCTGCCCCTCCCACCACCATTCTTGATGTGATGACAGGGAATTAGTAACGTCTAGGTTAGTACATGAAGTACCTGCATGGTGTGCGTGGGGGTGTGGGGGTGTGGGCTGGTGTGTGTGTGTGTGTGTGTGTGTGTGTGTGTGCGCGCGCGCGCGCGCAGGCTGTGTGGGGGGAGGTGCACTGTGTGGAGGTGCACTGTGTGGAGGTGTGGGGGTGCAGGCTGTGTGTGTGGGGGGGTGCACTGTGTGGAGGTATGGGGGTGTGCAGGTTGTGGGAGGGTGTGGGGTGTGGCTGTGTGGGGTGCCGGCTGTGTGGGGGGTGTAGGAGTGGAGCCTGCACTTATGTGTGCAAATGTGGAGACCAGATGTCAATGTCAATGTTAGGAGTTTGTCTCTATCCTTTTAAAACTTTTTTGTTGTTTGTTTGCTTTTTGTTCTGTGGCAGGGTCTCGCTATGTAGCTCTGGCTGCCCTGGAACTCACTATGTGGACCAGCCTAGACCTGAGATCACAGGGATCCACCAGTCTATGTCATCAAGAATGGTGACAGGGGGCCAGGTGTAGTGGTGGATGTCTTTAATCCAAGCACTCAGGAGGCAGGAGAATCTCTGTGAGTTTGAGGCCAGCCTGGTCTACATAGGTGGTCTACCAATATAAACATATATACTTGTATAAATACAATATAATTTTATATAATTATTTTTATATATGTACATACACACACACACACACACACACATTTGGAAGCAGAGTCTCACCTCAGAGAGTACTAGGATTAAGGTGTTTGCCACCACACCTGGCACCATGCTTTTTTTTTTTTTTTTTTTTTGGTTTTTCGAGACAGGGTTTCTCTGTGTAGCCCTGGCTGCCCTGGAACTCACTCTGTAGACTAAATTGGCCTCAAACTCAGAAATCTGCCTGCCTCTGCCTCCCAAGTGCTGGGATTAAAGGCGTGCGCCACCACTGCCCAGCCCATGTTATTTTTTGAGACAGGGTCTCTCACAGAACTTGGAACTTACCAGTTTGGCTAGCCTGGCTGGTCAGTGAGCCCCAGAGATCCTCTTGTCTCTGTCCCCGAAGCCCCCAGCCCTGGGGTTACAGGTGTGCACTGGGTCTGGCTTTTCTGTGGGTTCTGGGGTCCAAGTTAGTTCCTCATGCGCATGCAGCGAACACTTGACCCCCTGAGCCATCTCCCCAGCACTGGACAAGTGCCTTCATGTGCCAGGCACTATGCCTCACTGTCCTCAAAAAACGCATCCTAAACTTTGGGAGGAAACTAACCCTCTGCTTACATACTGTGTGGTCTCCGCCAATGCAACCCGGAGCTTGAGGACTGGCTACACATCCAGGTCAGTTTAAGGGGAAAATCGTTTCCCGAAACATTGTTGCTGCTTTAAAAGGGGGAGTATAGGGCTGAAGAAATGGCTCAGTGGTTAAGAGCATTGACTGCTCTTCCAGAGGTCCTGAGTTCAATTCCCAGCACCCACAAGGTGGCTGTAATGGGATCTGATGTCCTCTTCTGCTGTGTCTGAAGACAGCTACAGTGTGTACTCATATGCACAAAATAACGATCAATAAATAATTGAAGTAGGGGCATGGCTGGTGATCCATCTATCCTTTGGGAGTGTTTCACAATAAATTCATTTGTTGTGGTTCTAAGGTGAAACCTGAGACACATGCTGGACATAGTTGCCTGTATTCCGGGCCTTTCCTTTTTTGAGACAGGATCTTTCACCGTAGCCAAGGCTGGCTATGAAGTCTCAGTCCTCCTTCTGTCCTCCTGCCTCCGCTTTCCGAATGCTGGAATAACAGGTCTGTTAACAGGTATACGCCACCATGTGTAACTTTTTTTTTTTTTCTTTTTAGCGCATGCTCTCTGTTCTTTTGAGAGTAGGGGTAGCGATACATAGACATGTGGGGTAGCCTGCATTTACCTTCGCTTCACTGTAAACGGAAAGGTGTAGGAAAAAAGGCAATGAGCTGATTAAAAAATAGTCACAGTGAGACTCAGTCTCAAAACCCAGAACCATCTAAACAAACAAAAACCAGTGATGCAACAGAGGACGAACAACAGATTTTTAAGACTTGGTCTTTTATTTTCATGTTTGTATGCACTCCACGTGTGCAGGTGTCCGCAGAAGCCCAGAGAAGGTGTCCAATCCCCTGGAGCTGGAGTTACAGGTGTCGCGAGCCTTCTGACACGAGTGCTCGGATCCAAACTCAGGTTCTCTGCAACAAAAGCGCATGCTCTTAGCCACCGACCCATCTCTCCAGTCCCAGTTTCTAAACGATAGCATTTAGTACATAGATCCAAAACGTATACCTGAATTTTTTGCTTCTGAAAGTCAATAAATACCTTTTGAATAATTAAGAGGACTGAGTGATGACTCAGTGGGTAAAGGTGTTTACTGTGTAAGGCTGACATGAGTTCAGCTACCCAGAATTCATATAAAAACCAACACAGCAGGGGGGAGCGAGAGTCTGTAATATCCGTGCATCCCTGGGGGAGACAGGACGCAAATACAGGAAGCTCTTCAGAAGCTCATGGGCCAGCTAGCCTGACACATGCAGTGGTGAAGAGACCCTGTCTCAAAGAAGGTGAAAAACTGAAGACCAGTACCCAGAGGTTGTCCTCTGACCTCCATATGCACACATGCAGTACATATGTGTTCACATATGTGAACATACACACACACACACACACACACACACACACACACACACACACACATGATTACTTCCCTCAAGATTAAGCTCTTTAGGCTGGAGAGATGGCTCAGTGGTTAAGAGCACTGACTGCTCTTCCACAGGTCCTGAGTTCAATTCCCAGCACCCACATGGTGGCTCACAACCATCTGTAATGGGATCTGATGCCCTCTTCTGGTGTGTCTGAAGAGAGCAACAGTGTACTCATATACATAAAATAAATAAATCTAAAAAAAAAAAAAAAAGATTAAGCTCTTTAAGGTTCATCACTTGCAATAGAAAGCACTGATCAATAGAGCAGCTAATTCAAAAAATAAATAAAGGGCTGGAGAGATGGCTCAACAGTTAAGAGCACTGGTTGTTCTTACAGAGGTCCTGAGTTCAATTCCCAGCAACCACAAGGTAGCTCTTAACCATCTGTACTGGGATCTGGAGTCCTCTTCTGGGCTGCAGACATGCATGCAGCACTGCATAAATAAATAAATAAATAAATAAATACATACATACATACATACATACATACATACATACATACATACACTTGGAAGTTGGGTATTCTATTCTATCAGTAGGAGGCTGAGGCGGAGGATCATGGTACCAGGCCAGGGCTAGAGAGAGGTCGCAGTGGCTAAGAACGCGCAGAGGTCCCAGGTTCAATTCCCCGCACCCACAGGGTGGCTCACAACAATTTGTAACTTCAGTCCTAAAAGATGATGCCCTCTTCTGATGCCTTCTGGCACCAGGCACGCTCATAGTACACATACATACATGGAAGCAAAACACTCATGCACATAAAATAAAGGAAAAATAAAAAAGTTCCAAGCTAGTATGAGATATAGATATTTTATATCTTTTATCCTATTGCTAGGACAAGACATCATATCTATGGCAACTCTTTTTTTTTTTTTTTTTTCTTTTTCGAGACAGGGTTTCTCTGTGTAGCCCTGGCTGTCCTAGAACTCACTCTGTAGACCAGGCTGGCCTCGAACTCAGAAATCCACCTGCCTCTGCCTCCCAAGTGCTGGGATTGAAGGCCTGCGCCACCACTGCCCGGCTCCATGGCAATCCTTGTAAAAGAAAGCACCTAACTGTGGGCTTTCTGACAGTTTCAGGATCTTAGTCCATGACCATCATGGCAAGAAGTAGACAGTCACAGGACTGGAGCAGTAGCTGAGAGCTTAACATCCTGACACACTGGTAGCTGGTAGCTGACAGCTGGCAGCTGGCAGAGAGCAGAGACACTGGACTTGGTTTGGGTTTTGGAAACCTTACAGCCCGACCAACCCCCGGAGACACATCTCCTCCAACAAGCCCACATCTCCTCCAACAGACCCACACTTCTTCCAACAAGGTCAGTCCTCTTAATCCTTCCCAAACAGTTCCACTAACTTGACAGCAACCATTCAAACAGCTAAGCCTATGGAGTCTATTTTCACTCAGGCTACCACAATAGCCAAACCCTATCTCAAGACAAACAAATAATTGAAATTGGAACCAGACTTCTGTCCTAAATCTGTCTACCAGATACCTTCTTAAAGAGAAGGGACAGCATCATACTGCTCCCGAAAACAAGCAACGACCCTTTTTAAATTTGAAGTGCTTTTATTTTGTTCGAGTCACAAAGAACTAGGACAAAATTGAAAATATGGGGATCTTAATTTGGAGAGCCACCTGTCTGCCAAACCCCAGCAGAGCAGCCTCCCCTTCCCCACGCAGCTAGTGTGGGCACACTGCCTGAGGCCTCCTTCTGTGATACCTTCTCTTCCCTTCCCCTGTGGAGAACTATCCTCCCAGCTCTGTAATAAGCTCATGTTTCCCAAACATCAGTGTCTGCACATCATTTTCCATAAGGCCTGGTCAAGGTAAAAACCCTGAAATTGGACAGGGAAACAATGATGTCATCACTTATGCAAATATATTGGGGGGGAGGTTAGCATGTGTTTATATACATGTCAACACATGAATGTTTTTGTGGTGGCCAAAGGTTTATTTAAGGTTTATATGTACTATTGCCTTTTTATTTTTTTTTAAGGCAGAAGTTCTCATTGGTCTGGAGCTTGCCAATTCAGCTAGACTGGCTGTCCAGTGAACCCCAGGCATTTCCTGTCTCTGACTTTCTTATTCATGGATCACAGGCACAGGCTGCATCACCTAGTTTTTCATGTGGGCACTGGGGACCTGAACTCAGGCCCTTACATAGCCATTCATTTTGGCTACTTTATTAGGTTCTTTTTTTTTTTTTTTTTCAAGATAGGGTTTCTCTGTGTTGCCCTGGCTGTCCTGGAACTCACTCTGTAGACCAGGCTTGCCTCAAACTCAAAAATCCGCCTGTCTCTGCCTCTCAAGCGCTGGGCTAATTGGGTTCTTATCTCTTCTACCTTTCTCCACCCCATTCCCTTCCAACCCACAACAAAAGGTAGGAGAGAAAGAAGGTTAGAGGGGAAAGGGGACATATATTTCTTTAGTCTACTTCCTGCTGATTAAAGTGCTTTAATCAGCATTTAAAGGGCATTGAGTTCCTAGGGCAAGTCCGATCTTTGTCATGTTCAGGGTATCTAATTTCTTCTTCTCATCTCTTTGCTCCAGAGCATTTGACCCAGCAGCAGGGACCAGCAACTCTCTGCAGGAAAACATGCCCCTCCTGGAGCACAAGACAAAGTAATGGTCGGGGACATTCTGGAGGGGCCTCATATCCCACACCTGGGATTAAACAAAAACATAATCACATAACAGTACTGGGGTTTTAAAGACCAAAATTCTCAGTACACTCTTAAGCTTGTGTAGCTAACCCTTGACGGACAGCCATCTCTCCAGTCCACACTGGCTCTCTGTCTGATTTGTGAGTGCTCCTCAAAGCTGCCATCTTGACATACTCTGTGATCCTCTGAAGCTGGGTCATGGGAGCAGAGACTGCATGAGGTTTAGAGAGTATTTGTACACAGGAGGGCGGTTCAGTGGGGAAACAGATTACACACCTATTTTGACATAGGAGGAACAAAGGGGCCATTTCCTACTTAGTGAGGAGTTGGGAAATCTGCCGTTCTCAACAGAACTCGAAAAGAGCGGTTGGGTTCCGGGAGAGAAGGTTTGTCGGGAAGGGAATGATTTCCTATCTAGGCTACAACCTGCTTCACAATTGAAAAGTGCTCATCTTTTTTGACATCAGATGGGGCTTCCATTTTTAAGCTTTGAGTTAGAGGAATGCTGTCTTGGATAAAAAATATACCTGTGGGGAAGCAGAGGGAGAATTTGCAATACACACAACACACACACACTCACAAAAAGCAACCTAGGTCTAACCACGACGGCCAAGCGGATTATGACAGAGACAGTCACCTAATGCGCAGTCTCGATGCTCTAATTGCCTCAGATGAGACAATGTGCAGCAGAGTCATTATCCTGACAGCTCAGCCCGTCACTCAGACTACGGATGTCAAGACAGTAGAAACTGGGAAAGAAATCAATTCCACGTCACGGTGAACCTTATTGAGGAGCTTTTCTTTAAAGGGGAGGGGGAGAATAAGAGTAAATAAAGCTCATTTTCTTAGACTACGTACGGGTATGAAAAACAGAAAAGAATCCAAATTTAACTGAATTAAGGACTTATTTTCCAAGAGACACCCCCCCACACCCTGCTTCCTGACCCTTTCCACCCTGACCTCAGGTGACAATATTTTACAGCTTCCTTTTCTTTGTCTTAACACTAAGCAGATGAGATCTTGCTGGGGGTCCTTGCTGTTTCAGTCCTCATCTAGGATGCTGGCTCTGTCCATCTCTTGTGACCCACAGCAGTGACCGGTGGTTTGAATGAGAATGACCCCTATAATCTCATTTTGGTTCCTGATTAGTGGGACTGTTTGGGGAAGAGCACAGGGTACAGCTTTGTAGGAGGAGGTAGGACACTGTGAGTTGGCTTTGAGGTTTTAAAAACCCAAGCCTTAACTGGGCAGTGGTGGCGCACGCCTTTAATCCCAGCACTTAGGAGGCAGAGACAGGTGGATTTCTGAGTTCGTAGGCCAACCTGATCTACAGAGATAGTTCCAGGACAGCCAGGGCTACACAGAGAAACCCTGTCTCGAAAAACCTAAAAAAAAAAAAAAAAAAAAAAAAAAAAAAAAAACCCAAGCCTTTCTTAGTCCATCTGAGCTTAAGCTCTAAGCTACTGCTCCAGCACTATGCCTGGCTGCCTGCCTGCTGCCACGCTCCCTGCCATGATGGTCATGGACTCTACTACCCTCTGGAACTGTGAGCCCCACATTAGATGCTCCTTCCTTCCTTCCTTCCTTCCTTCCTTCCTTCCTTCCTTCCTTCCTTCCTTCCTTTCCTTTTCTTTTATTGAAAATAGATTTTTTTCATACAATATATTCTGATTATGGTTTTGCTTCTCTCTACCCCACCCAGTTCCTTCCCATATGGATCTACCCCTTTTCTGTCTTTCATTAGAAGACAAACAGGCATCTAAGGAACAATAACAAAACAAATAAAACAAAAACAAACAGATCAGAATAGGGCAAAACAAACAAACAGAAAGAAAAGAGCCTAAGAAAAGTCACAAGAAACAGATCTAGACACAGAGACATATTTGCTGGCACCTTCAGGAATCCCATAAAAACCCAAAGATGGGGGGCTGGAGAGATGTCTCAGTGCTTAAGAGCACTGACTGCTCTTCCAGAGGTCCTGAGTTCAATTCCCAGCAACCACATGGTGGTTCACAGCCATCTGTAATGGGATCCGATGCCCTCTTCTAGTGTGTGTCTGAAGACAGCTGCAGTGTACTCATATAAATAAAAAGTAAATAAGTGAAGAAAAAACAACCCAAAGATGGAAGCCATCACGTGTGTGTGTGTGTGTGTGTGTGTGTTGGCTTGCAATAAATAAATAAATAAATAAATAAATAAATAAATAAATAAATAAATAAAAATTAAAGTAAAATTAAAAAAAAAAGGTCCTGATGACATTATGAGAAAAGTCACCTCCAAAGATCCAGCAAGTTCTTCGTTGGCCATCCACTGCAAGGAGACTCCCTTAGAGAAAATTATTGTTTGACTAGCAAGTGATTAGCATGTGCAGATCGTTTCTGCATGAGTAAAGGGGCATGTGTCCACTCCCCCCAGCAGGCAGCTACTCTGGAATGTGTAAATCAGGCTGGCCTCAAAAATCACCAAGACCCGCCTGCCTCTGCCTCCCAAGCAACGGAATGTAAAGTAGTAGCACTGCGCCCTGCTAAATGCTTTCTTTTATAAGTCGCCGTTAGGTTCGTGGTGTTTTGTCCGAGCAGTTGAAAAGTATCTAAAGCAGGTAGTCTTAGCTGTCACTTCCTCCACCTCCCCATTGAGGATGTAAACCAAAATCTCCTTCCAATCTATTTTCCCTTACTGGTCAGCTGCAGATAGACCGTTAAAACCTGTGGAAAGTTCCAGACTTTCCAATTATGACACGGTTTTGTGACCTCGGGCTATTTATCGGCGTTCTCACTTCACAAGGTCACGGGACGGCCAGTGTCGGCAGTGTCTGGTTTTGGTTTTGGTTTTTAGCAGCAGAAATAACATTCGTTTAATCGCCTCTTTCCTCTTCCTCCCCTCATCCCCCTCTGCCTTTTTTTCTTCCTTCTAGACATAAACATTGACAGCTTTAAAACTTGCTGCTAATCTGAAATATTCTGCTCCTTTCTAATAGCAATGCTGTTTCTGTAGAACATGGCGCCCCCTCGTGGTCATGTGGGACAGTTACATTTAATTTTTGGTTTTGGTTTTGGTTTTGGTTTTTTTGAGGGGGTTGATTTGGTTTTTGTTGTTGTTTGTTTACGATTCTGAGGTGTGTTAGTTAGAGTTAAGATGACAGGAGATAGAATACGGAGGTTGCTTTTTAAAGAAGTGCAATCTCTTGTCTGTGGAGAGCTCAAAGATTACCTGGGACCCTACCTTTCAGTGCTAAAGTCAGCTGAGTTCAGGATAATTGGGGATGAGCTGGTCCCTCTGGGTTTATTTTACCTGCTATGCTGCTTTGTGCAGAGTGAAGCATGGGGCCAGTGCTTTAGATGCAAGCAAGAATTATGAAAGTGCTGAAAGGTGGTGCAATTTCCTGACAGGACTTGGCATGGACTATGGGGGAGGGGGGTTCGGGAAGCTACAGCTGAAAAACCTGAGGCGGGGATGGGTGCAGGGAGAGCCAGGTGGGGAGCCCTTTAGGCTGAAGAGAGTGGACTATCAAGACATTCCTATATC